>OY751496.1:910011-1374277 GCA_963565915.1 Entoloma clypeatum
ATGACGCAAGGGTCGACGCCTAAAACATGGGGGGTTGTATTTTCGACCGATCTTGCGAGAAGGAAATGATCACGTACCCTGATACCGAGGGACGGGCCCCGCTTTTGTTGAACGTTGCCAAACATCGAATGGCAAATCTTGTGCCCCTTTGTTCTCGTAACCTCGAACTCGGAATCTGTTCGTACATAAGTATCCATATCAGGATCAATTGGCAATGGTATTTTGCACGGTGAGAGCCTCGAGATTGGTGAGGTTTTCGACAGTGAGAACGCCGGGCGCAGGAGAATGCTGTGGATAGGATTGCCGTCGGCACCTCTGCAACCGTGGTATGGCGACTCGTCAGGGTTGAAAGTGTCAATGGCGAGGATGCGGACGCGGTGGGCAAGGATATTTTCGGGGACGTCGCGAGTGAGGAAGGGGCGATCGTGGTAGCGCCGGGTGGGCCAGTACTGCGACCAGCCAGTACGCACGACGAGAATGGCACCAGGATGGATGTGCGCGGCGGGGGTGGTGAGGTCGGCCCAGAAGAGTGTCTGGCGGTCGGTGAGGCGCAGAGGGGTGAGGGGGACGGACCAGTTGTTTTTGGGGACGTTCTTGAACGGAGTCATGGTAAAGACGGGATCTCCGGGCAACGTCGGCAAGGGGGTGAGTGAGGTGGACGAGCGTCTTGGTGTCCATGATTGGCGGTCAAGCCATAGTGGTGGCTGTTGCGGCCGGGGATTGCTGAGCGGCTGCCCGTGGAAATGGCAGTGGGAAGGCGAGGAAGGGTGGCCACATATGTAACCGGCAGTGGGAAGCCAGGCGGACAGTTGGGGGTACTCACTTAGGCGTCGATGGTGGCGGTGAGGGAGACAGCACGCCCTACCCTAACGCTCATATCGGAGACGAGGAGGAAGGTACACAGAGGCAAGTATTAGGATCCCCCCATGCTGTATATCGATCTGCACCTACTTATCGTCGGTTGCCTTTTCGACTCCAGTACTCTCGGCAACCCATGTTCAGTGAGTGCTCCCACAACGATTCCACGCTGAGCATCTGGGATACTCACACTAATACAAGTGCGCAACCGATTGTGTCCTCATCACAGCCTCCTACAGCTGAATCTCACCTCAAACCACAAGTGTTTGCCAGACAACTTGGATTCTTTACCATTCGGAGAGGTAATTTAAATTTATAATTTAATCGAACCCACTGTTGCATAGGTGAAGACTGACCATATGCCCATTGCGACGCATGATCCCGCCCATGGTTGGTCGGCACCTGAAATCAAACCCTATGGACCGCTTAGCCTGGACCCCGCTTGTTCATGCTTGCACTACGGCACCACTGTATTTGAAGGTTTGCGGGTATGTAGCTTACATCCAGGACTCCGCCGCGCAATTACTCAGGTCTGATCCAGGCGTATCGTGGACCAGATGGTGAACGCCGTCTCTTCCGACTGGAGGAGAATGTAAAGCGGCTCCTACGTTCAGCAAAACGAGCCGCTCTTCCAGTGCGTGCCTCGTTTGTCTTTTCTCGTCCAAGTCCTCAAGTCGGCAGCAAATTAGTCTTTCAAGCCTGACGTACTCTTGAGGCTTCTGATAAAGCTCATAATCATTGAGGCGCGGTGGATGCCCACTGAACCTGGTCAGAGCCTATACATCCGCCCCGCCATCATTGGAACGCGTTCCGGTGTGTATAACAGACTGAAGAATCATACCAGTTCCTCGCTGAACTGGTGACTCAGCTCGGCTTACCAGCCTCCGACTTTGCAACGCTCCTCATCCCCGCCGGCTCTCTCTACTCTGTCCCTGGATCCTTGTCACCCACGGAATGGAATCCTACATCGATCTTATTCTTAGCCCAAGGAAACATGGTGCGGTCATGGCCCGGTGGAGCGGGCGACCATAATCTTGGCGCAAACTACAGGCCGACATTACTCCCGCAACTCATGGTAGCGCATGCAGGCGGATGGGACCAGATTTTGTGGTTGCTCGGAGAGATCGCAACGGAGGCTAGGCACAATGAATTTCTTTGTGGTTTTGAGGAGGGAGGATGGAAGTCAAGGTAAAAATAGGATTCTCAACATGAGAGCAATATAATTTGACCATTCTTTTCTTGACACAGGTCTGGATGTAGTAACGCCTGCTCTGGATGGTACGATCCTCCCCGGCATCACGCGCGACTCTTGCATAACACTCGTCCGCGCACATTCTCCGTCCGCGTTTGCACTCCCAACGATTCCCCGGACCAGCGTTCGCTCACCATGACCGACCTCCCGACCTGTTCTCGTCAGGGAATGCTCGTTGAGGCATTCGGCGTCGAGACTGGTCAATATTGTGCCTATAGGCAAGATTGGCTGGGATTGCCCTAATAAAGGATACTTGGAAATTATTGAGATTGGTGTCGGTGATGTGTGTAAGGCGCTGTTTGGTCGACTGGAGGAAATAAGGAGCGCGCCTGGGGGTGGAACGTACGATGCGATGCGTAACGGATGTTTCAATCTATGTCATATGTTGAGTCCATCCTATCTAACTTACTAGAGGACGACAGAAAAGTTTGAAAAATGAACAGATTCCGTGAAATTCTATGTCACACACCAAAGAAAGTCTTTTTCAGACAACGTCGATAATAACTCAATCTTCAGCGTTCTGCATGGATCACGCTAGAGATTTGTACGGCCTGTCGATCACTATCACAGACTCGGACTCTCCATTTCATTCGTTAAACCCACTCAGATATCTCTTCAGCTGTTTATTTTGGACGTCTCCTACATCAGAACATCGACCCAGATGTGCACATCGTTCGAGATCTCTACTACTACGGCGGTGCCGATGTACATCCCGACTGCTATCTCCCAGTGGGTGGCACTTTCAAATTTCAACGGGTCTGATTTGTGTTGAATGATAAGGCAAACACGGAGTACTAAACTTCATAATGGTTGGGGGCTCCCACAGGAAGGTGGTGGTGGCACCTGGCTTCACTGGCGAAGTCAGGTACAGACGTCTTCAAAACTTCAATACAACGTACATAACGCAGTCAAGTATATACACACACCTCTCCGTGGAAGCGAGCCCTAATGAGCCCTAAACAGCGTGGAAATAGCCTTCACCTGAGTGAGGTGTCTAGACTTTACTGCCGCTGGCTCCAATTCTGATAAAGTTACGGTCTGCGCGATCTCATTGCGAAGTGCTCAGGGAAGAAGTTTTCCATCGTGTTCAAAGACACTTATAAGTGCTACTCATTATCCATGGTTGTGCCCTACGTACGACCCACGACCTGCCGATGTCTCTTTTACAACTGGCCGTGAAGGTAACCAGCTTTCTAACGACGGCGATAGCTGTAAATGTTTCTCTTTCGCCACCAAACCCGCCGGTCAAAGACCATAACGCTTCCGTTCCAAAGACCTTTTTTGAAGAGTTTATCCAATCGATAACTTTTTTCACCAAAGTGGCGTTTTCCCTCCTTGTCCTACCTTTGGTCGATGCTCATCGGAACCTTGTACAGTCTATGGCCTGGTTAGCTGTGCTGTGGGACCTTTTTACGAGCATCACGACATTCTCCTTGCGCAAGCAACATCATATCGGCATTGTGCGACATATATGTTCGAACGATCCTGACGCGCTCTGGACCGTACATCCCTTGATGATCGTTGGCGCCGGCGCCACGGTAATTGCTGCAATGCTGAGAACCTGGTTTGCTTCCCGTTATGCCGAGGTCTCCGAATCTTTCCGATTGACAGAATTTTTTCGTGTTTCTAGGTGCTTCAAGACCTTGGGCCCATTATTTACGTTCGAGGTAACCATACGACCAAAGCATGAGCTGATCACGAGTGGGCCCTACGCATGGGTGCGGCATCCAAGTTACACAGGAATTTACGGGACATTGCTCGGCGCCTCGGCTGTCCTCGGCGCACCAGGTTCATGGATGATGGAGTGCGGCTTGTTCAAGAGTGGCAGCACGTTTCTTCTAGTCTTATGGTTGGCCAAGTGTCTCTTCGTGTTCAAGGGTATGAGTGTGCGTTTAGCGGTGGAGGACAAAATCTTGAAAGGCGCCTTCGGCGAAAGGTGGGAACAGTATGCGAAGGAGGTCCCTAAAAGTCTTTTGCCAGGCGTTATATGACAAGATGAACTAAACCGCTTCCCACCGCCCTTGTATTATCGCTATCTTGGTAATTTATCTGAATTTCAATTTATTGCCAGTCGTTGTTGCAGATGAATATGGCTACTCACGATATGTCTTTTGTCTAACAAGGTTCCAAGTTGAACATCGAATTGTGGAAACTTGTGGATCATCAATAACACCAGTACCAGCGTAGTGTACAACCCGCTGGGTGGAGGCTAACTTTGTGATCATTAACCTCTTGCGCACGGGCATCGTTGCTTCTCTTTCGAAGGACAAGGACCCGTGCGTGGTGGAGCAGGCTGTATTCATCCAAGGGCAAATCAAAGACAGAAGGCTGGGGGAAGATAGATAGACATCAGAATCACAGTAGTAGACTCGCTGATCATGGGGTGCTTAAGTTGATGCGTACCTGCAAACACGTTTTGCTTACCAGCAGTGGGCGCTCAAACGATGAAAAGTTGAAACCATCACGTCAAAACACAGTGCAATGCTGGACGCTGGGGAAGGAGCATAAGTAGGCTTGATGACATACATGAGTTCTGGAAGGTCGACGTCGCATCCTGTCAATTAACAGAAGTCAGCCAAAGTGCCTCAGAGCCTATCACTCGTTTAAAGGGTAACCTTGCATGCACGCAAAAATCGGGACAGCCAACGCTGATACGTGTGACGGCAACTTTCAAGTAGGGGTCAAACCGCCCAAGGCTGGCAGGGAGTATCCCGCGATAGCCCCGGACGGAAGGGTATTATCGTAGCTGCGACTTGTTTCGAAGTCGATGTAGGCAACGCGCCCTTCGGAATATTCCTTAGGAACAGTTGGAATCCGGCGTGGTCGAGGGTAAGACCTCGAAGATTCTCGATCACGACCTCGTATTCTTTGAATTCAACGGTTGATCTGCGTTCACCCATTGTTGCAGCCTTGTAGATGTGGTTATATTTGCACGGTTACGGAAAAGAAAAAAGGATATCACTCAGAAAATTTCACTAAACATACTACCGTCGACCGGACCTCCTTCCTCCAACCTGTCTCCCAATCTCTTCAATGCTAGCATCTGGCGGATGGATCTTCGTCCACCCACAGCACAACCTGTGCCAAACGCCCACATAGGTGCTGACGTAGGCTGGAGGGTATCCCATATCAGTCTCCAAATAGGTGCCGTGCCTACAGCGATGTCTGGTTGATCCTCATGGAGGCGAGCACGGATTTTATCGGCGTGTTCAACGGAATACCGGATGAGCATAGTACGTATGGGCTGATGAAGCGGTTGAATATCCAACAAATCGATGATCTTTCTGAGCTCTTGAACGGTCTTGTCTCTCGCAGACTGTTGGGCGGGTCGAATGAAATTCTGAATAAGGGAAATTCTGGAAGGACTCAGAGAGAGAGAGACGGTAATGCATACCTCGTACGTCTCCACGGTGGCGACTTGATGCGTGATGTTTTCGACCGCCTCAGCAATAGAGTTGAGCCTTTCGAGACCATCGGAAAGAATGTTCATGGCGTCACGACGAAGATGTTCGACATCGGCACGGTTTCCATAAACAGTGCGGCTCGAAAGCAGAGCTTCAACACGGACGTGGCCCCAAGCCCAATCCGGTCCTTGCCAGATACACATCAGGGATATTTCGCGCCCACAAGCTTCGGCTAGCCCTAGAAATCATGAGAGATACAAACAAGAGCAACGACATGGGGGACAGGAAACTTGGGGACTCACTTTCACGAAGATCTATAGGTTCGCCAGTGCGCTCATGCTCTTTTAGTACGATGAGGATATCGACGTCGGATTCTTCATGGGAACGGTTAAGGCTGACGGATCCGAAAATGCCTGCCCAGAGGATGTCTTGTTGATACTCCTCTTCCTGCCAGATGGAAGCCATCCGTTTGCGCATTTCATCGAAGGTGGGAATGGACATGATGGAAGGAGTTTCAGGCAGAGCCAGGCTCCTAAACCATCCCCTCGACAAGGTTGAAACGCGTTGTCTATCAGGTTGGACATTGTATTGCACGTGCAAATAATTAGATACATATTCAACGCGTTTTCAACCTTGTCACGAACCCGCTTGCAGACAGACCAACTCCAAGGATCTATGGAAGAAGGCACCAAGACCAAAAAGACCGTCTTTGTTGGTGGCATCGGCGACGACGTGGATGAAGCTGTCATATACGAGCATTTCACAACATTCGGTCTGTTCTCCAAAGACTTGTCTTGGTCTATACAACTCATCATATCATCATCATCATAGGGGACATAATAGAGGTACAACTGCCATCGGCGGTGATGAATCCTCACCAGCAAACCGGTCAGGACAATCCACTTGTTTGAGCGACGGGGAAACAAACCATGGTCCGCTCATGTCTAATATATATATATCTATGCAGAAGCCAAACACCGAGGATTCGCCTTCGTGACATACGGCTCGTCCGCTGATGCACAAGACGCGATCGATAACATGGACATGAACGAGCTGCGCGGGAGGGTTCTCAAAGTGAATCTGGCGAGGCCCATGAAACACGTCGCGCAACTACCTGGAAACAGAGCTGGTATATGTCGTCGAGACATCATCAATCATCAACTCTCAGAAAATTTTGACATGTTTTTTCTTTTTTTTACAGTATGGGAGTCAGAGGAATGGCTGAAGCAGCATCTAAAACCCCTCGATCAAAGTGAGTTGGTTCCTTGGTTCAATCCCGTGTGCTTTGCCCATTTTTTTTTGAAAATAGGTCGGGGAGGAGCAAAACAACCGACCGACGAGGAAGCACCCGACGCCGAAGAAGCCATGGAAGAATAAGCCTACCCCTTTTAACATACTCGTCGTATCACCCACTCATTCACAAGATTGTATAATAAGTCCATTATCCTATTTAAACACGAAAAATCATAAAAATGACTACAACAATATAACATGGCAAAAAAAATAACAGTGCAAAGGTGCAGTGGAATCAGTCAAAACCAAGCAAAAAAACATAGCATAGTGATACAACATCCTTCTCCTCAGGCTCACGTAGTTCCGTGTCTTTTCAGCGCCGCCGGCTTGGACAACAGCATCCTTCCCTTGGCGACCTTTTCCGAAATCCGTTCCACCACCCCACCCTCGTCCTCCCCCTCGTCCTCCTCCAGTGACTTCTTGATGAGGTACTCCATCGTCATACCCTCACCCTCACCAGTCCCCCTGCGCATGCTCGCCGCGAACACCGTCGGCGCAACATCGGTGTTGAAATCCGGGAGCCGTTCATTCTGCAGATCAGACTTCCGCCTAAGTGGAAAACGCAAGATCAGCTTTTTAGGGAAGGGGACCGAGATGAGAAACGGCTTGACGTACGCCTCGTCGAATGTCCGGATCGTCCGCACGATCTGAGCTCCTGAGACGCCAAGCGCGTCCGAACCGGGAGTTGCAGGATTGACTGCCAGCTCCGTCGCATTCTCAGATTCCTCGCTGTTTAAATCAAATTAATGACCACGATATCTGAGAAAAGGAAGAAGCACGAACCGGAGTATCTGATACACCCTTTGCATCTTCCCAACTGCACGGATCTTCCGCTTGATTTCATCCCGCCGTTTCTGTATGTCCTCCGCAGACATTCCGGGCTCTGCTGCCGCCGCGTCTGGCTCTGACAGCTCTTCCTCACTACACACGCTCAGGAGTGCCAATAACATGTCAGCAACTGAATAGATCATCATATCAGCAAAAACAACAACCCCCTCTGTGGAGATTTGAGACGCACTTTTCGCACCCACGAATGGCAAACTCCACGTGAACGCGTCAATGAAATTCGGAAGCCAATAAGGATGTGGACTGCAGTTGAACTGTCGGATGGTGATGTTCTTGTTTGCATATTTCAACACAGCACCCCGATTGCGGTAAACGTCGAGATAGTTTGGTGCGGAGAAGATCGTAATGACAGAAGGGAATTTTTTTGTTGGTGTCTTGCGATGCATGGTGTACCTGTTCGGAAGCCTTGTCGTCATCTCGTTCGATTCAGGAAAACCCAAGGAAGTACTAACCCAGCATCTTGGGCTTCATGCCCCCGAATGATACCGAGGAGTCCATTTCGCTCAAGGAATTGACACGATGCCTCGTATCTGCGTATAATCAGAAACCTCAGCTGATGATGAAGGTTGGAAAACTGAAAGTGGGACCAACGTGAAGAAGTACGAGCATCCTCGTGTTGCGTTGTGCAGGTACGTTGTGCCAAGGGGTAATCCTGCACCGTGCACCGAGGGCTCCTGCTCATGTCCATAGGTCGCTATCGGGTCCGACCAAAGCAGATCACATAGAAGTCCATGTGAGCCAGGTTCTTGGAATCTGTTAATCTAAACAAATCTGGTTAAGCTTCGTCAAGAATTGAGAAGGGGGACAATACCTGACGGAGGTCGTTGAGAGAAATCAATTCGGGAGAAAGGCCTCCGTGAACACAGAAGAAACGGCCATCGACGAGAGCGGTGATCGGGAGGGCACAGAATGACCGTATGCACGCTTCATAGACGCGTTCAGAATACTTGTGAAGACCTGACGGAGTGTGTTTGAACAACGCGAAATCAGAAAAACAAGTATTTTACATTCGCGTTTGAAAGTGAAATATTCGGTGAGGTGCCGGCATTCGTGATTGCCTCGTAGAAGGGTGACTTTGCTGGGATACCAAATCTTCAGGCTATATAGATACAATAGGCACTGGACATAACGCAATGAAGACTTTGCAGATGTAGGGATGTGACGAAGGGATTACCTCAATGCCGAAAGATCCCCGATCGACGTAGTCTCCCAAAAAGAGATAGTTATTTTCCTCTACAGGGCCTCCAACTTCGAATAATTTCATCAAATCATACTAGATATTCAGACCAAAAAAAATGGTGAACAAGGATCCAGAGCAAACCCCATCGTCACTCACATATTGCCCATGTATATCTCCACATACTAGAAGAAAAAAAACCATGAGCGGAAGAACACAAAAAGCAAAAGAAACAACATCTCCACGCACTAGTTACAGGACTCTTGATATCCACCAAATTCGGCTCTCTCGACAGCACCTCCGTGGCTTGTTGCAAAATGGATAGGGCTTGCGCCTCCGTGAGGCGGCCCTCGCGAAGGAAATGCTCCTTGAGGTACTTTGGATTCGGCTTCAGCTCACCACGATCAGCCTTCACATACAGCTCCGCATCCGTCGGTCGGTGGGCCGCAGGCTCTGGTACCTGATGCGCAATCAGAACGATCGTGAGCCATCCAGCGCTTATGTAGCCCAGAAAAACTTTGTGGATCTGCACCCACGTTCTTGATCGGTCGCTCGTGCACGTTTTCTGGCACGTAGAAATGCGGGGGGAGGCCTGTTCTGGCGGGGGCCTCCGGGGCAACGTCTGGGGGTTGTGCCATTCCTCAATCGGTACAGGTAAGGGGCGGGGTGGGGGTTATCCAGGAGAAGGAACGAGGGAGGATAAGAAAATATAGACGGGATACAAAACGCGCCGACCCAGACGTCGTGATGCAAGCGATCCCATATTTGGCCATGTTGTACCCCTAGCACCAGGAGAGTCCCAACGCCGAGGGCGACATTTGTCACCCCGTGCGAGCTCGTCGTTTGAGCCAGCGTCAAGATTGATATTGGGTGAGGAGGTACTTTGACCGAAAGAAGCGTGCAGAATGAAAATAAGATGGGGTCTAAAAATTTCACATCTGCCGATCCTGGAAGGCTGTGCGCCGGAAACAAACCTGATAAGAAACGAGGAAACAACGTTAATACAAAATTTTTTAGCTATCTCTCAACACAAATCCCGAGGGCATTCCAGGGTAACTTTTTTTTTTTTTCCCAATCAATCCAAAGGTATTCCCGCATACTCGTCGTACCCAAGGGAAAGGTTCAAATTCTATAATAAAGTTAGACATCTTGTCATTTCCGAACAACACATTTTCCCACCTGCATGCACTGCGTCGCCGCACCCTTGAGTAGGTTATCCAAGCCACCCTACAACAAATCAGCACTGCCCCCTCTCTGACAACAGAAGAAGACAAACCACAACCACAACCCGATCTCCCTCACTATGCACCTGGAACCCACCAACAACCCACCCATGCCGACCCTGCACATCCCCCAGCACCGGCACGCCCTTCAATATCCTCACCAACCTCTCACCCCCATACCTCTCCTCAAACAGCCCCGCCACCTCCCGCGCACTCATCCGCCCCGCAAGCGGCACCGACGCCGTCGACAATATCCCGCTGAACCACGGCGTCACCGCAGGCACGAACGCCACCTTCACCGAGTCCGCGCCTTTCTTCCGAAGCTGGGAGAGGTGGAACCCGGCTTCGCGCTCGTGGATGTGGTCCGTCAGCGAATACGCCTTCACGCCGCCTTTGAGACTCTCCGGAGTCACCTTTGGTGCGCTCATGGGTCGGCCATCCGGGTCGGTTGTCGCCACCGTGCCGGCACCGCTGTACCCGGAGATGCCGAAGACAGTCGGCAGCGCACCGGGCTTGAGGTGGTCGACGAGCGGGGCGAGGAGCATCTGCGTCGACGTGGCGTAGCATCCCGGGTTCGAAATGCGCTTGGAGGCACGTATCTCCGAACGACTGTACAGCTCTATATTCGTTCAGGGTTGTTGTTGCCCAGAAAGGAGGGGAAAAAGACAAAAAAAAAATATTCATTGTTCAATACAGACAGGAATTACAGCATAGAACACGAGAAAGTCTCACCGGGGAGACCATACGTCCACCCTTTCTCAAACCGATAATCCGCGCTCAAATCGACAACGACGCTCTTCTCCGCCCCCTGGCGCTCGCTCGATCCCCGGTCGACCGCATCGACAAACGGCTTGCAGACGCCATTCGGAAGCGCCATGACCCAGGCATCCACCTCTCCGTTCTTCTCCATCTGCTCGACGTCCGCGACGGACAGATTGGTGTAATCAATGGCAGCCTTGGTGTACCCCTTCAACGGGTAACCAGCAAGCTGGCGCGAGGACACATGCGTGAGTTCAAGGTGTGGGTGGCCGGAAAGGAGAGTTACGAGAGCCTGTCCGGTGTAGCCCCGTGCGCCGACGAGCGCGACCTTTTTGGACTTGGTGGAGACATGTGCGGGACGGTCCACCGAGGTAGCATACCCGCGAGATGAGCCGGGCAGGCGCCTGGCCACGGTCGAGAACGCCTTGGAACCAGGCCGTGCCGACGCCGCAGCAGCACGATGAGGAGCCACGGACGGCCCAACGGGGAGATACGACCTCTCAATGCGCCCTTTCGCCTCAAACTCCTTCACCACGTTCTCAACCTCTGCCACATCCTGAATGCCATACCAGAAAAGGCTCTTCCCCGCGCGTGTGAAGCTGCCATCCGCACGCTCAAAATGCCACCCCCGGTTCTCATCATCGACCTGCGCCGTCCAAAACAGCTTGCGATGGTCCTTCCTGATGGCGTTGAAAACATTGTCCATGACGCTGTTCAGGACACCGCTGCGGGATGACAGGAGCTTCTTCATCACGGGCACCTCGCCTGCAGGGTGGGAGACGACGGCGATGACGTCCAAGGGCTCGTCGCCGTACAGGGTGTAAGGCGTTTCCTTGAGGTCATTCAGAACGCCCGTCACGCTTTGAAAGCCAGCGAGGACCTCGGGGTCACGGTCATGCACGACTTGGCGGAACCGGTCTGCGCCGATGCCCTCGAGGTTGCTGTGTTTGAAAAGCTTATAGCCACGTCGGATGAGGGTCCCGGCTCCACTGTCGGTGAATAGCTCTTTCTGTAGTGCGGAGGCCGAGATAACGGCGACGGAGGATGAGCGGGGAAGATGGTCGAGAAGTTCCTTGAATTCTCGAAGCTTGAGCTTGGTACCGTATTTGACCCAGGGCTCCTTCATGAGGCTATCGTATTCCTGTTTTGATAGAAGACCGACATGATAAGGGTGTAGTCAAGAGATAGCAATTTAATTCACCTCGTCGAGGTTGATGACGTCTAGCTTTTCGCCAGTGACACCATGGAACATGCCGCCTTTGTCATTCAAGAAAACAATCTTCATGGGTTCGAGTTCTTTGGCAAGTTCACCGGCAGCGATGTCCGCGTTGACGTTGAGAATCTGCCCATTGGAAGACTCAGCAAGGCTTGTCAAGATAGGGAGGGCGCCTGCTCTAATAGCGGCTTCTATTGGCCGCTTGTCGATTCTGGTAATTTTGCCGACAAGCCCGTATTTTTCCTTGTCGAGATAGTCTGCGGTGAACACACCGGATGTGATAGGACGGGCGCGGGTACCGAGAGCTTCAAGGGCGCCCACAAGCTTGAGGTTTTCCTCAAGAAAGACCCGGCGAGCAATGCGGAGTGTTTTGGCGTCTATTCATGGGCTGAGTTGTTGTGCAAAAAAGTTTGGGAAGGTAGTGAGATACACACCAGTGACACGGATACCATCGATGTAGTCTGGAATGACGCCCTCGCGTTCCATAATATCATTCAACTGAGGTCCGGCTCCATGGAGCACGACTGGGTACAGTCCAACCCGGTACAAGAAACTCAGGTTGAGCGCAAGCTCGTCCAAGTCTGCCAACACGGCACCTCCGATTTTGATCACAGCAAATTTTGCAGGCTGTGAAGGGTGGGTGGCCGATGAGAAGATGCGGAGGTGGCGCTCAACCTCACGTTTGGTTCCGATAGAATACAACAGACGGGTGATTGTGTCCTATGGGAAAGAATTATCCTGGTACGCGATAGCAGATGGATAACTGAAACATACCCTGTCTGCTTGTGCGACGGATTGGATGCTGCGAATAGAGACATTGTCTCGCCTTCTGACTGCCTGGACGGCTGCCTGTCGTTGGCCTCCAACGATAACGGCTCGTCGCGTAACTCGTACAGAGAGCCTGGACGCGGTGGTAGCCAACATAATGGACGTTGGGGGACCTGGGAGACAGGAGGGATTTAACGGGATTTTTTCTTAGTATGTAGGGTGATCAAGAATGACTCGGCTATAACCGCCTCTACTCGCCACCACATGCACAAAGTACTGTCAGATGAGGAATGCCAAGGTGCTCCTCATAGTTTGAGCCAAACAGAGACGAATAATAACCGCCATCCGTGAAGAAGGTTGGCACTAGGCAAATCATGAGAATAAGTATGTATGTACAAAAGTGATCAATCAGGACCTTAGGCAGTTGAGGAGATGAGAGGTCGGCGAGGTATTTAAATCAGAAGGAAGGGCGAATGCGTTTCCCTGTTCTTGAATGAAGGTAAACGGAGTGTGATCAACGAGAAGAGAATCGTCGGATGAGGCACCTGGTAATGGGGGAAAAACGTTATGATATTTGCCGAGTATGATAGTATGATACAAAGTAGGCGTGAGCCTCAAAGTCCCAGAAATAGTACATACAAAAGGTATAATGATAGTTGAGTCTTGAACGAGGACAGTCGCTCTTCTAGTTTCATATAACCCGCGAATCCTCCTCAGCAAGACTCGCAATAAAGTCCGCGACGGCTGGCCAGTATCCCGTTTGCACACAGGTATCGTCTAAAAAGTAGGAGAGGAACCCAATGTCAATAGCACGGCTCCGTTCACGGCAAAAGTACAAGAAGAAAAACTCACTGTGACCTCCATACTCAAACTCCATAAACTTCGCCCGCTCCAAACCGACTTTATACTCCTTCCCTCCCAGCGTCTTCTTCTCCCCTCGTTTCGCCACCGTTTCCCAAAGTGCGCGCATGTGCTCTCTTGGCACAATCTCGTCCTGGGCGCCGCTGAGCATCAGGATGGGCGTCGTCGCTGGGATGAGCGGAATTTTGGATGCCGAGTCCCATTTTTGGTGGCAGAGGAATGAGAAAGGGCCGAGGAAAGGTAGTGCGTGCGGAACCAGGTTGGGGAGAGAGGTGAAGGTGTTTTCGAGGATGAGGGCGCGAATCTGTTGAGAATGAATAAGGAATATTAGGAGGTGTATATATGATGTACCTTTACAGGGTTTCGGCTGGCGAGGTCGATGGATACAGCACCTCCGATTGACTGTCCATAGAGGATCTGCAACGCAGGAAGATGTTTGAGGTGCAAAATAACATTTGAGAGGGACGAGACCTTACAATTGGCGTTTTGGAGAAGGCGGGATCAGATGTAATGTAATCAAGCGCGGTCTGAGAATCGAGTTGTATGCCTAGAAAATTATCTGAACCAGAGAAATGCGAGGATATATGCGCAACTTACCCTGTTCCGATGGTGACCCCTCTGACAAACCGTAACTGAGAGAAGGTGAGCAAGACATTGGGATACTAGCTGCATATACGCACCCTCGATAGGACATCATCAATACGTTGCACCGCATCTTCATGTAGAAGACTTTTGCCAAAGGGATGCGATGACCGTGATTTCCTCCGTTTCCGTGGAACATGATGACGGTCGGTCGACTGGCAATGAACTGGGACGTTGATGAGTGGCAAGAACACGCAATTTCAAAAATAACAAACACCTCTTCTTCCGTCTCATAATCATCTTCGTTCCCGGAAAGACGGACTGCTTCCGGGTGTGAGGTGGAAAGCGATCTTTTCTGAGGGAGAAGGTAACATCGCAGCTTGATCTTGTCCGGAGTCTGCAGTTCGAGGTCTTCAAAAGGTAGCCCATACTCGCTCGGACGCGGAATTTCTGTTAAAGTGAATTCCCGGCTTCAGTCGGTGGGTAGAACGCAAGAGGGGTTATGCTACGAACCTATCCGCGACCCCGGCGGAAATGCTGAGGGGTAAATCAGGAAGTTTTGACCATACCACAAGAGCCCCGCGCCTGTGTGCCTGTTGTCAGTTTTGAGGTTTCTTATCAAGAATTTCGGGGGCCTTCTTGGACGCACCAACGGTGGATAAAGTCACAGCGGTCGCGAGAGTCCCCTAGGTATATGTTTTCTTCAACATAGTTCGGTTCAGTAGCAGCAGAAGAATTGCACCTTTGCGAACGTCTCGAGGGTGGGTAAGAAGTCGGGCATGGAAGGGTGCCACCAACAAGTGGCTTCGACTTGTGTGCACGTGCTTTTAACGGAATTGACAACATCACGGCTCTCCACCCGAACCCTCTGCTCTACAAAACTTTTCCAGGGTTCAGAAGGTGTGCACACGTAAAACAATTTTTTTGAATGTCACATCCCGTATCATCATTCTGTGCGTGTTATGATGAGACTAAACATAGATACCCTAATTGTCAACTTGCCAGTGAATCGTCTCCGTTGAACAAGAATGCCTTGCGAGCTTTGGATGGTCTACTCTTCTGAAACACCTTGGAGTTTCGGAAACATATGTAGTTGTGGCAGCTCGAAAGCCATGGCGCCCGCCCTGATATACATGATATCTTGAGTGATGTCCCAGCCTCCGAAAGACCCACGACTCTTCGGAAGAGCGACACGCGAATAGGGCTGGGATGATTGAACTAACCATTCTCAGAATAACTCACCAATAAATCTCTAGAGCCCTGTGTGCTTATTTTGCCACCGCAACGCGTCGCCGCCCTATAAAAGATTTCGGACCATGGAGCTGCTCCTTCATCGACTTGTCTCTCGCCTCACTGTTTACCCCGCTATCTTCTAGCACCCACATTCCTTCACAAGAAATGCCCTCCTTCAAAAACCTTCTCGTGTTCGCCACGATTGCATTGGCGTCTTTCGCAGCCGCCGCACCGACACCTCCGTGTCCGTCGGCCACACCCGTGGGGCTGAACGTTGTTAACCCCACTCCTACGGTTGCCACTCCTTCCGTTCCCGCTCCTTCCAGCGTTCCATCTGCCCCCAGCGTGCCCTCCACGCCGGGAGCTCCTGGCAACCCTGCTGTTCCCAACGTTCCTGGCGCTCCCGCCGTCCCCGCTTCAGGCGGCTCTGCTGTCCCAGGCGCCCCCGCTGTTCCGAGCCCTCCCAGTGCTCCTGTCGTCCCTACTCCAGAAGCTCCTGCTGTCCCAGGTGGTCCCACTGTTCCGGGAGGCCCTGCTGTTCCTGGCGCTCCCGCTGTCCCCACTCCGCCCTCTACTGACCCTCAACCCAGTACTCCTGCTCCCTCTGTCCCAGGCACTCCCTCTGTCCCCGGCGCTCCTCCCATCCCTACTCCTCCCACCAGCACTCCTAGCCCCCCAACTCCGACTGTTTTGACTCCTGCTGCTAGCACTCCTTCCGTCCCTGCTCCCAGCGCTCCTGCCCCCTCTACCCCGGCTGCCCAGCCTTGCGGTTGCAACACCCTCCCTGCACTCATTGCTCATGTCGAGGCTGAGGTCAATGTCATCAAAGCTCAACTCGGTATGTCTTCAGTCGCGTCATTGTATACTCTATGCCTGACGTACCACTCTTTGTAGACCTCGTAGTTGGAGCTGATGTTCAAGCCGTTGTCGGCCTCGTCATCCCTCCACTCACGGCCCTAAAGGTGATCCTGGTCCAGGCTGTGGTCGATATCAAGGGTCTTGTTAGCATTGCTCTCAACGATGTCCTCACTGACGCCAATGGTGTCCTCTCCATCCTCGACCTCTGCCACTTGGTCAGCAACCTCTTGACGGTAGGATGCATGTTCTATTGGTTTCATTTCATGAATCTGATATTTTCCATAGCTCATAGCCGGTGTTCTCGCTCTCGTCCTCCAGATTGTCGGCTCCGTCAACGCACAAGCCGTCTTGCCTTTGATTCACGAGATTGGGTATGTCAATCCCTAAAACTGTTAATGCTCATCATATCTGACGATGTCTTGCTAGGTCTATCCTCTGCGAACTGCTCACTGTCCTATTTGGCATTGTTGGCGGTCTCCAGGTCAACCTCGGCCCTCTTATCGGCGACATTGTGCAGACCCTCAACTCGCTCGGCTTGGGCAATGTTCTCCAACTCATCCACGCCTAAATGTTGGCGTTTCTTTTCATAGATTCTAGTTAGAACTTATGATCAGCAGGTCCTAATTGTCGCTCTTGGACCACTCATGCCATCAGATTTGTCTTCTTGTAAGTAGAGTACATATGGTATACCATCTTGCAATGAATCGACACCATCCAGCTCATTGAATTGAACACAAGATCTACATACATTGAGAACAGTAGATGATTCCGATGAATGTGCCAGTATCCTGAGTCTTCCTCTATTGTGCGCATGGAGATCTCTATGCACGAGGGAGGCTACGTACTACGGGCTCGGACTCGGACACAGTCGATCGTCGTAAGCACAAAGGAGTAAGATGTTCCCACGTTGAGACAGATTCGACACAGCAATCATCCGAAATCCGATACTCTGTCCTCCCCCGCCGCCACAATCTCTAAACAATTCACGACGGCCTCCCCTCTGCCTCTATCTTTTCATCGTCCCCAAAGTCCATCTTATACCATCCCTCACATAGAATATGTCCTTGCCCAAAGTATGTCCCCCTACCCTGCAAGCAACCCGATAAATATCGCTGATCAGATCGCAGCGGATTATCAAGGTGCGGGTCCCTTGCCAGGCTTGGGCCAGACACGAGGACGGAGAGCTAAAGCCGCTCAGGAAACCGAACGACTCGTGGCCGATCCTGCGCCAGGAATCACTGCGGCTCCTCATGAAGATAATCTGCGATACTTTGACGTGACTATCCAGGGACCAGAAGGAAGTCCGTTTGAGCGTGAGTGTTCGGTTCATGGGCCGCGACGTGCCGACTCAGGTTCGGTTGGACATGGGTTCAGGCGGCATTTTCAAGCTGGAGCTCTTTTTACCGGAAGAATATCCCATGGCACCGCCGAAAGTGAGGTTCTTGACTAAGATCTACCATCCCAACATCGGTCCGTTTTTCGTTTTTTTGTGGTGTGGCGGTGTCCGTTCACAGTAGGCGTACTTTCTTAGATAAACTGGGCCGTATCTGTTTGGACATTCTGAAAGGTGTTTTTTTTTTCGTGTTTTTTTCGTCGTTTCGGGTGGCGCTCATCCAAGACAAATGCATTTCACCTCAAGATAAATGGTCCCCTGCACTTCAAATTCGCACTGTGCTACTTTCGATACAGGCTCTTCTGAGCGCACCAAATCCAGACGATCCTCTCGCGACGGATGTGGCGAAGCACTATAAGGAGAACGAGAAGGATGCCCAACGGGTCAGCCGAGAGTGGACGCAACAGTATGCATCTTGAGGGAGGATTACAAGTAGAAGGACATCGAAATCCTGGGTCTGTTCCTCCTTCACTCTATCCACCTCATGTATGACAAACTGTAATATTCGAGCAATTCGCAGCGGTGAAAGAAGGTAGAATCGTCAAGATCGGAAACTTGAGATAAGATGCGAAAAATGTCACGCAAATTATTATTTTTAGACGGGATCAAATGTTACCCTTCCTGCTGATCCCTGAGTAAGTATGGATTTGAACCCCAGATCGAAAACAGGGTGTGTTTGCATCTTGGCTTGGAACCCCATGCTTGTCGACCCATTCACTGCCAGAAACCCGAGGGACTACTTAGATACACTCGGCGATACTGTCCCTTGCCGGTTTGATCATCCTTTATAAACTGGCACGCCCTTATTCACCTTCCGCAACTTCGTCCTGTCACAGCCTGCTCTCAGATGCCTTCCCTTGATTCAGACGTGTCCTACGCCCTCGCGAAGGAGGCTCTGGCCATGCACAGTTCTGACACCAGTACACTCCTTAGTCTATCGTCTACTTGCCGGGTTTTGCGAGATGCTGCTCTTCCCTTTCTGTTTTCCGACGTCGTTTGGCCTCATGCAAACAAGCATGATGATGTATCTGGGTTGCACTTCTTCCCCCCAAGCCTATGGCGCTTTATCAGGTAGGTTCTCGTCTATCCGTGCCTGAGGATATAAAACGCTCACTGTGCCTTTTCTTCCCGTATTTACAGGCGTTTTCAGTTGGACTGGCCTGACGATTGGCCTGAAGCAACCCCGCCACGTTGGGGGGATAGATATTACACAGGGGGGGACTATCATCCTCGCCACTTGGACAAACTTATAACGGCTCTTCCCAAGATGCCATCCCTCACAAGGTTCTACATCAGCTGCCCATTTTATCCCTCAAATTCGTTACTCTACACTCTCATACAATGTTCCTCCCTTCGTGATCTGGCCATAAACGAAACGCCTCTGTATATTACCACGATTCCCAAAGTTCCCTCCTCCTTCCACCTCGACCGCCTTAGTATATTACCCATTGCAGAAGCCGTGCGTGTCGGGGAGGGACCTTCTGATCTCCGGTACACCGAAGCCACGTACCATATCCGGGAATATCGCAGGAAGTACAAAAACGACATCCTTGCCCGCTTCGCCGCCACGGCCCTCCTTTTCCAGGTTGGGAAGACCGCACATCTCCGCCACGTCCAGCTCTCTGCGGACTTGTGCCCGCTCGACAACCTCGCCGGTCACGAGTGGCCGAACCTCGATACTTTGGTGCTCACGGGGCACACGCCCCGCGGGACGACACAGCTTGTCGATGTGATTGCGCAGATGCCGAAGCTGCGTGAGCTGAGGCTGTTGTTCGCCAAGACGAAGAACGATCCTGGGTTCCCCTTGCTTTTGCATCACCTCCCGACGACAAAGAATAACCATCCCAGCGTCCTGGGCCAGCTCAAATGGCTGGCATTGTCGAATGCTTGCATGCTCGATGATGTGTTCCAGTACACCGTCGGCCTGGAACGCTTGGCGGTGTGTGCGATTATCGACCAGCCCCGGGTGCCCATCGCGCTGAGCCGCGCGGATGTCGACAAGATTCTGGCCAATCTGGCGGTCGGGAATCGCATGGTGGAGAACGGACTGGCGAGGCTGCGTATCATGATGGAAGACAAAGTCAACCCGGACCTGTGCTACGCTATTTCGGCGCACTGCCCGTACCTCGAGGCTCTCGAAATCGAAGTATGCGGGTACCACGATGGGAAGTCCATCCACGAGTGGGTGAGCAGAAACCTACGCATGATTTTTCTTCATCGTTCTATCGAAAGGCTAACTATGAAGTCACCGATACAGAGTGAGTATGCCGATGCGTTTTCTTCGTTGGCGCGCCTGCGCGAGCTGCGGGTGTGCATCCAGTTTCCGGAGTTCGACGAGATGGACAAGTTTGAGCCGTGGCGCGTTGCGCGACGGGAGTGTGCGCTCTATCTGGCCTCGAGGCTTCCGACGCTGCGGCGCGTGGGTTTTGAATATCGGAAACGCACCGGGACGCATCGGTTCGAGGACAGTTGGCTAGAGTTTGATATTGAATTTGATAGGAGGACGAGCGCGATCCGACTGGTGGAGGTTGGTCGAACGTGGTATCCGTTCCCTGAGGTGTGGTTTCCGGTGCCTTTGGCGAGTGCTGGGTAAGCTTGTGGATGAACCTTGTCTTTGTGATTTTTTTTTTTCGAGTTTCACTTCAAGTTTCAGCTTCCTTCTCATTTTTTTATATTGTGGGGCTGTCAGAGTCAGACGTACTGTTACAACGACCCAAATACATGGACTTGTGATTGTAGACGGTCATTGTGATTATCTCGACTGGTTTCCCCCTACTTACGACAAATGCATCTCTCCTTTGTTCTTGCATCCACGATATTTCCAGGGACCTGCCGTTGTACATGGCCAATTATCCCACCATCATGATTGTCCATATCTCTTCTATTCTTGAGTCCACGATGATCGGCTGCGGCCTATGTAGTTTTAAGAAGTTCCCCTGTCATAAACAATGTCGCATCCAAAGTAGTTTGGGAGCTGGTGTTTTGTGAGATGGTTATAAAACTTCTCCCTATCAAATATGCTTCGGGTCTAGACCAGGTCGAGAGGCCCATAGGGAATTCTAGGAAATCCTTAGTCGGGAGCCTGGGCGCGACCGGCGGCAGCGCCGCGGTTGGAGGCAAACTTATACATTTCCATTCCCACACCGTCGGAAGAAAGATCCGACGTCCGAGTTTCCTCCTTAAAAGACTCATGAAGAGGCCAAAGGCAAGAACTTATGCATAGGACATATCAGTCCCAAGCGCCCTGGGAGACCTCGGACTCGGAGTCGCCCATCAGATTTTCGGGAGGCATTCTACCGGACCGCATTTTCGCCATGTGTGGGTGCCATGCTGGATGCCATGCTCAAACGAGACGTTTCAGGATCTTCCTTCTTAGCTGTGGATCGGGGGGACGTCTCTTGGGCGGTAGGCGCTCGGAAGATAACGAGTTGGAACCTCCTGGAGAAGAAGGAACAGCCCTAAGTAGACCAAGAACCTGAGGACGACTGTCTGCTGGTTGGTTTCTTGAAACAGGGTTTCGTCGCTGGGGTTTCCTTTCGTGCATCTACATATGGCTAGGTTCAAGCCTAGTTTGCATGAGAGTGGCAGAAGGTTTTCCAGTACACCGCCCGTTCGACACGGCTATCTGCTTGTAGCGCATCTCTATCCACTCGGAACAAGATTGAACCAAGTATTCTGCAGAGCCAGAGGGGGTGGGTAGTTTAGCTGGAGGCAGTACCACACACGATGTTATCGGAAGATCCGTGTCAACCAAGAGCCGAGCGCCTTCCTAAGTTCCTCTTATCAAGGAGTCTTTCGGACGACAAGTAATACGCAGTGATAGACTCGGATTGGCAGGCAGGCATCATGTTGTTGACAGATAAACCCGACGACTCACCGGAATTCACTCGCAAAACCGCCGATGGAGATTCACGAGGCTCGAGCTCGTCAATCTCCACGGGCGTCAAGTATAATTGAACCTTGGTCCTTTCAAAGGCCCTGACGGTCGACGACAAAGTTGTGATTGCTCAGAGGCTGCAGCTGGTGTTTCCCCTCGCTCATGTTTTTCTCGAATGTATATCCGCCGTAGTCGCAACTCATTCAACATGCCCTGCGTATCTTGCAGCTGGTCTCCTCATGTTTTGAGTAAAGTTGCCGGTGTCATGTTTTGAGGTGACATTACGTAAACAATAATGGGTGTATCAAGTCACGCTCGGGAGCACTGGTTTGCCAGAGGTCTCTCCTCCCACCGACCGTCGCCTCTCAACGAGAAACCACCATGTCCTCCAACCGGCCCCCTCAACTGCACCTTGAGCTGCTTCCGAGTACAACGTCCTTCAAACGATCTTTTGAAGAATTCGGTGTCGACCTCGAGAGCCCTTTGGGGGGCATAGAAGCAGGCGGGAGTGGGAGCGATGGAAACGATCGTAACAAGCGGGCAAGAAGTGCCAGCAGCTTTTCAGACGACGAGGGATCTGTCAGAAGCTCATCGTCTTCCACGATCGCTTCGAGTTCTAGCTCGTCGAATGTCGAGGAAGGCGACATGCGGGGCCTGTCTGCCTTGACTGCCACACGACCGGCGGCCGCGCTTGCTACCCCAATTTTCTCATTGTCCGTCGCCAGAGCCCCCTTGGAGCCCCCAAGACTTCCGACGCCACAATTACAGGACATAGACATGACAGATTACCCATTGGTCAACCCACACGGACCTGAGGAACAAACACCGTCAAGTCCCACAGCTCCCACCATACCTTCCGTTATTTTGCAAAATGACGATAATTATAGACTCTCTATCGAACGGTTCAACGCATTTGATAGCCAAATCGCTGCGCTGCGTCGATCTCCTTCGCCTAGTTTGCGATCACGTACTCCGCCGCCCGTCTTACCACCCCTCGCATTATTAAACGACGACCAGCCGCAATTGACCACAGACGCTATACCATTCCTCCATCCCCCTTCGCAGCCCCCAACGCCATCAATCGGGATGTTCTACGACTTTAGTCTCTCGCGACCACGTTCTCGAATGACCCACGAGGGGAGGCAACACATTCCTCGGGCACCGTCTCATGAATCGGAAACACAGATGGAGGCATCTACATCTGCACGAGGTGAGGACGTGTCTTCTGATCCGAATAAAGAAATCCCAAGGCTTACCCTCTATTGCTAGAAAATGTCTTGAATCAAATTCCGCAGGAAGCCGGGGCGCCACGACCAAACAACCCTTGGGGGCTTTGGCATCCAGATATTGATGAAGAGCATGAGGATCGTGTTTTTGTTGAGGAGGATGAGGAAGACGACCAGGACGAAGACGACCGGGCGTACTTTCCCCGAGCCGACCCTATCCCGGTTATAGGAGAACTACGATCGCCCTCGCCCTTGTTTGAAGATCTGGATGACCTGGAAGAGCCTCCTCGTCCGAGCACAAGGAGGACCGTCGTTCCACCCGCACCACCCAGATTGCCTCCAATTGAAGAAACGTGGGACGATCCTCTTGATAGCCTACGGACTTATTCTTTGGGGCCCCCAGTGACATCCTCGGGTCCTTTAGACCGGTCCACTCAATCCGAACGCATATCACAAAATACTTCAAGTCACAATCACGAAAATGACCACCCGACATCGGTTGCCGCGGGTTCGGGGCACAATGCATCCACCGCTTTATCTCCCCTCACGCCTGATGTCGCAAGATGGACGAACACGGAGAATTCACAGTCAACGATCTCGTCAAGGTCTCTTCCCGTCTCAAACGAAGACTTTGCGCTGGCGCCGGAGCCGGCTACCGAGAATCCCAGCAACAGCAATGCCAATAATGCAACTGGACGAATGACCAGATTAGAGGCTCTACATGGGCTCCGAGAAGCCTTGCAGGGGATTGGGCGTGTTCTTCAGGAGAGCGAGCGTACGCTCAGGCCACAGTTGTTCAATGATAGCATGCCCACAAATACCAACAACTCCAGCTCGCCCTCTCCAAATCGCAACTATCTTGGCGACGCATGGCGGTCAGGATTTGCGGAAGGCTTTGCCAGTGCTCTTTCGGATCCCAACGTTTCCAACGCCAGTGCTACCACCGAAGATGGCCGGGATTCAAGGCCTCCCAGGCCAAGTGTCCCTTCTAGGCCAACTTCAGAGGGCGAAACGAGGCCGTGGTTTCCAGGTACGTTGGCTATATCCATCTCCATCCCCGGCTTCTCATAATCCTAGCAGAGGGCCCAAATTTGGAGAGGTTGCCGTCGCCTCCGTCGAGATCTGGGCAGCTGTCAGAAGAGTATATGCACATTCTGAGGAGAGACAACGAAGCAGAAACTCGTCATCCTCTTCAGAGTGTGGTCACATCAAGAGAACGTTCGGGGGAAGGAGATAGATTGTCGCGCATCCAAGCTTCGGAAGGGCCGTGGCTTGCTTTCAGTTCCAATTCATGGATGGCAGCTGATCACCCGCCGCGCTCCTATTCCGGTCCATCGGTATTTTCCCGGGGAGATGTGCGCACTGGAAGCATCGTCGCATCCGACATTCCGCCTGTCTTACCTTCAGGTTCATCTCGGCCATGGCCTTGGGAAGGTCGGTTGTGTTTGTCACAGTCCTTTTGCGAAACTAATATGACCTACAGGAAATCCCCAAGCTGAAACAGAACGTTATCCATCATCAGCACCCATACCGCAGATACCAACTTCGTTACCACCACCACCAACTTTGATTTCAGAATTCACGTCTCTCACCAGTCGTCGCCCTCGATTGCAAGGTCATTCATACTCACAGAACAATGGGCCTACATCAAATCCAACTTCGTCCAATGTCCCATATGCACAAAATTCTGAATCAAGTTCTCGCCCACATCCACCACTTACAGTCGACACTGGTCTTTTCGGAATTCGCCAAGTCAGTGCCTCTAATCCAGGCCCACTACCCGCCTCGTCGTCGGGGCCGGTGTCCCATGCACCTGCAACTCTTTCAAGGTTCCGCTCGCGTTTGACTACCTTGGAGCCTCAGACATCTGCTCCGAGCTTATCGCATAGTATCCCTGAATCTCGATTGGTAGCAACAGAATCGTCCCTTGAAGCTCTGCGTCGCACTGCACGAATTGAGTTGATGGGAAGGCGAAGCAGGGGTTCGTTGCGACAGGAAGCACCGGAACCTTCGCCCCGTGGGCCGGAACCACGCCCTTGGGAATCTCAGAATCGTTTCCCCCCTGCATCATTCGCATCGCGGTTTTTACCAGAGCCTCGGCGAACGTTTCACCGCCGTGAACGAGATCTCCAATCCAACGCGTCGCAGTCGCTTTTGGACTTTGATGGGTTTTCAGGGGAATTTCCTGATGGCCCCCTTGAGTTCAGGATGGATTTGGATCAAGATACAAGTCATACAAATCGTCCTCTCCAGCGGAGTGCTACCGATAGTCGCATGAACACCCTTGGTAGTCTGAGAAGAGACAGTGCTTCGGACTCGGACGATCGTCCCCGGCTTATGCTCCCCCGCCGGCGGAACCCAGGAACCAATTTACGTTCGACATCAATTGCTATCAACGATGCGACTGTGGATAGTCTCCGGCAGGCACATCAGAATGCTGTCAGAACATTCCCAGCCTATGATGGTCCAGACTCACAAGGCGAGCTTCGGGATTACCTCGCCTCTCCTCCTCTTCCGTCTCCAAGCTTAGGCGACTTTGACTTTGCTTTCTTCAACGATGAGGATCGACCACGACGTCCAATCACTACTTTCAATCCCTCGAGGACATCGTTCAGGGAACCAATAATCAGACGTCGTTCTCCATCGCCCCCGGCCAATCGCGAGACTACCGCCCCGTCGTTAGCACAGTCATCCCCGGCACGGCCATCCGCTTCTACGGCGGGTTTGGCTGGAGGAGCCATTGATCCAAATGCGTACGCACCTGGGCCTTTCCGTAACACGATGCAGAGGATATATGAAGCACATGTGGCAAGGGGGAATCGAGTAAGCAGCATTCGCGGTCAGCAGCAGGCGAATCAAAGTCCCCCTGCACCTGTCATACCTCCCTTAGCTTTTGACAATACTTTCTCGACTCTCTACGATCCTCCCCAACAAGATAGCGGTGTAAGTTCACGTTTTTGAATCCAAGTGACAAAAAGGCTAATTGGGTGTGTATTCTCTCTCAGACATCTCGCAGGTCGAGACCAGACCGCCCAATTCGGCATAATCCTGACAGATTTCGCGCCCTTGCCGATACCTTTGTGTCTGATGATAGCGAGGACGATGAGGACGCTTGGATGACAGTGCGCAATGTGAATCGACGGGCCCAGCCACCTGCCTCAAGACCTTCAAACGACAATACTTCCCCCGACGACTCCTCTCGTAGATTCCTCAATTACCTTTCCGGTATGACTCGCTTCGAGGAATCCAGACTTGAAACTTCGGAGACGCCTCAGGAAGGTCCAGCAGCCAGGGCCCAGGAAGGACGCATTGGCAATGCAATTCAAGCCATCCGTCATGACAGAACGAATCTGCCTCGTTCGCAAGAGATTGTGAACCGTTTCCGTCGTGAGCGGGAGCGTGCAGCGTCGGAAACAAGAAATGCATCACCAACAAACAGTTCATCCTACACGCCATGGGGCTACATCGAGCGAGGCAATGCGAATCCAAGGCGGGAACCCTCTTTTGAAGAGTTCCCCTGGGTGAGGCATGGACAGGAACTTCTCAGTTCTCAATACGCGGGATCGGGTCCGAGACAAGAACAATTATTGGGGCAGGATCCAGAAAGGACGCGTCTCCTAACGGCGCATAACAGAGCGCGGCGCCCCCGAAGGAACCAGGAGAACATATTCACGAGCACGAGCAACCGGTCTGACTTCATGAGAGCGCTTGGAAGGAGGGCTGGGGTCCTTGGAGATTACATGGTGTGTTATCACGCCTGCAATCACTTCATTCTGATCATTGATTGATTTGCGCTGCCAGAGAGACGAGGACTTTGATACATCCTACGAAGGTCTTCTTTCCCTGGCTGCGACAATTGGAGAAGTGAAGCCTCGTGCAACGCCTGAGAATGTTATCGCGAAGATGGAAACTGGGTTTTTCAAGGACTGGAAGACGACTGACAGCGACCAGCGGTGTCCTATTTGTCTTGACGATGTGCGCACATCTATTTCTGCTTCCCCTCGCCCCCCCAACTAACGTGTCAATGTTTGTCCAGTATGAACCTGATGATTCGCTCTTGAAACTCGATGGCTGCACTCACTGGCTGCACGGGGAATGTCTCAAGGTTCGTCGTTCAAACTGGTGATTCCAAGGAAGCTGTTTGTCTAAATCCTCATTTGATAGCAATGGCTCAAAAGTGCTGGCACTTGTCCTGTGTGTCGTGAGCCGGTCGATCAACCCCAAAATAACAATTCGAACGAACCTGGGCCCAGCCGTAGGCGAGGCAACCCACGCGACGATGGCCGAGGTGGATCTAGGGGATTGGGAGGCGCGGGGCGGCCAGGATCAGGCGATTGGATCCCGCCGCCTTGGAGGTTCGAGCAAGATGAATGATCTTCAAATTGGGCCCGTTTTGGATGATACTCTCCTTTTTTTTTTTTTACGTTTGTCATGAACCTGCTCCATCAATTTTCTTCCTCAATGTGTCCGATTGCTTAGGCATTATAAACTTTCAGCTATCTCATTCAATTCACCTCCTCTCATGAAGACCATTTTATCTTTCTACTCACTTTGTTACATACGCATTATCTTTTGTTCTGATCAATTCTCATGCAGCTTGGCATTTTGTAGTAAATTTGTACCATAAATTTGAAGTATGATTTGTCAGATATCTATGGAACGTCACAAGTTCACATGGGCGATGTTTTCTTTTTGATATCTTTCTGCGACAATCAAAGTTACGAACCAAGTCGTGAATTCAAAGAAGGGCGGAACAGAACGGATGCTGGTAACAGCAGCGCGTGCCTCACACTGTGCCCAAATTCCGACTAGCCGCACTTGCGTTTCAATATCTGCCTTCTCAGCTCGCAAATTAAAATGGATAGGAATCAGTTGAGCCTCCTCATTCCTTCAGAACTTCTTCTGCTTCGTTTAGAATGTCTACTCACGATAAAAGTGAAGAATGAAAAAATCTGAGAGTCTGAGGCAGTTTGGGCTGAAAGCAGCACTTCATATACGATTCGTCCAGATACACTGGTTCCAAAGTTGGTTTCCAGAGGGAGAGATGTCCTCCTGTTTCGTACATGATGCATGTGTCGGTCGATGATGTTGATACTTGATACTCTCTGAAAGCTCGTAGTACTGCCACTGAAGTCTGATAGTATCTTTTCTATCAGGGGCGCTGATCATCAACACCAATTGCACTGCATCAACTGTGCCCCCAACTCGAGTACTTGCATATATTAGCATGATCAGCCAACTACCAAGTTCACCATTGCAACACATTCCCGTCCACATAACTCACGTACCAGCTCACCCGTGAATAAATTTCTCGCTATGACAAACCAAGTAAGTTTCTCGTGCCCTCGACGCTATCATAATTGACATTCATCGGCTCAGGCTGCTCTACCTAGTATCTTTGTTTTCAACGTGGGGAAGACACGCACCAAGCAGATCAATGATGGCCCAAACGAAGCAAATTTGCTCTCGCAGTCGTTCATCAACACATTACAGTCCATCCAAGCAAAGGGATATACAGTCCAGGGTGCGATGTATGGACCCGAAGGGGGAAATATTTTCATCGATACCGATGACGAGGAGTGGTACCAACACGTTCACTCTTAAATTGAAGGGGAGATGGTTGGGGGAGCTAGAGTGTATTAGCAATTGTCGAACGCGTCAAATATTGACTGTGCCATCATGCAGATCCTTGGAAGCCACGGCTGCTGTCATTCAACCGCATGGTTCTTCCGTAAGTTGAATGCAGATCCTAGACTCCAAAGGCCAATGCTGGGCCCTCATCCGTCTTCGCTCTCGTCTTCAACCCAAGTATTGTAATCCGTTCGTGAAATCTTGTAAGGCATTAAGCTGGGTACATTATACACACGGCCTGGTTGGCAGATGAAAAAAGTCTTTGAGAGCCGTCTGCCATTGACGAGCTTCCCATAATAAACCACATTCTCGCGGCAGATTATATCCTGTAGATGGGACTCGGAAGGACTTGCCAGGCTTGTGGGATCGAGGAGGGGCAAGGTCTTATTTTTATTCGCAGCCTTGGCACTGGATTCCTTGAGGATCGCTGCAGCTGTTTGCGCATCTGTGAATTCAAAGTTTCAGAGTGACCTTGATGTATGGTGTGGCCCGACAAATACCAAATACACCGTGCCTATTCGAACTTTGCTCGATTCCTACTATCCCTTCGATGCCTTCTAACTCCCTCTCGCCGTGCTCATACTCCGCTTCATAGTCTCTCCAAAACTCGACAGCACCACCGAAGAAGCAAGTTTGGATCTCCCGACCACCTTGCCCGGTGTACCACCAATACGCGTGATCCTGGCTTCCCAGCTTTGGTCGAGGGGCTCGTGGGGTGACCGATTTTGTCCCGGTAGTTTTGCTCCTGGTGCCGCTTCGGGTCTCACGAGTAGATGGGGTCGTGGGTTTCCTACCCTTGGCGCTGCCGCTTCTCCCAGTATACGACACACCGACCGACCACTCTTCCAAGCCCGAGTTTGCAGATTCGTCGTGAAATCCGGGTTTGGACCACCACGACACCAAGAGACGGCCAAGTTCGTAGAGATGAATATAACCTTGTATTCTTCCAGTGAGGTCCCGTCAGTTTCCGGGTGTAATTCCTATGTAGGGAAAGAATCAGTAGGAACGGTCACAATTTACCATCTCAATCAACTGAGTTGCCAGCACACGACTCATGTGAATCGCGTCGTCGAGCGGGCGTACTTTCTCCACGTCATTCTCGAAGCGCGGCATGAAGTCTCTTCGCCTCTTCAACCGAACTTCGGGCCAGTGAGACAAGACAGGGGCGTAAATATCGGCGTCCGTGGGTTTGGTGGGGCGGATTTTGCGGAGCTGTCCCTGTTGCATGCTTGTTCCAGCATGGTGGAGGGAATGGAGGCATTTGACGTATGGTTCTCGATAGGCTGGGTTGTCAAGGAGTTGTTGGCGGGTTGTGTGGATTAGAAAGAGCAGGGATTGAGGGCAGAAGTTTCTGGAGAGTCTGAGTCTATGTCTTTTCAACTGGATCACGAGATTTTGTTGCGGCATGTTCTGGAGAGTCTAAGAAGTTACTCTGGGTGTTGGGAGAATGCCCAGCTAATGAGATCTGAGACCTAGACCGTGATATCTGACAACACCATCCGTGCAGCGCAAGATCCATCCTGTAAACCAGCAGCCCGAAAACGCTAAAACACTGGGCTAAGTAACGCAATATCGACGTTGCCAGTTAGTTAAGGTCTAGTGCGAAAGGTACAAAGCTTGGTAAACATATACATAAAAAATCCCTACTTCAACATTTTATTGTAATTACGATTGCTGCAGCTATCAACCATTTTCCAGTACATTATAGGTCTATAGCTTATTGAAGGTGTTGTCAACAGGATGATCATGGTGTGAGCCGCACTTGTATACATACATATGGACAAGTTTGAACTCAATCATACTTGCGCATTGTCTCCTCAAGCGCATCCATATCAAAGGACAAATCGCCGAATGACGAGTCCGCCTCAAGGTTGAGCTCAGGTGAGGATCCCCTTGCAAGCAACGGTTTTCCATCTGGCTTCCCCTCCACTCGAGTCTTTTTGGATGTGACAGCTGTACCGTTCCAGCGCGTCTCCCCCACCTCACTCTTGCCCCCGGCGGCAAACGCCGTGGTCATCGAATCCTTACGGGCAACAACGGATGGCATCGCGTATGGGTACGAGGACTGTCCTTGTGTCCTTGTCCCAGGTTGTGGTTGAGAAAGCGTAGGGGGTTTGAAGGCTTTCTGACGGATGGGGAGCTGTTGCTGTGGAGCTGCGCTTGGTATTGTATGAGCACGACGCATCCCAAGAAGAGGGGCGCGCGAGGACTGGGAGAGAAGAGGCGCGTTCTGAGGGGGCGCTCGTCGCTTTGGGGCCAGTGGGGGTTGTTGCCGAAGTTGACCATGGGCTTGGGGTGACGCGTCAGTATGGTGCAGATCCAGATGTTTCTGAGGCTGTGGCTGGACCAGGAGAGGGTGGAACCTCGGTGCAGCCGCTGGAGTCACAGGGTTGAAAGTGGCGTCGCCGTGAGTGGAGGATCTTGAATGAGAATCGGATGACGTGGAGCGGTCCAATGCTGTAAGATGACGGTTATGGATTGAAGAAAGGTGGTCATGGTGGTGTTCAGTATCGATGTCCATCATGGAGTTGTCTGCAGACTCGACGTCTATCGTGGACATACTCGCTAATGATGCTGATGACGACAAGCGCGATAGCACTGGACGTTTGTTGTCATCGACGATGTTTTCTCCCTCTTCTGGACGCCTTTCCCTTTCTTTCCCTTTCGCATGAACCGGTGCGAACGATGGTGTCGACGATCGTCGGGCTTTGGGAGCGGTCTGAGCGCGATAGGGGATCCGTTCTCTCCGTCTCGCACGATCCACTTGGGCCACTCGCATGGCGACATTCTCGTCCAGTTGCTCCGAGGCGCCTTTGAAGATGCTGAGGCAAGTATCGTGAGCTTTGCTGTTCAGAAGGCCGGGGGGTGCAGTGGACAAGTTGGGTGAGTTTGAGCCAGATTTGGCATACGGCCGTATCCGTGAGCCCGAGTTGGTACGTCCCAATGGTCGTGATCTTACAGGTGGAGGATGAAAGGATGTTGACGCGACTGGTTCCTCATCATACGACTCGTACCAGGGCCATGTGGTTTCTGTTTTTAGATCACGATCTCCTGCTGAATGCTTAATTATGAATGAGAAGAGGGTAACTTGAACTCACGTCGGGGCTTTGGCACTTGGAGCATGATTTCCCGAAGCTCCGGAGGTGGTTGGGAGTGCAACCAGTGAACAGTATCTGTGCGGGGTGGCTCTGGCGAGGGAAGGAACTCGCAAGTGTCTGTCGGCCAGCCATCGTCGAAGTCCAAGTCAAAGTTCATTGTGGACGCCTGGTAGAGTCGACTGCCGGATGAGTGCCTCTTACAGTATATATATGTGTGGGATTGAAAGGTGGCTTTTCTTTGTCCTTTATTAGATCCCCTTTCTTCTCTATGAACAAATGTACACCGGTCAAGCTGCACCAAAGATAACCACGCACCAGAAAATATTGATTCTATCCGTCAGGTTCGACTTTTGCGCGAGACTCGGAAGCGTGGCTCTTGAAAATCAAGAATCCGCGAGATGTTTCAACAGCAGTTCCGCTGCACTCCCATACGACGGGTCTGAAATAAGCTACACACAGACAGTTTACGGTCCCTCTAGGAACGGAGGACTGTGACTGTGGAGAAAACGAGATGTCACATTCACATGACGCTGTGACCGATCCAGGAAGAGTGTGGTAATTACAAGTTATGTAGTACTGTTATGATGTAGTACTACATCTAATGCCGCCACCCAACTTCATGACCATTCTCCATCATTGGCTCAACAAAACCTCGAAAAACCCATGGCCGCTCCTCTTTCCCAGATTCTTCAATGTTGATTCGATCCTGAGACCACCGCATACCATAGCCCTTGGGAACTCTGACCTCATACACCAACACCTGGTGTGGCAGCCAGTGTAAGTTACGCCATGTCGCGCTATCCATAACTTTCCAAAATAACCCCAGTGCTCTCTCGTTGATACTCGCCACTGGTCCCGACGGAACGCCCCACCACCCGATGCTGCCCTGGTCGCCACCACTCCCATTCTGGCCAGTGAGCTGTCCTTCCTCGTTGCTTTTGTCTTTATCATGGGACCGAGAGCGATGAAAATGTTTCGACCACGCTCTTGCGCCCGCGGTGAGGTTCGCCTTGTTTGGTACAAGAAACGCAGCAAGGCAGATATCTGAAGATGGGGGTGTAGACCCTAGTGCAGAGCCTACCGTATAGGCCAGGCCATGTGTGAGGTGCACAAAGAGCGGGTCGGTGGGGAGAGGCGTGGTACCCTCCTCTTCGGAATGTTTGTGGAGGATGTCGAGCACTCGTTTGCGCTCTGCAGACGCTAAAGGCAATTCTTCCATCCCAAGGCAATATGGAGATTCCATGGTGATGACAGCAATGGTTGGTGCGCGAAAAGGCGGCCTCAGTGCTCACAAAACGTATTCGTGAATAGAAATGCACGCAGGCTGTGAATTGGTACAGTGATGTGGCGAAGAACTAGTATCAGTTGGTCCACTCAAGTGTCAGCCCGGTTGTGACAGAGTTAACAGATGTACGTTACAGTCTCTTGATGGCTTCAAGCATGGACTCCGCGATGGCCTCAAGCAAAGGATGCAAGAATCAAGATATCGATGATGAGTGAGTGCGGCAATATCTATTATTAGCCATTCCCGACTCCCGGTATCTCCGCCGCAGACGAGAATCATGCCCGACGCGCTGAGCAGATGCTGCTTCATTCTCTTTGCCGATCTGAGCTGTTTCCGGACGCGAAGGGCGACCTTGACGGCATACTTGCGAACCCGCATTATCTGGGTCAACAAATTCGATATACGTATGTCTAGCAACCTGGCTATTGGGCAGTCATCGAAACATGCGTACAAGACGTCGTCGACCTTCACGAGGACAAAAGCAGGGGGCTGTGCGGCTAAGACTGGGTATACCGACCGAACTGAAATTGAAAAGGTTTTGATTACGAAAGAAGGTTTTTGTCTGGCTTCAGGGGGAAGAACTGATTGAGGGAGAGCGTACAGGATCACGGAGATTGGACCGGTGCTCGATCTGAGCTGATCGAGTCCCGGAAAGCCGAACTTCATGAGCTTTGTCCATCAGAGAACATGCCCCTTGGATGTTCTGCATCTGGGTAGACGGTCTTGAATACCACCGTGGAGTTGTGTCGGATATTACATCTCACTTCGTGAATGCTTCCGAAGCTGAATTGTCTATGATTCTCTGAATTATCTCTCGTACCTCTCTGTGAGTACAAGGAATACACCATTCGTCATGTTTTGATTGGTCCGGCGCCCAGGATTTCCTGACTATACTTGACCTTTCGGATGCCGGTCTGCCCCGCGGCAACCGTCATCGTTCGTTTGCCCAAAGCCCCTAAGTACGCCCAGGAACAACACAACAATTGAGCAACACATAACCAACATCGATTCTTTGGAAAAGCCCACAGTATTCGGCAAAATCTGGAAAGAAATCAACGACGCCTGTCAGAAGAAGTTCCAAAAGCCTCTCGGACAGGCCTGTAGTATAATTCGTCCCAAAATTCCACCATCTTCGCCTATTGAACCTATGGAACACCCATAATTTGCAATCAACTCGTCGGCAGTTGGAACCTGCGGATAACAAGCCTTTCTACGAACAAGCCGCATCCTGCCGCCATCCAACGAGATAGAACGGCCTACACGTAAACTTGGGCCGAAGGTTAGAACGCGTCCAACGCCTCGGAAAACGCCCCGGCGCGCGACCGGGGTTGTTGTTCAAGACGCCGCACTTGTCAAAGAGGAAGAGGATGAGGCCCAAAACCTCGCCTCGCCCGTATTTTGGGTCAAGAAAGATGTGTACTCTTCCTGGGCGGAAAAGTCAAAGAAAGAGATGAGTACCTCGGAATTCGAAAAGGTAAGCGCCACTACCAGTGGCCGTCCGTTCTCAGTGTTCACTCACGGCAAATGAAAGCTCTGTGCTCATTGGGTTTCAGAATGGAGCTCACGGACCGATTAGGAGCTTCAAACCTCCAAGTTCTCACAACATTTGATTCCCAAATAATATCCACGATTTCACTGGGCTAAGTGTTTTCCTGTCGGTCACTTACCATCGGTAATATCTCATCAATATCCATCCCATGAAGGCAGCACACCAATTCCTGATATGTTATACTAGAGGCGACATGGAAAAAGTCCGACGGAATTCCGCCCGGGATGGTAAGTAGCTTGACAAAGGACGTTACGATTGCAGTTGGTAACAGTTTTCTCTGCATTCCAAGCGAGAAGGGGTAAGAATATAATATCCAGCGATAGGGATATAAGCAATGTAGGAAAGGAAGCAAGTCATACATACATACACCTGACGCTCGTGTCAGCTTCGGAAAGTTCATACCAAGATTTCACCTCGGTAATCCAAGAAATGCAATAATTTGCTACTTTTACTGAGATGGCGCTTCACGTCCTGCAAATACTTTTCAGTGATGTGGATTGTGACCCGATGTAGCGATGGGAATCGGGGGCTCGTCATAAGTTTGTCCAGCCTCAACCAAAATTCAATATCGTCGTTGGGAGGGAACCACGCTTCAAATTCGATCTCCTCGACCAGAGAAGAACCGACTTGCGGGAGAAGATGCAGGAGATGTTGCACAGGGTGTTCCCAAACATTGACAGCTAGCGTGCGCAGGTCTGTAAGATGCGCAAGGCCAATGTCTACCATGCTAAGGACCGCGCGTGCTAAAACGTATCGGATGTAAGCTCTTTTTTTCTGCATCACGCAACAGACGATCATTTAACGCACTTGAGGCCTTCGAGTTCAGCGTGAGATGGCGCAAAGACGCGCCGTGTCGCTCAAAGTATGCTCCGACGGGTCCAGCGGCTTCGTGGTCCGAAAGTCCGAGGATCATGGTCTGGAGTCGGGGTAAAGGTCGGTGGTGCGTGAGCCATCGCAAGAAGTACGGCTTCACACAGCGGTACTCAATCGCCCGCAGGCGTGAGGAGATGGCGACTTCGCTAGGAGGAAAGGCCGTTTCGTTGTCATATCTCCAATCCGTCCCCGATATAACGAGGTTTTCCAACAATGGAAAGGAACTGATAAACGTGGCAACCTCGTGGAATTTACCACAGTTGATCCAGATGTCGAGATTCGTTATCGTCTGGAAGTAATTTGGAATGATGGAGATATCGTGTGGGACTTTCCCCGAGTTGAGGATAGTGACCTTGAGTGCTACATGCGGTCGGAGATTATGGGCGAGGATCGGCATGGACTCCAAGAACCAGGCGAGATGGAGGCACATCTGTAATGAGAGGGTCCGGATGTGCGGTGCAATGGAAGGGCCACCTTGAGACTGGAGCAGTGCGAGGAAACGTCTTCCGTTGCACATATCAAGCTTGACATCGGAGAAGAGGTGAGATCTGCTGGATGAAACCCAGCGCTTGCAGACGGTACTGCAGTTGCGGAGAGTTTTGGTGTCACCGTGGAAGTGGTCAACGATGGTGTCGATTAATTCGGTTGGAAGGGTGGAGGCCATGCTGGGATTAGGGGAATGTTTGTGAGTGGTGCGATGGCAATAAATATGCAGGGCTCCACGGGTATGACACGGTCACGATAGCGTCCTCGTGGTGCCGAAGACAAGATTATTATTATCAAATCCAAGTTCCAGAATCCAAAGTCGTACTATACAGCACATAGTGAGAAGAAAGACCACAGAATATGGACGATACGTGATCTATTATTATGGCAGACGGCTGATCATTGACCACAAAGGAGGCTGGTCATCTAATCTGTCATGGAGGAATGATGATCATCGATCATACGTGGATGGGGTAAATCCCCCCGCTTGGCATACAGGTCTACCACTGGCGGTGTTCCGGCAACTTGGAGTTCCTTGGCAACTTTCTCTGCCCCTTCAAACACGCGCAAGAGGTTGCCTCCAGTCAACCCAGCCAAGTCATATTTGGTCCATCCGCGTCTATAAAGCTCGGCGATCTGGACACAGGAAGAATTCCCAACATCAGCCGCAATGAAAAGGGTCGGGGAAGGGTGGGTACAAATCAATCACCAATGCGGGATACTTTGACACGTCTTCCAGCCCAATGGGAGTCTCGTCTATGCCGTCATAATCACTTCCGATGCCAACGCTGAGATAGCGAGAAAGAAGATCGGTGTTATGGCAGGACAAATGAAGGACCTAGCTTACTGTTTCTTCCCCGCAACCTCAGCGATATGTTCGATATGATCCGCAACTGCTACAAGATTCGCCTTTCCTGGATCAGCAACAAAGAAAGGGGCAAAATTGACCTATCAGTCAGTGTTGCTAAATCAGTCAACAGGGAAGGGAAAGAAAAGATCAGAATACCATAACGATCGCATCTCTCTGGCCTTCACTTGTTCCAATCAGACGTAGCACCTCGTCTGGAACATTCCGTGGAACATCATGGATAGCTCGTGCAGAAGAATGTGACCAGATGACGGGGGCTTTGGAATACTGGAGGGCTTGCGTGGCCGTGGCGTCCGAGGTATGTGAAAGATCAACGAGGACTCCTAGGCGATTCATTTCATCGATCAAGGAGTATCCGAAACGACTGCGGGATAGTTAGAACACACGTTCCATATGCTCAATCGATGCGATTAGTACGAACCTTAAACCACCATGTAGGGGAATGATACCGGGCAGATAGCCACATGAATCCGCAAATGCGTTATGACAAGTGTGCGTAAGGGTCACATACCGCACACCCAGGGCGTGGTATTGGCGAAGCACAGCGATAGAGTTTCCGAGTTGATGCCCACTAATCGGAGTATCAGACGAAACAGAATATTCTTTGTATAGTGAACAACGCACCCTTCTACTCCGAGAAGGCTGGCAATTTTGCCATTGTTGATAGCGGACTTGATATCTTCTGAGCCGAGTGCAAAATGGAATGTCTATTGCGATCCCAGGCAAGGATGAGGTGGATGTCATATGCATGGTAGGTTACTGCCACTTACTTCGGGGTATTTTGTGATCAGGAGTTTGGCTATATCGATTTGTTCGAGGGTATCACTGTGATAATACTAAGAAGGTGCGAAGAACGGAGGGGAAACGGCCTACCGAACACGCCATGTTGCATTCAAGAACTCTTCGCCAGCAACCTCAGATTCGGGGCACTGAACGAAAGTTGACCTGGTGGGCGATTTGTAAGGGGATTTAAAAGAGGAGGGGCACTGAATGCTCACCAGAAGAATCCTCCGACTTTTCCTTCTCTCAACCGAGGAATATCAACATGTCCAGGCATGCGAGAGGTGAGGTCGATAGCAGAGACATTATTGGCGAACGAAGAGCGGGCGAGTATCGGCAAGTCTATCGCATAGCTCGCGTCGTGTGGCTATTCCGGACGTAGCTGACACGAACGTACCAATGTGCCCATCCTACAAAGGCAAGTTTGCCTTATTATTTAAAGACTAGAACATTGCGGAGGCAGTTGAAGGCTCACAATCACTGGAGCGTTTTTGAGGATTACAATAGCCGCGGCCTTTGGATCTTTTGGTAGGAAGCCTAGCCATGGATAGATTTCGGAGAATACGGAGGGAAAGAAGGCGAGGGGGATGAGTAAGGCAAAGAAAACGAGGATGAGCCCTCCCGAAACGACTCGTGACTTAATGTTTGGCTTGCTTTCTTCATCATCGTCGTCGTTGCTGACGCTACTCAGAAGTGGGGAGGATTCGGTGTCCTGGGGTGGCATGAGGGCAGAGAGCACAGTAGCGACACATGGTTGCTTGACCGTGTACAATGTTGTATCATTTCGACCAAATTCACATCAAATTTATTCTGCATCATCATTCGTATAGGATCTAGTGTAATCCCCACAATTAGGGTTTCAAACATGCGCAACTCGAGGTCAACATGAGCCTCGACTCGAGCCCCAACTTGAATTGTGAATTGGGACCTCCGAATGATCGAGGTGGAAGTTGAGGGAACTGCAAGTTGGGCTTTTGAATCGGCCTCATGAGCCCAATTCCAAACCTCAACTTCTGTGGAAAAAGTGAGTTCGAATTGAGTTGAGTTCGCCACGTTTGAAACACCCTATTGATGTGTCTCAATCAAAAGAAGAGCATCATATCCTCATTGAACTCAGAAAGCTCTGCTTACATTCAATCTTTCCTGTGATCGCGCAAGGGATGGGAACAATTCTTTAATTGCCACCGCATATCATTGAAGTCGTTTGAGGATAATGGTACATGCAATCAGAAAGGAAGAAGTACAGTGCACGGCGTGGTGTCGTTGGACAGTGATACAAGGGGCTTTAGGAAGTGAATCCGGTGTAGGTTGTTGTGGGAGGACTACAACAAGGGTAAGAGAACGCCTCGTTGCATAGCATGAAAATCGCCTCACTGTCAAATGGGGTAGACCTCATACCATCCTGGCTGAATGCCGAGGTACTCATAGTATTCCCGAAGGAAATCGGTATTGTTTGCTCGATCTAGGGTCGCTTTGATTTCTGTTGCTCGCGAGTATGATGGCTGGCGCTGGCGATCGCCCCTTGTAGTAAACCCCCTTTCTCTTATGCCAGCCGTTCTGAGGTCGTCCATCTAGAATATCATCCCAGGCGAGCTGTTCTCTGACAAACGCCTTTTGGGTGGGGGCGATTCCACGTGATTCAGCCCACAGCGAAACCGAAGACTTTGAGAGGAGAGAAGTTTTTCGGATCGTTGTTGCGCAAAGCTGGGCGAGATGGGATTATGAGTCCAGCTGTGAGGTTCTGTTTAGCCCTAGAGAAAGTGAGCGAGTTAATAGAAAGGACGTACATGTCGAAGGACGAGGTTCGTGTGGTGGGCTTGAAGGGTATGTGTATGTCACGTGACTCATCCACATCGCAGCAGATGATATCCACGACGAACCACTGTCACCGTGAATGACGCCGCCTTGGCCTCCAATCCCGCCATCACCCTCCCTCCCTTTCCCGCCCCGCAGCTTTCGCATTCCAGCCCAACTTGGCATCAGTCGTCATCCCGCAGAACTCGTCCCGGTTTCTCTATGGCACCCTTACCAGCGAGCGTCTAGGAACTCTCTTCTGGAAAGTAGGCGTTCGTGCCGTCACCGTCCATGTCAGTGGTCAACGTTCAACCACACCTCGTTGGCATCGGCAGGTCCAATACCGGCGCTGTCATCCCCAGCGCAGTCCTCGACTCTGGGCCGGGTGTGTCGCTCGTCCTCACCACTTCTGCAGTTGCCAAAGCCATAGGCGACGTCAATCCCGCCAGTGACGGCAGCTGTGCGTTCTCCCTCATTCCTTATTCACTGCACGCGCTCAGGTTCCCTACAACTCACCACCGAGCCCCCAAAGGACACCCAAGCCGAACTTTGCATCGCCCTCAATCACCCCGCATACACCAAAGTCGGCGATGTCACCCTCCGCGTCCCATTCCTCCACAGCATCTACCCCGTCATGGCCTACGGCACACCCACTCCAACGGCACACCCCCAGACCAACACCACCGGCGGCGACACGCGGGACTTGCCCCACGGCTCGAACTGATGGCGCTGACAGACCCGACGGAGGCCTTGGAGGAGTTCGAGCGCGTGGAGGTGCTCGACCAGGCGATCGACCAGAATACCTGGGGAAGTCACGGCATGAAACAGTCCACCTACCGCCTGGTAAAGAACGATCTTGCTATCATACTCCAGACTAGGTCTCGACGCCTTCGGGGCCGCCCTCACACGTAGATACCCCGGCTTGTCCGTACCACGTCTTGACCCCGTCGTCCAAGACCACAGCTACTACATCCCCATCCCCTCCGTCGCCATCGCCGGTAATAGAGATGTTCGCAGCCCGAGTGTACTGCATGTACGCTTCTTATCCCAACATCCGCATAACATCCTCCATGCACGGAAGATCCTGTATATAGTCCTTCCCGCTCCCCGTCCGCTCCTCGTCACCCCCAACTCACTCAGGTTGATCCCAATCAGTAACGGCCCACTCCACCCGGACGTCTCCCTGCTGCACGTCTGAATCTCCTTCGGAAGTGCCATCACGATGCTCATGCGATACCTTCCCGCTCAGGCTTTGGTCATCCACTCCAACCCCATACCTTGACATTGTTCGTGTGCATCTCAACTTATCTGTCTGATCGGAAAATGGTTTTCGCGGAATAGAGAAAGTTTCAAACTTGAATACTGCCGTGCTCTGCAGCAACCCACTCCCCCAGTGTAATTTGAATCGTGACGTCATGAAGGGTATGTTTGGGGTATGTAAGAAACAATAAACTTTCGCCAGCGCGGCTTCTACAGGAGGCGCTGTCGACTCTGCAGACGCTGGTGCGGATGCGGCAACGTTTTTGGATAACGTTGAAGGGTTGAAGGGTCCGTGGCTTGCAATGGGTCAACTGAGATGTTGACGGTGACGACGGGCAGTGAAGGAGGTACGATGGTAAGAGCCGGCGGTTCTTCAGCTGTCATCAGTGGCGCGGGGAGTGCGGGCGTGCGCAGATTATGGTAGGCGTGGTGAACCGGTTGTTTGGCAACCGAGGGTCGGAATGGGAGGGTGCATAATCGGGCTCGCGGCCTTTGCTGGCCCGCTAGGAGTTTGAGAGGTCTGCCACCAAGTGGAGGACGTCAGCGAGATTGAAATGGTGACAACGCGCAGGTGATGGTGCTCTTGTCCTGGGAGGGAGAGCGTAGAGCGTAGAGAACGGCTGATCACGATGCGAAAGGGGCCGAGGTCGCACCGGGGAGGGGACCAGACCAGACAGGACCTCGTCGATGAGGTGATGTCGATGATAGTTGGATCATTGGATGAAGTGTGAAATGTGATGTGATGTATGTTTTTGTCGATCTTTACTGCCGTAACGGCCGTCAGCGGCGAAACCGGGACTGGGACCCGTAGCGTCAAGAATACTTCATCACACCCAATGGGTCCGGTACAATACGGCAGCAGTGTCCAACCCTAGTACGAAACTTGCAGGTGGATGATCTCGATTGTGGGGGGAACACCGAGCAGGGGAGAGAAAGAGTCGTCAATGCCACCATCGATTTCCGCTAGTCACTGAGACCATTGTTCTTAAGAATCCAGGAAATCCTACATAGAAACATTGAATATCGAATTTTCAAAGATACAATATGTAAAAAGAACCCTGTCGCATACTTCAATTGTGTTACAATTCTCTCTCTCTCTCTCTAGCCGATCTTCCAAGCTGCTGAGGTAGGCATGCCAGCAACGTGCTGATCAAGAAGACCAATGATGGATGCATGTGGATGGTGTCCAGGTTCCCAGCGATCAACCTCGATGTGGCCGGCACCACCTGGTTGCCAACTGAGAGTTCCAGTCACATGATAGAGGTTGCGATGCTTGAGGATTATCGAGAGTTCACCCATGTGATGGTGGGCCCGTAATAGATCATGTCTGGAATGATTTCGTCGAGAGTTCGACAGATCGCAGGAAGGTAGCAATAATAGCGGGATGTCGCCGCCAGAGCTCTAAGACCGGCACGGTCACGTATAGGATTGGTTGCGGCGGAGAGCGTCCAAGTCTCGGAAAGTACGAAAGACTGTTCGCGGGACCAGAAGTTTTGAGTGTCAACTTCCTCCGACATGGATGAGGTAATGCTGGCACTGTCCATGCCAATCAAGTCGTGCGCATTCAAAGAGTTGACCCACTCTACAACACCAACATCTTCCCCTTCCGTGACATGCCAACGCACAAACTCGAATCCAAATGCCGACTCGGTCGTTCTGGACACATTGACTCTGGTTGCTCCAGGTCCATGCGCCTCAAGAAGGAACTGTAGAGATTCGGCTCTGATCGCTGGCGCATGCGAACCTCGAACAAAGCTAGGACCGAGACAGATCTCGTAGCATCGATTACCCTGACCAGACAGTCCTCCGTAGGTCGGGAATGATGAGAGCCTGGAAATAGTAGCGATAGCATCCCCGGAAGATTCAACCTGCTCCAAGATGTCAAAAACGGTATAACAGTAATCGATAAGACTTGCCATCATGGTTTCTGGAAGACCTTAAGATCGGCATTTTCCGACATGAGCCTCTGGTTGGCCACTTGGCGCTTTGGCGATTTTGCAGCGATATATCATAGATTCCGAGTCTATTCCCTCAATATTTGAACATGTTGCTTGCAGCTGCATTTTATATTCCACTTTACTAGGCACATTATATCTGAGTTCCGTTACAGACGTTTCCGAAAATCATGTCCACGTGTATTTGGTGGAATGGAAAATACTGAAAAATGTGGAAAAATGAGAAAAATGAGAAAAATCCTGAGGGGCTCCTCATCGCCTTGTACAAGCCTCTATGACCACCAAACACAACCATAAGATCGGCCGTTAGTCTCTTCAAGACACTGGCACAAAGTTTCTGGGGCGAAAGTCGGACGAGCCCTCGACACGATGGTATCAATGATCCTCAAGTCTCAGCAGGCAGCACCACAGTAGAGGACATGGAAGCACTTGGATAGAGAAGGGAAACAACAATGTGGAGGTGTAGCTGGTAACCGAAACGGTGTGTGGCGCCCGAACCTAATCACTTCTCGAGTTCACCCTCCACGTACAACTTGCAGGGCCTCGTCGTATGCTGCAACAAACACATCTTATCAGTCACTCACTCGACCGCCCCATCTCAGAGCTCTGGCTCCGCCTTCCACGATCTTCAGCCAAGTCTCGACTGGGCACTTGACAAAGCCAGCTTTCGGATGGCAACAGCTTCGCGGGACGGTGATCCAGATCCTCGTTGCGAGGCGAGAAGCGGTGGCGAACCAGCACACTCGGAGTCACTTGAGGTCACTTGGAGTCACCAGGCTTATTCGCACCTCCTGACACTTCCCAGTGCTCAGCACTCCGCAAAACAACAAAACCATGCCCTGCAACGGATCCAGAGGTATAAAAGTGGGAAACTACGACCTTCCTGTCCTCCGACCGATGAGGCCTTCGTCATCACTTTTTCTTGACCTATTAAAAAATATTCCTCCATAGTCTCATTTATATATCCTGTCACCTATTTCTTATATTTCAATGGGACGCGCATATGTGCCCAACAAATTTTCGTATTTCTTTTATTTTTGATTCACTCAAATACACGTGGACATGATTTTCGGAAACGTCTGTAAGGTACTTTTCGCGCTCAGCAATCTTGAACCTCCACCACTCCCCAGTGGCGGCGATCAACACCATTTTCTTCAAGATCTTATGGGTTTTGTCTTGAAAGGCGATGCCAGCTGCGTAGTCACATTCGTCCTCGGCCCATGTAAAGTTCGCATGGAGTGCTTTTTGGAAGTCCCGGCGGTGCAGGAGGAATCGTGGCGCAGGGCGCTTAATCTGCACGACTGTAACTGGCTGCGCGGACGAAATCTGGCGGGTGATCCACAGGTTGTAGTTAAGGGGAAAGTCGACGTCAGGGTTGAGATCTCGGCGGCGGCGAAACACAGCAGCGAAGGCGACGAAATCCGGGATCCTCTCCTCGACACTTCCTCCGGTCTCGGTGTTCTGCGAGAGGTTGGGATCTGAAGGAGCATTCTCGGAATACTCGACGGTGAACTGGGGTACAGGGAAGACGTTGGGCGCCAAATCGAAGAGTCAGTCAGACAGCACTTGGGTCCAGAAACCGTATGAGTGACATTCAAGGCGACGGTGATTCCAGACTCGACTATGCGTAAACAGCGTCATAGCTATCAATGTGCTAATGCCGTTGGGATTGGCGTCCACCCCAGGTAAAACTAAATCTGCATCTGCTCGGGGAAGCATGGTGGTTGTCCTTGGTCGTGACTCCTCGCCGCCCGCCGGGTTCAATCTTCAAGTTCCTCTCACATTTCCACACATAACCATCCTCTCTCTCACATACTTGCCTCCCTTTCCTTGCCTTGCTTTTCTCTACTTTACTCACCAATGGCCCCTTGATAACAGTGAATCTAGCTGCTCCTGGTGCGCAGCATCGGCACGGACCTGACCTACATAATCGGCTTCCATAGGAGTGTCTGAATCAGGCCTAACTGGAACACCTCTTACATACTCAAAAGCGTTCAGAAAATATCCAGTTTTTCACGCCCTCTCGTTCCATTCACCAAGCCTCAACAACAAGGGCTGTTCAAGTATACCAGTGGGCGCTGGCTATACAATGAAGAAGAACGTGGGTGGATCCAGCCTGGAAGTTCTTTGATATTATCCTGAAGGAGCGAGGTATCAGAAACCGCATCACAATATGTCGAGTTTAATGTTGATGAGATCCAACAAATAGCCTGCACGGCAGTTGGAGCTCGACGTTGTGTCGCGTTCAAGAAATTCGGCGAAGGTATGTGCATTGCTCCTCTCTGCCGTCCCATCGATGTGTTCTTCATTCTGTAGGGTCTTACAATAAGGTGTTTGCATTGAACTTTGATAACGGGGTTGAGGCCATCGCTCGCCTTCCGATGGTTCTAGCAGGCGCCACTGAGTCGTGCCATATCAGGTTCTCAGGTGTTGGAGCGACAGTCCAGTACCGCTGTGTCAGGCGCTGGTGAATCTCCAGATCACTTGGGAGGCGTTTGCTCATGAGGGCAGCCAGTGTCCCATACACTTCACGGACGAAGAGATTCAGAAGCACGAGCAGGAATTTAAGCGGTATGAGACGTACCGGGCATCTACCGACGCTTTAGATGCAGATCTCGGGTGTGGAGGCGACGGGTGGGTACTAGAACAAGAATATTTGAAGACAATGGTGAAACAGGAAGAGCGAGAGGCTATTTGGGATGAAGAGGCGAATGGGGGTCCATTCCCTTACGAAGACGGAGCGTTCTCCTTCTTCCTGTCATAATATGGCCGCGTTTACAGTGCTTCAAGTCTTCACTCGCCTACCATGATTAGCTGCAGTCTGTGCTGATTTTTGACCAAGTCCTTACAGTCCTAGTATGTCGGTGAGGGATGTTGTTACTCATGAGAAAGCCATAGAACGATAATTGAACTTGTGTTTAGATCAGGAGTTCCTCGGACTTCCGTCAAACACACTGGAAGAGGATCGATCATCTGCATATCAGAAAGCCCAACGGATATACATAGCGCAACCCTGGACTTTATTTCCGTGCCATACTAAACCAGCCAACATAGTCCAATACTTTGACGAAATTCCAACCTGGATGGTGAAACAAAAAGTACGTCTACACTACAACTCACGTCCGAGTCACTGATGGCATCATGATGAACTTAAACTTGCTCCAGGTATCGCGGCGACCGTTGCGCATCTCCACGATACTGGCCGAATCATGCTGCTATCCAACACCGAGATTCACCTGGCTCTGCGGAAAATGTCAGAACCCTCTCTCCCATTTATTGTTCCGTCACCTTCGCCGGCGTATTCAAAGTTAGCACCATACGTCAGTTCATTCTCATTCATACTCGAGTAACCTCGTTTGACGGTCTGTTCATAAAATTGCCGGCAGAGTCGAAGCTCACAACAACTCGTCTCGCAGAGGCGTGAATTCGCTGAAATTCTGGATCTTGCCTCGAAGCAGATGTTTTTGGCATTCTTGACGAGCAGCGGCATGATGCATCTGCTTTGTATCAGGTTAGATCTGTGGTCGTAAGTAACTTCTGATACACGTCGGTCTCCATCCATCGGTGAATTGTTCCCAGTGAACCTAACCGCGTCATGGAAGGTTCGTGAGTCGCTCCATTACACATTGTTTGTTCTACAAAAACAAACTTTGGGCTACTTCAAGTTATTGATTCTAAGGGCTCGTGTAGGTGCACGATGCAGCAGCATGGCATGCATGTGGGGACTACACGTGTTTCCAGTGGACTTCTGCAGCATCGTCCTCTGGTTGTGTCCTGTCCACATAGACCCAATGGTTGAGATAGGTATAATATTTCTCCTTTCTCACAACCGAACATCATTGAGTTACTCATAGCACCCTCCACAACCCCTGAAACTAGTGTAGCCGAACATACGGTTTCCAAGACGTGTAAGTGATTCCAGCGTCATTTTTTTTTCCAGAGATCTGATTTTCTACACGATTCAGTTTGTGCCGATGATGCAGACATCACCTTTCAGGCTTCCGACGGCGTAAGATTCCGCCTGCATTCCGAAAATCTGAAAACATGCACTTCAGGCTTCTCTCCCCCGGATTGCGCTTCATTTGAAGAAGTTGTTCACTTGACGGAACCATCTTCGGTGTTGGAGATCCTGTTTCAATTCGTATATCCTCAGGTTCAACCCGATCTGGAGTTTGTAGAATTCACTGCCCTGGAATCACTGGCGGAAGCGGCTGAAAAATATCAAGTCTACCTCGCGATGAATGCCTGCAGGATTCATATGCTGTAAGGCCCCTTCATCGAGTTACTACTTGGTCGTCAGAATCGACGTTTTTTAAATTTCAACAGTGCCTCAGGATCGAAACATCCAGTTCCAGTCTTTGCCTATGCGACAAAACATGGCTACCTAGCGATCATGTCAGAAATTGCACCGCATGTCCTGTGCCACCCATTACAGGAAGTCCTGTCATCCATCCCGACAAGATATATTCTTCCATGGGTATGTATCGCTATGGGTATGATAATTGCCCAACTGATTCGTTGGATTCTTGGAAAGGCACAGTACTACGACAACTGGATGCAAATTGCACGGCACGCCCTTACTCGGCACTTACCTTCCGCCGAGACATTGGGGCCTCGCGAGAGTGTAGCTATATCCAGGGTGTTTGGAAAACTGGGCCAAGGCCGTGATTCTCAGATGGAAATCAAGGTTATCCCTCCATGGAGTCCATTCCCTACGTTCATATCACTGAAAGAAGTAAGTCACATAACCAAAGGTTGGCGACTGTTATTTTGAAGTCATGCTTTGCTAGGGAAGCGTTGAACGTCTAGATGGAACTCTCGTTGTCCCAGGTTCTATTGATGATAATGGTGAGCTGTAGTTATCCGATGTTCAGCACTGTTCGAGGGCTCAATTGTAACATTTCCCCACCAAGCTGATTCCGTGTTTTACAAGTCTTCTGATGGTTTTCCGTTTCCCGTGTCTCGAGCTGGTATCGTCTTTAGCTCGAGCGGGCTCCCACTTCCTAACGAGTCCAGAAGGGAGGAAGCCATCGAGCTACCCGAGATTTCATCTACCTTGAGACTTCTTTTCCTCTTTGTATCCCTGAGACACATTCCAGACATCAAGTCAATCGAGTTTGAAGAACTAAGACTGCTCTCTGCTGCTGCTGAAAAGTATCAAGTTTACTCGGCAATGAGTGCTTGCAAGTTCTATATGAAGTAGGTCCTATGGCAACATTCCCCGCGGTGACGCAATATACCAACAACGCCACAGGCAAACTCTTCCCTTACATGGGTCTACCATTTTCAGTTACGCTGCTAAGCACGGATATCACAATATCCTGAGTGCGGCGGCTCCGCTTGTCATCGCTCAACCATTGAAGACGATTGTGGCTGACCTTCCTCCCACTCTTGTGGTACCTTGGGTAAGGCTGTCCATGACAATCGTAGTTCGATGCTGACACTTTTGGGGCCAAAGTTAGAGTATTATGAAAAATGGGACGATATCGCGCGTACAGCTCTTTCCTTCCATTCGCAATTCAAGCTGTCTACAACTCTCAGCCGAGAATATCGGGAAATCAAGATGTGCAGTGGAGCTGGATGCAAACGGCCAGTATACCAGGAGACGTTGGAGATACTAGAAAAGTTGGGGACGGGTGCAAGTTGTCTCAAAAACCTGGATGATATTTTCCTCATCTCCTCTGCGTGCTGCGGGGCTCGCAAGGCAGATTTGTGTCGGTGGCGCTCCTCAATAGAAGACGCGATTCGGAAGATACCCCCGCTGATCACTTTGTTGAACGTGAGTGGGCTTCTGTTTGTGAGGGCGATTGAATCTCACACTTTCGACGCACCAGTTCGGTCTCCCCATACACCACGAAGCCAGGAAGTGACAAAAGAAAGAATCTCTAGCAGTCGACTGACATGAGCCCTAGATAGTTCAACTATCGTGTCGACGTTCGGTTTTCGAGATCTCCAAAGCATGTCAGAGTGTGAAACGCGGAAGGTATAACCATGATGTTCTGCCCATCATCGGCTACATCGTCCTCTCCGATTTGAAAGAGCCCGTTAAGTGAGCTGGCGCCCGCGCGAACGTCTGGGTCCCAGTGGCGCGGACGTGGCATTGTAAGTATATCGTTACGTGAATCAGTCATGAATCGTGATCCTTGAAAGAGTGTTTGGAAGTCGACTCATGCCCAGCTCCTCGATTGGAAGAATCCCTTGCCATTCACTCTCGCGAGCTTTGCGCATGCCCTGCCGTCGTGTGGCTCCGAGCCAGACTTGGGGTGGTTTCCCTCGCCTATGCTGTGCGGCCTCGACGTAAAACAAGTTGTTACAAGATTCGGAGACCCCTGTAATCCATATTGTGGCCCCGAGGACGCGTGCTACTTGGACGTTGACGTGGCCGTTAGACTCAGGTCGACTTGAGTGGTTTCATCACCTATGTAGAAAAACCTTGGTGAAGTTCGGTGCAATCCGGGATGACAGAGAAACTTACTAGTTCCAAGACCGCTTCAGTGGTGCTACATGCATATGTGCCACATCTCAGAGTTTCTCGGGGATCCTGTTGGAGTTGGGTCGTGGCGTAGACGGTTTGTGTCTGTTTCCAAGGGAGATTGAGCAAGCAAGACCTGACTTGAAACCTCTTATGCAGGTGAGCCTTAGGGTGAGTGTATCTTTCCAGCTCGTTGCGGTTCAACGTTGCTGATGACGCGATTATGTAGAGGCCATCACACACCTCTGCCATTGTCCAACAACTTGCCATATAAAACAAAAAAAAAACAGAAACTACCATAAAAGTCCATTCTCCAAAAAAGCAGTGTCAACCAATCCATCTCGTGGCCCGGATTTTTCCTTATTCTCTAAGCGGGTGGCTCCATCAGAAACGCATGGGCCCGCCTCCTGCCAAATCGGGTCGATTTCGCCACTCGACGCTTTTCGTTTCGCCTTTTACGGTAAAAAATCGAAAAAGTGGGTGAACACCAATCCGTCGGCTGGGGGGATGGTTGCAGGCCAGGATTGCTTAAAGGCGGGATTGGTGGGGGGAAACATGTCCCTATCTCCTCACCCCACCCCGCATTGTCTGTCGGTCCAGAGCTGCTCCTTCTTGCCCTTGGCCTGATTGTCTTGCTGAACTCACATTCGAGTCAACTTTTATCTATTGGACCCACGATGCCTCGTCGGACACCTGTGAGTTCGGTTTGCTTTGAGGTGTGGCATCCGAGTCTGACTCTGGGGGGGGGGATATAGCATGATATTAACACTGAGCCTTGCGTCGTCTGCGGCAAGGTTATCCGGTACAAGGCCGATATCCCTCGTCATATGAGGTTACATTCGGTGAACAAGGCTGCACTGTACGTCGCGATCTCCGTCTTGCTGTGCGATCTAATCCTAACCAACGGCGGATCCCTGTAGGATGCACAAGTGCGCTTATGAAGGCTGCGACTATCAGAACCTGCAGAAATCCAATGTCAAGACTCACTCTCTCACACAGTACGTCTCCGCTTTCTCTGCTAGCATCCCTCGTCCTCACCGGTTGCCTGTTTTTATCAGCACCGGCGAACAGCCCTACGCCTGCCCGGACTGCACTGGATTCAGAACCGCCGATCCTGGGTCGTTGACGAGGCATAGGAAGAAGGTGCACGGCTATGTTCCCAAGCAGAGAAACAAGGCCACGGTGACCGCTGCCACTACCAAAAAGTCGCGTCGGCACGCGCCCTATCCTGCTCGTGACTCTTCCGTCGAGTCCTCATCCTCATCTGGCTCGTCGTCTTATTACACCTGCGAATCAAGCGATCAAATCTTTGACTTGTCGCCGGCGTCATCTCCCTCCCCGCCGTTGTCTTACTCTCCCTCGTCCTCACCTTCAACGAAGCAGGTCGCCGACGCGTTCCAACCCGAATCCCTGTTCACATATACCTGGGACAAAGACACCGCGTCTCTGTACAGCACACAGCTTTGCGTCACCCCCGAGGATCACTACGCCGCCCTCGCGTCCACGAGCGTGCCGTACCACCTCTTCCCCGCCACGGAGTCCATGGGCCAGTTCGAGCACGATGTTCACGTTCAAGCTGCTGGGTTCGCAGTGTCTTCGAGCCCAGGTGAGGTCCTCTCGGACCTGACGTTCGACGAGTTCGACGCGCTGTTCGCGGAGTCCCCGCTGTCACCCGAGGCGGGCTGCGCCGGCGTCGCTGTGGATCCGGTGTACCTCAACATGGCGGATCCCGGTCAGATGTGCGCTTCCGACCAGTTTGGAGTGCAAGTGCCTCCTCAGCCCGCGTCGTTTGATCTGTGTGAGGCGGAATTCACCGCTCTCTTTGGAGCCTCCCCGGAGTCGTCTGCTTGCGGGCCCTCTGGGTTTCTGACATCTTCTGCGCGCTCCTACCCGCCACAACCGTCCGATTTCCCCGTCGTCGCTCCCCCTCAGACATTGGATTTCTTTGCACCACCGGATATATTTGATTTCACATTTTCTGACCCCTTGCAACTTGCTTGTCTATTCTGATTGATACCCGAATCTATCATCGCTTTGTTCGACACTGCTGTATTACTAGCTTGCATCTATCTTTATTAGTATTATTTGTTTGATATGGGACTTTTATTGCAATTTGTATTGATAGCTGAATACCATCGCTTCATCTGATAAGAAGAGTGACTCTTGCGGCCACCATGGCTAGAGGTGTGATAAGTGTCTCTCTAGACGACGCACAGCGGATCATTGACAGGTACCACCCCTCCAACACCGTCTCCCGCCTCGTGCAGCTGTAAGTAACCCCCTCTCCACACCCCACACAAACACCGCATCAAAACTCCCTAGCCCACACACCCCAGACACCAAATCCTACATCCTCGACCTCATCTCCACCGGTACATCCTCTCCACAGTGCTGCATCCTCACCCTCTCCGCCCCCTCCCCGCCGACCAGCACACCCCCAAATGGATCCTACCACCCCAACACCCTCCCCACCTCCTCCCACCTCTTCTCCCTCGTCGCCGCCAGCACCACCTCGCCGCCTCCGACCCCGCCTCCGACACTCGACACCTCCCTTGCCATCGTCCCGCACCACTTCCTCCTCTCCCCAGTGCACCCCTTCCCCGCCGCGCGCGTCGTGCCCCTCCACCGCGCACGCGCACGCCTCTCGGAGCGGGACAAAGTCGTGATCGACGTACGACTGGGCCAGTTCTTCGGGCAGGTGCACAGCCGCGTGCAGAACGAGTGGTTTGGGCTGCCAGTGTCTGTCTCTCCGTCCCCCTCCAACCCGACCCTAACCACCCCAACCTTCACCCCGACCCCGGCACCAGACGACACTTCCTACAGCTGGCAAGAAACCTTCACGGCCCTCCTCGAAGATCTCCTCTCCCGCGTGCACGCCAACCCCGCGGGGTACCGCCTCCCCGCCCTCCCCTTCCACGACATCCGGCGGCACCTCTCCCGCGCGATCGGGTCGTTTCTCTTCGACGACGTCGACGTCCCCGCGCTCGTCTGGTTCACCGGGTCCGAAGAGGACGTCTACGTCGTTGGCCCGTTTACTTCAACCCCTCCTCCTCCTCCTACGTCTCTTTCCGCTCCTCCAAGCCCCACCCACGTCCCCGAACCCAAACCAGCTCCAACTCCACCCTCTACCACCAACACCAACTCCACCACCACCACCACCACCATCACCACCACCAACAACAACAACAACAACAACAACAACAACAACTGCACCAACATCAATGAACCCCTCGTCGAACCCGACACCGCGAACATCGCATTCATCCTCCCCAGCTTCACCCACGCGCTCTGGGGCGACCCCCTCCTCGAGTCCATCCTCCTCCCGTCCCCGAGCGCCGCGTTCATGGAGGGCTACACAGACGCCGGCGGCGCGCCCCTGATCGTGTTCCCGCGGCAGCGCACGAAGCGGATCTGGTACACGGTGTTTTTGGCGCTGGTCGTACTGACCGGGTATGGGCCTGTGGGAACAGGGGAGGGAGAAGAGGGGGAAGGAGAAGAGGAAGAGGAAGAGGAAGGAGAAGAGGAGTGGGTGAAGGAGAAGCGCCGGTGGGCGAGGGAGACGCTGATGAGCTGTGTCGAGAAGCTCAAGGATGCGCCGTGTTATTGAAATTGACTCAAAGATGATTTCAACACTAATGAAATGTAGAATGAAAGGCAAATGTAAAGGTTTCACAGTAATACTAAGAACGGAGGTGTGCATAGAGGTCGGGATCGCCTAAAGAAAAAAGATTCCAGTGATGCTTTGACGTCTTGTATACCATGTCAATCCATTCATGTTGTGGTGGGACGAAACATCTCCTTATTCCTCTTATACTCCTCCAAGTATTGTCGCTGCAGAAGGTAGAACGGCTACATGAGACCACCAAAGTGAGTAAGATGCCTTGTGTCCAAAAGGGAACACCGGGACGTAACCTCTTTCCGCTCACGCGGAATGCGCCTCCACTCCTCCGCCGCTTCTCTCACCGGCCCACCCTTGACCCCGCTGACATCGTGCGTCTGGCAATATTGCTGTGCGAATCTATGCCGATTTTTTTATTAAAAATAAAATTAAAAAAAAGAAAGAGCAAAACAACATACATGATAAACGCATTGGGAGGACGCTTCGGCCTGCGCTTCCTCTCGTTCACGTACGGATCGCGGATGCGCCGCTTGCTCTGCAGCTTGCGGAGGCGGTTGATCTCCTTGAGTGCGCCGGGCGCGAGGGAGCCGAACCACTCCTTGCGCGCGGCGAGCGCGGAGTCTTGCAGGAGGGCGAGTTCTTGGCGGAGGTGCTGTGTGTGTGTGTGTGTGTGTGTGTGTGAAGAGGAGGTTTGGGGTAAGTTAGCTCGGTGGGAACGTGGAGGAGAGGAGAGAGAAAGAAAAAAAAACAGAGAGGGGAGGAGGGGGAAGGGGGGGAGATACCGATGGCGCACCTCTTTCTGAGCGTCGTTGACCTTCTTCCACGCCTCCGCGGCCTCTCGCGCGCGCACGGGCGCGCCACCGCCCTTGATCGCTGGGGAGGGCTTGAAGTGCGTTTGGGACCAGAAGACGAAGAGGTTCGGGAGGCGCGGCGGGTACAGGTGCTGCGGGACTGGTTTGCAGTGTGTTGTGGTTTTTGGGTTTGGGTTTGGAGTCAGGTCAGCGCTTTAGCGAGGGGGCGGGGGGAGAGAAGAAAACGTACGGGGTATGTCTGGTTCATCTGAGGTTGATATGGCAAGAGGTAGATATGAGTTTTTTTGTGATAAGTATACTGTACTAGAAAAAGCTCGCACCGTCAAGCTTGGTTTTATTTTTACTCTTCGTTCCACCGTCCTTGTCTTTGGCTTTATCTTTCGCTGCAACAGAACATGTTCCTAAACATCGAGGTTCAAGCCAGGCACTTACGTCTCTTAGGGAGACCAGCCTTGGGGGCAGGCCTCGAGCTGGTCGTCTGGAACGAGCGCGTATGATGATGGGATAGGGATTCCTCTTTGATCTTGACTGGGAGAGGGCATGTACACGAGGAGAATGTGGGGAGGCGTGACGCGAGGCGTAGGCGGAGGACGAGGGGGAGCATGATTGGGGATCCGAGGTTGATGGTCGATGACGTCAGTCGCGTTTCACAACAATAAAGGTTTCATTTGAATTGTAAGGTAGGCAATTGCAACAAGTATGAGTTATATCAGTCACGCATTAGCGCTTCACACGGAAGGCTCAGCATGTTTGGCGTTGTACTCGTCCCATCCCGCCTTGGCCGCCGTAAGATAAGGCTATTCGAACGCACCATCAGTAAAGGAAACAAGAAGCCAAAAAGATACCGACCTCCTTCTGCTTCTCGGACATGTCCCTCCAGTTCTCCGCCGCCTGTCGTGCGACAGCCGTCACGCTAACCACAGTCTGCGTCGCTTGGTACTCCTTCAGGTACCTGTCGCGTGGAGTGACTCGTCAGCGGGGGAGTGGAGAGGGAGAGAGAGAGACGGAGGCAGACCGGAAGAACGACGTGAGGGGCCTTTTCTCGCCTGTATGATGCTTGCGCAGGGCTTTCTTACTCTTCGTTGCGCGGCGCTTGTTGAGCTCCTTGAGGATGGGTGGAGGCACGTCGTTGATCCATTCCTGGCGCGCTTTGGTGGCGGCTTCGCGGAGGGGAAGGATTTCTTTGTTCATTTCCTGAGAAGGGGGATGTTATGAGGTGTTGTTAGGTGAAGTGAAGGGAGGTGACCTGTTTTTCGTGGTCGGAGAGGAGCTTGAATGCGGCGCCGGCGTTCCGGGCGCGGTTCATGAGCTCGTCCCTGTTCCCGACGCGGGGCTGGGAGGGGAGGTAGTGTTTGGAGAACCAGTGCGTGTAGAGGGACGGGCCGTAGGGGGGCGGGGAGGAGTATTGGCGTGGGACTGGGGTTTGGGGGGTTAGTCAGATGGTGAAAGGGGTCGGGGGATGACGCACTTTTGACGGGAGCGGGTTTCTTGGCTGGGAGATATGGTTAGTTGGGTAGGAGGGCGGAGATGGGGAAAGAGTACGTTTAGGGACCTTCTTGGTCTTTGGCTTTGTGGCGGTCTTTGTGGTCTTTGGGGCCTTTTTGGCAGTAGGTTTGGCGGTGGTGTTGGCTGTGGTTGTTGATGAGACCCAGACACGGGTGCTGGGGAGGAATGAACGCGTGTTGGGAAGAGAGACTAAGAGGGGCCGCGCGGCGCCGGTGGTTGTGCTGAGGGGGGGGGAGATGCGGAGGGCGGCTAGCCGCCTGGAGAGATGGGAGAGCATGGCCAGAAAGTTGGGTGGTAGTGGAACACTTAAGGTGATGGCGTTGTTTGTGTGTGCTTGGCTACGGCCTCAAACTTGGCTTGACATGGCTTGAACTTTGTTTACCACCATGGCGTCCTTCCAGAATCCCCAGCCGCCGGCGTCCCCGCCCCCAGGACACCACCATATCCCCTCAGCGCAGCTCCCAGTCTCCCACCTAGAGTCCCTCAAATTCAAAGCGAACCAGATCATCGACTCTATCCAGGCCCTCCAGCACACCCTCACCGCAGGGCATCAGGCTGTCATGCCCTCCTGGCCGGAGATACTCTCCAAGTACAACATCATCCTCTCCCAGACCCACTCTTTTTCCACCAGCCTTGTGTCCCATCCCTCCTCCTCTGCTGCACCATCGGCTTTGGCTGGCAAGTCGCCAGGCAACCTGCTGGAGCGCGTCGCGCTGCACCCCAGCGTGGGCATGACGGACGCGCAGCTCGATGGGGAAGTGATACCGCTGCTCCGGAACCAGCAGACACTCGACGTCCTGCGCGTCGAGAACGAGACAGTGCGCCGCCTCGCCGAGCACATGGCCACGCGCGGTTCGCTCGGCGTGCTAGAACCCGCGCCTGCTGCCCCGCCGTTCGGCATGCCGCGGAAGAGGACAGAGCATGAGGATGTGCTGAGGGAGTGTGAGGAGATCCGGGGCGCACATGATCGGAGGGTGGAGCGCGCGGTGAGGGCGGTGATGATGCTGAGGGACAAGTTTGAGTGGAAGCAGAGGGTCGAGGTAGAGGTAGAGGAGCCGGAGGAGCTAGAGTGGGATCCAAGGACAAGGAAAGGGGGGGACTTTGAGATGAACAACGGGAATAATGGGGAGGAGAATGGGGTCGAATATGAGATGGAGGGTGTGGATGCAGGGATGGGATCTCCAGGGGGGAGTAGCGATGAAGGGGAGGAGGTGCAGGCGTTGGTGGACTCGGCGATGGAGGTCCAGACGCCGGCAGACACTCCGGTGGGCGGGGCGGCCGTGGAGGGGGAAGTGACATGACGGCGCTTTCGTCTGACATGAACAAGTCACCGATAGAAGATGGATCGACTGGTTCCCATTATGGTAGTCCCATTACCGATCTCGCGTCATGATCGAAACTCCGAGGGGACTCTCTATAAAAACCAGAATCGTGTTTTCCTGTCACCACCCCCGCCGCTCTTTCAATTCGGACCAATGCGTCTCGCGACCACCTTCCTTTTCGCTTCCCTAGCATCCTCTCTCTTCCCTTCCGTTGCTGGTGTCGCTGGCATCCCCCACTCACCCCGTACAAAGGATCCTCGGGCCATCGCACAGCGACAGTACCACCTTCCCCGCGCTCTCATCGATCTCTGCATATCTCTCGATGCCCGCGCCTTCTTGGGCTTGGCTCCCGTCACAGATCCCCTCCTTGCCGATGCCCACCTATGCCTGTGCCTAAACGTAAGTTTATCCTCGCATTGTTGCCTGGAGCGCCCGACTAAACACCTCCCTGCCCTTGTAGGACCTCAGCATCTTTCTCAAATCCGACATAGCCGTCGCCCTGGCGAAACTCCTTGGCGGGGAGAGCAACCTCGTTGCCCTCCTCAAATTTCTCGTACGTTGGCCTTCACCCCCCCAATCCCCAACTCAACGCGTTAACAGATCAACATCTCGCCCGACTCGCGCCAGTGCAAGTTCCCGGATCACTCGCATTCGACCTGCACCGCCGCCGACCCCTGCGGGTTCACCTGTGATGCGCCGTATATCCTCACGCCCGACGAGACGATGTGCATCTGCGTGCTGCCCTTCAGAGAGTGTAACGGCCAGTGCGGCAACTTTCCCAACGTGAGTCCAAGGCGCATATAACCCACTATTTCCACACGTGAGTGACGTTTATTTGACGTTACAAAGGGCTGTGGCTCGTCTGCACCTCAGACACCGAAGAGGCGCGCTGTCCAGGACATCACGACGCTCAAGGACGCGCAGCGGTCGTGCAAGCCGCGCGAGAATGTATGCGGCATCCCAGGGCGCGAGGGGACGAAGGCGTTCGAGTGCATCGATACCTCGGTCGCTCTCGAAAGCTGTATGTGCGACTTTTCCCCACCCATAGGCTCCTGCTAACGATTTGTTTCAGGTGGGGGATGCGTCACTCCTCATCCCTTCCATTCCCCGACGGTGACTACGGGCGTGGACTGTGGCCGTCTCCCTGGTGTGATCGCCGCTAGCTGTACCGACTCGCAGTGTTTCATCAGTCGGTGCAGAGCTGGGTGGCTCCCCGCTGCGGATCGGACGGCTTGTGTCGAGGTTTCCAAACAACGGGAAGACTTCAAGGTGCTCAATAGGATGACGAGAAAGGAACTCCGGCTCGTGGTGGATGCAGAGTTGTTTGCGAAGATCAGGAACCTGGTCGACCATGTCGTCATTCTGGCCAGGATTGCGGCGTCCGTGCCCGTCCCGCCCTCCAGCGTGCTTCCGATAGGCTCCTCGCCGCCAATCGACCATCTGACACTCGTATCGGCCATCGTCGCATCCATGCAGAACGTCCTGACGTCTTTGACCGTCGTCGGTCTGGTCGGGAACATCAACGCGCTTGTCATGGTAGAGGGTCTGGCGGTCAATACGCTGCGTGCGTGCGGCTGCGCCGATGGAGGTTTGGTGGCGTCTTTGGGTGTGGTGGTGCAAGCGACGGTGAATGTTGTGCAGTGGTGTCATGAGCACCCTGTGGCTGGCCCTCCCACGGCAACGACGACCACAAGGCATACGTCTAGCATTACGGGTTCCTCGCGTCCGTCTAGCGTTACGAATCACCAGCGTCCACCCAAATCCACAAGTCTCCCTCGAAAATCCAACTCCACACATTTCCCTCATCCAACCAGTTCGTCTTCATCCCTCATCCCTACCGCACTTCCTGTCCCCAATACCTCGGATGCGCTCATTACCCTTGGGCTGAAAGGCGTGGTCGATGCCCTCCTTGCGGTTTTGGTCCAAGCCAAAGTAGAGCTTGGGAACATCGGCGCGGGCGGCGTACTGCTCCCCACTGTAGGCTCGGGTGTGCTGCCCATTCCAGGCTTGGCTCCCTCATGATCATGTTTTCTACTACGGCAGTCCCTTTTTCGTGAGTTTCTTTTGTTCTGCGAATTGTTGATACAAGGGTTTTGTTCTTTATTATCATAGGTTCGCATTTTCTCTGCATCGTTGTTTTCCCACCTTTTTTCCCCGCGTCTTGTAAGAGCTACCTCCCTCCTTTTTCTACATACTTTGTCGTCGTCGTTCTTTACTGTGCGCGTTTCTCGTGTTTTCCAAGTTTCCAATAAAAGATGTATCTCGCATTGATGAAGCATAGTATGTATGTGTTCAAGCACGGGATGTTGATGCAATAATATTTCTAGACTGTTTCAATGCCGTCTTATTCGCTGACTGGGGGGTTACATAGATCATGTTTTCTGAGCGATAAATAACCGTTGAGGGGGTGATCTGTGATCTGACGGTGGCTCCACGCCACCGCTCAAGATTCCGATCCGCATCATGGAGAGAAGCTGTTCATACAAGCTTGATTTATCTTTTGAGTTGCAAGGGAGAACAGCAAACACAACGTACGTTGTGTGCGGCGTTGGAGTGGTTGTATATCCCCCCGTAAAACGCCGCGGTCATGTCTTGTCCTGCGTTGTTGATGAGCACATGGCGTCCGCCCGGATGGGACTCGACAAACGAAGACACGTCATGGATGTACCCCGCGATGAGCATCAACATGCGTTTCTCCGACTCGTCCTGGACTTAAGATCGATTACACACGGTCATACAAACAAACATGAAGAAGGAAGGAAAGGGGGGGGGGGGGGGGGGGGAGCGGGCGCATGTCACAGAAGAGAAGACTGGGAAAAAAAGAAAAGTTTTTTTTTTTTCACACTCACACGTTTCCCAGCTGACGACGGGGAGCTCCTCGGGGCTTGCGGGCCACGCGAGTGCGTCTTGCACCTTCTTGAGTTCCTTGAGCTGCATGGCGAGGGCGCCTTTGTGGATCTCGTTCGAGGGGAACACGCGCAGGTCGTAGGCGAGCCCGAGGGCGCCGCAGGCGGCGATGAACCACTTGGTGGGGTCGTACTGGTACCACCGGAAGGCATTGCGGTAGTCCATTGGGAACTGGTGGTGGAAGTTGTGGTAGCCCTCGCCCATGGTGAGGAGGGCGGAGAGGAGGTGGTCGCGCGGGGTGAGGGCGTCGTCGTAGGAGGCGGAGCCGAGGTAGTGGGCGAGGGAGTTGATGCAGAATGTGCTCTGTTGGGGGGAGGAGGGGGAGGGGAAGTGGGAAAAGCAGGTTGGGAATGGAATGGAAGGAAGGGGGATGGGGGGTGGGGGGATGGGACTTACGTGATGAGCGATGGTGAGGCGGAGCGCACCTGAGAAGCAGAGCCCGCCGAGCCAGTCGCCCCAGAGCAGGCCCGGAATGGCGGTAGGGAGGACGCCTCCGAGGAGCGGCGCGAGGTAAAAGTACCGGCGGTGCTGCCACTGGATGAGCGTGTCCCTGCGGAGGTCGGACGTGTCAGCCTTGCCGGCGTGCAGCTCCGATTTGAAGATCATCCAGCCGATGTGCGTCCAGAAGAGTCCGCGCTTGGCGTCGTACGGGTCGAGGTCGGTGTCGGTGTGCCGGTGGTGCGAGCGGTGCGCGCCGGCCCACCAGAGACAGGAGCCTTGCACGGCGCTGGTGCCGCCTGCGAGGAGGAGGAGCTGCAGGAAAGGGGAGGCGCGGTAGGAGCGGTGCGACCAGAGGCGGTGGTAGCCTGTTTTTCATTCATTTGTCAGGTTTTTCCTTCGGGAATGGCTTTTTTGGGTGGGCGGAAAGGGGACGTACCGGCGGTGATGCCTGTTGTGGGGTGAGGACTACAGGTGAGCAAACAAAAAAGAGACCCGAGGAAAAGCTTGAGAGATGATGACCCCACCGAGCATTGAGAAGACGTAGTAAGTGATGGCGAAAGCCACGGTCTTAGAGGTAAGAGGCGCAAAGCATAAGCCATATGTAGCTATCGCTGGCGTCATCGTCAAGACGAGAAGGTTGAGCCATCGTATGCCTGTCACTGGCGGAAGATTATGGTGGGCGGAGGGAAAAGGCATGTCGGCGGTCTTAACGTGGTGGAGGGTTGACCTCGAAACGACGACCCTAATCGCAGGCGTGCTATAGGATCCTCGAACGTTTTTGGCAGGCGGAAGGGGATGACGAGGGCTGGAAGACTTGACGGGAAGAAACTTCTTTTTTTTTTTTCCGTTTGAGCGCGATTGGCGGAGTCGAGTCGTTTCTTTTTTTTTCTGTCTTTCTTAAGAACGGGTTCTCACCAGGATCGCTGAGGAATCGTCCCAGGACAAGCACGGTGCAGCTCGATATGGAAGTCGTATTTTCCGTTTCGCCGTGCCTAGAAGATCTCGATGTTTGACAAGGTTACAGTAAGATTTAGAGGTACTTGGATGTCGTAAAGCGAGAGTGAATGTCCGTCTGTCGGAGATGTCCGTTTGCAAGTATACAGTACTGGGGTGATACCGTGTTCCAACAATCACTCGGTTCTGCATGCTATGATAGATGAGTCAGTGGATTTGCGGCCATTGCCAACGCACAAGAGCGTGCGCACCATATACATAGCGCGAATCCATGCGCGTTCTTGGGACGAATTCCACTTTTCGAATTCTGCACATTCTGATGGAAGCAGCCCAGTAAACTTTTTGGACGGGGTGTTCCTCAGATTTTATGTAGCATGATTGGGTCTGATTGCAAGTTAGTTAGGGGAGAGATGCGTTTCCCAATGTTCAACGTTCAGTTGTCGGGTCGACCCTTTGGTATACGTACTCTGCGTTGATTCAGAATCTACCCCGGCTGAAGCCTGTTAGCCCTGGGCGCGATGATGTATCATGTTCGAACTGACCCGTAGAAGAGGGAGAGAACACACCTTTCGTTCGTGGAAACACTATGACTTTCTCAAACATACCTTCCCGAGCTTCTCTGTCACCGCTTGAGAAAAGTCCAACAAGCCGTGAGAGACAGAAGGAGGCCACTATCTCCATCTTCACCCCGTCGTCCTCTTTTAGTGCCACTCCCGACACGTCGCTCTTTCGGCGTCACCAATGTTCTCTCCGACCTCGCGACAATGTCATACCAGATGTACTACATACCAGGGTCCGCGGTACAAAACGACGCTCTTTCTCGGTCAGAAACTTAATACACATCTCGACCTATTGAACTTTCCATGACGAGGACCTTGACCATGTCGCGCATCGTCTGGGCCGCCTTGGCTTATGGGACCGTCGGTCTTGCGGGTGACCATGGGACCCAAAGGCGGACTGGGTCTCCTAGTCTCCCTCCACAGACGGTTGTGAGTGCCTCGCATATCCGGCCTTGTTTAGGTGTGATGCTAAAACTCTCGCCCCAGCTCGTCGATCCCAAATCATTTGCTGTCCTGGAAGAAAACTCCACATTCCGCCAGTCATCCTCCAGCGTCTTCAACCCGGCCTCAACACCACCCCCCTTCTTCCAAGCATTCGACAAGTCCTTCTATTCCATCCTCGGTCCCACCCCGTCCCTCCGCCAAGTTGCGTCCAACGCCACTTTCGCGTTCGCTCACGAGGCGCCGATATACGACCCCACTACGCACGAGGTGTTCTTCGCCAGCAACGGCGGCGGCGCCCTCGGGATGAGCGACCTCGAGCACAACAACGTCATTGGCAAAATTAGCCTGGCAGACGTAGACCACGCTATTTCTGCGAACCAGAGCGCCATCAATGTGCCTGTCACCTTTGTCAGTGTGCCCCGTTTCTTGCAATGCAAAGTCGGTTGAACGATTTGGCCCTGTTGCGGTTGCGCAGCTAGACTTTCCAGAGACGATTCAAATGACGAACGGCGGGACCGGGCCATACAAATCGTCTCTGCTCCTGATCACCTCCGGCCGCGGACCGCGCCCGCCCTCCATCGCCCTCGCGAACCCGAAGCCGCCGTACAACGTCACCGTCTTGCTAAACAACTTTTTCGGACGCCAGTTTAACTCTCTCAACGACATCAAGGTCCATCCAAAGAGCGGCATGATCTTCTTCACAGACACGGTGTTCGTCGTTCCTACGTTGCCCTCCTCCTTCACGCAGATTATAAGCCCACGCAGATACGGATACTTGAACCACTTCCGCCCGGAACCTCTCCTCCCCAGCCAAGTATACCGCCTGGACCCCAAGACGCGCACAGTCCGTGTCGTCGCCACGGGCTTTGACAAGTGCAACGGCATTGCGTTCACTGCTGATGGTCGGACGGCTTATGTGTGCGTCGTCCATGACCTTTCTTGAACTCCCAGACTTTGTCACTCACAACTCTAAAAGCACGGATACCGGGTCGTTCGGTGGGTTCTTAGGGGTCAACCAAACAGCTCCTGCAACGATGTGTGTTTTTTTCTTCTCGGCTTCGTGTTCCCTTTATACCAAGACTTTCCCGGTTTGCTAATGGATATCCGCACACCAACCAGCTACGCATTCGAAGTCCACACACGTACACAGGCCTTTGTGAACCGCCGCGTGTTCGCGTATATAGACGCCGGAGCCCCCGACGGCATCCAGGTCGATTCAAAGGGCAACGTGTACTCTGGTTGTGGAGATGGCGTTCAGGTTCGCAGTTCCTGATCTATATTTGATTTAATCTAAGCTGCAATGTTTCGTAGGTCTGGAACAAGGCGGGTACTTTGATCGGCAAGTTCTTCCTCGGCACGGTCGCTGCAACCATGGTCTTTGCGAACCCGGGACGTCTGGTCATTTTGGCGGAGACAAAGGTCTTCGTGGCTGATATCGCGGCAAAGGGTAACGCACTCGTTCCCAGGTGATAGCTCAGGCTGTGTTCGTTCTGTAACTCGATTCATGGACTCATGTGCACGTGCGAACACGAGTACTTTGTTCACCCGGGCCTGTTCCGAGCTTACGCGTGCCGCTTACTGACAATACGACGAAAGAAGCAAGAAAAAGATGACCGAGAAGATTTGTTTTCTCAGCGACTGTTTGCCATAGGTGGTGCGATGTCCGGGCCAGCTGTAACTGCGCTTTCTATCCAGCGTAAACCAGCAGTGCGGTTAGCACTTTGCGTTTTGACTTCTGATTCTTGAAGCACTGTTACATTCCCCCCAGGCCCCTCCCCCGCCCAAGAGTTCTATGTACTAGTGCTAGCGACTACGACGTTCTGCACTTGCAATACTGACATCCGAAAGGCGCGTCTTTCCCGCGCATCTTCACCATTGAGCACCTCTTGGTGCTGCTGTTGTAAGAACAGTAACCTCCTCCATCCCTGCATCCCTGGTCATCACAATGCTTGCCCCCGGCCGAGTCGGTACTCGTGAATGAGCACTCTAGGCTCATTTTTCGGGCCTCGAGCTCCAACGGTGTAGGCATGGCAGTCACAACGCTGAGGAAAAGTGCAAAAGTCATGAGGGAAGTTGAGAGTTTCATTATATTATGATCTACTTGGAAGAGAATGTCAGTGGGTCTTGATTAGATGAATATCGATTAAAAAATGTCGACTTACGGATAACAGAACAGATAATGAAGTGAAGGCTTGGATTTTTATTATTATTGAATTATCTGGCCAGCACTGCAGGCAAAATGCAAAATCAGCAATCGGGTTTTCCGCGGAGGTTTTCAGGCGCTGTCGACTCACGATTGGTAAAAGTGAAGGATGAGAAAACCGGTCTGAGGCAGTTTAGACTTGAGAGTAGCACTTCATATACGAGTCCGGATGCACTGGTTCTGATGTTGGTTTCCAAAGGAGAGACGTCCTGTTGTTTCGTACATGATGCATGATGCATCTGTCGGACGATGACATGAGAGCTGTGTTTGATATACAGCGGACATCAGGATGCCCCTCGGAGCTCTGCAATGAGTAACATCCACATATCATTTAAACGTTCGTTTCATGTACATATCTATCTAGGGCCGCTGATCATCAACGCCAATTGCACTGCACTCAGCTGTGCCCCCGTGTCACGAAAGAAAGACCGCAGTACTCGTAGCGTAGTATACCAGCCATATAAGATGGGATGATCAGAACTTTTTGTCAACCGTTGCAGCACATTTCCGTGTCATAACTTACATACCAGTTTCGTTACCGTGAAGAAATATCCTGCTATGACAAACCAAGTATGGATCTTGTTGTGCCCTCAATACTCTCATATCTTTACTAATTGTCATTCATCGGTTTAGGCCACTCTACCTAGTATCTTTATTTTCAATGTGGGGAAAACACGCACCAAGCAGATCAACGATGGCCCAAACGAAGCAAATTTGCTCCCGCAGGCGTTCATCAGCGCATTGCAGTCCATTCAAGCAAAGGGATATACAGTTCAGGGTGCGATGTATGGACCTGAAGGGGGAAATATTTTCATCGATACCGATGACGAGGAATGGTATCAGCACGTTCACGCTTAAAATTGAAGGAGAGAGGGTTGCAGTTGGGAGAGTGGTGGAGGATGTAGCAAACCAAGCGAATGCCAGTGAATCATCACCTGCACGGTTATCTTGGGTGCAACTCAAGCTGAAAAGTGCGATCCTGGGGTGAGACTGCCTTTACGAGTCTCACGATATAAGATGCATTCGCGTTCAGTTATCGCGTCGACCCATTTCTGCAATCTACCCCATGCCGAAGCCTGTCCTTGACGGCGATGTAGTATCATGTTACTGACGGAAGACACCTGGGAGTCAAGGATCATACCGGTTTGATACCGATATCTATAATGCTTCAAAGGCTGAGTATGTTCAACTTCAATGGCTGGAAGTCAAGTTGCAAAGTACCAATCTTATTGTGAAGTTTCCGCCAACCTTATGTAAAGTGATGACAGAGGCATATACGAACGAGGTTTAGAGCGCGTTGATTCGCACATTCTGTCCCTTGTTGAAGGAGTGCAGGAGGAACATCCTACATATAATGTTTAAGCTCTCTGCACAGGAAGAAAGTGAATTGAGCCGCTGTCGACTCATTCTTAAGGATGGGGGGAGTCGCATTTCCAATTTTATCGTAGTCTTCGGGCCGGCGATCCCTGCTTCTTCAGCGCATGGACGGCGCCAATCGAGCAGTTCTCTGGAGAAAAACAAGAATGGAAGGAAGTCATTTTCGGAAGTCCGGCCCGCAGACATGGATGAAGTCCTCGCCACTTCCTTGTCATGAACCAGTCCTGTCATGACAAACCCCACGAAGGCCAACGATGCCGGCAACCGTAGAATGCGCTCCTCGCTAGGCGCGCCTTCCACCGCCAGGAGCTTGACGATATCCTGCATCGTCGCAGTCGCAGTAGCTTATGGCGCCATCGTTCTTGCAGGCGACGGCGGTTGGAGACGGCGGGCTGGCTCCCTCGACAGTCTCCCACCACAGACAGTTGCAAGTGCCTCCCAATGTTCCTCCCCCTCTTCAAACCGCTAAACTATTCTTACAGCTGGTCGATCCCAAATCATTCGCCGTCCTCGGAGAAACCCATCCATTCCGCGAGTCCTCCTTCACCACCTTCAACCCGACCGCGACACCGCCCCCGTTCTTCCAAGCATTCGACGAGTCCTTCCTCTCCGTCCTCGGCCCCACCCCATCCCTCCGCGAAGTCGCGTCCAACGTGACCTTCGCATTTGCACACGAGGCCCCCATCTATGATCCCACCACGAACGACGTCTTCTTCTCCAGCAACAACGGCGGCACGCTCGGGAGGAGCGGCCTCGAGCACAACAACGTCATCGGCAAGATCAGCCTGGCTGCCGTAGACGCCGCGAATCAGAGTGCCTTTATTAACGTGCCCGTCTCCTTGGTCAGTCTTGCCCTGTTCCCCGGATAGTACATAGTGTCTCACGAAAAAAGCCCTGAGCAGCTCGACTTTCCAGAGACAATCCAAATGACAAACGGCGGGACGGGACCGTACAAGTCGTCGCTGCTGCTGACTACCTCCGGCCGGGGACACCGCCCACCCTCCCTCGCCCTCGCGAACCCCAAACCGCCCTATAACGTCACCATCTTGATAGACAATTTCTTCGGACGCCAGTTCAATTCCCTCAACGATGTCAAGGTCCACCCGAGCGGCATGATCTTCTTCACAGACACAGTGTACGTCCCTTCTCTTCCCGCTTGTCCTTGATCAACCATAATCAACTCCCGCAGATACGGATACCTCGTCCGCTTCCGCGCCGCGCCGCTCCTCCCTAGCCAGGTATACCGCCTCGACCCCGACACCCGCGCCCTCCGCGTCGTCGCGGCCGATTTTAACAAGTGCAACGGCATCGCGTTCTCCGCTGACGGCCTCACGGCTTATGTGTATGTTCCCTTTCTTACAATCTCAAACAAGTTACTTAGAGTAGAACGACCTTTGCTCACAGCTCAGATACCGGGTCGCACGGTGGGTTTCAGGGGATGGACCAGACAGCTCCCGCAACGATGTGAGTTTTGTTTTACTCCCTTACAGGGCTCAAGATCAAGTATAACTTATTATCCAGCTACGCATTCGACGTCGACCCACGCACACACGTCTTCCGAAACCGCCGCGTCTTCGCATACGTAGACGCCGGCGTCCCCGACGGCATACAAGTAGACACCAACGGGAACGTCTATTCTGGCTGCGCAGACGGCGTACAGGTGTGTGCCAATCCAGATCTCTGCCCTTGCATTAAATCATCGCATTGTTTTCAGGTCTGGAATAAAGCGGGCACGTTGATCGGCAAGTTCTTCCTCGGCATGGTGTCTGCGAACATGGTGTTTGCGAATCCGGGACGCCTCGTCATTTTGGCGGAGACAAAGGTCTTTGTGGCGGATATAGCTGCAAAGGGTGTTCCACTGGTTCCCCAGTAGAATGCCTATATGTATCTCGTCTTTAGCAATGACTCTGAGCTAACTGACATTCAGGTTCCATATGTACCAAATATGTACAGCACTTTCTATACACATTCAATGGTCAATCTTCATGCTGGACATACTCATAAAGACTTTTTATGTTTTATACTGATCTGTTCCCCGCCTGCTAAGCACAAGGTGTATAACCCGATCAAAGGCGGCGAAAAGCGGGATAATCGAGATGTCCGAAGAAAAAGCATTTTGAATGCAGTGCTCAGCTGCTGTCGGGTCATGACGGAGGGCAATATGGTCTAAATTCCGAATTTACTGGCCTTTTGCTTTGGCAGCCCAGTCATCTGTACCAAGTCATCAGTTTAAATGCAAATTTTGTGAGAAGGGACTCCTGCCTTGAACCGCTCGATTTGTCCAGGAATGTCCTTCAAGTTCGGCCATCTGGACAGCGCCGGGATAGAAAAGCAAAAGCTAATACCCGTTCTCATGGTTGATGCGAAGAGTCTTGCAACTTCTTGCCAGTAGCGAAAGCTCCCTAAGCCCCAAGGATGTCAATGTGGTCTGACGCATGTCACATGAAGACGATCGCTTTTCAAGTTAGGGGGTGACAGCAGCGCCGCGACCATCAGGAGCTGGAATGTATCCAGTGGCCAGGGTCATGCTGGCCGCGAGGCTCAGGTCTGAGCTTGGCACGGGAGCCAGGTTGGTCAGCCGCGTGTCGAAGGTGAGGCAAGCCAGATGGAACAAAAGCAAGACCAGAGCTATGCAAACAATGGCCACCTTCTTCTTCTTCGCCTCGTCTTTGAATTCTAAACCAACTTTCACCGGCCGTCGTTGTGCACAGAGTGCTACAACTTTGACTTCCCCGGGCCTTAACAACATCCTTTTCACGTGGAACGTTCTCTCGTATATATAAAGCAGGCTTTTGCACTTAAAACTGGCAAGTCCACTTCTACGGTTGCACTTTCTTCACAGGGGTTCCACACCCTAGCTCATCTGTCGTTTCTTGTTCTCTTAAGTCTTCATTCAAGGATGTTTCCCATCAAGTTGACCCTTTCCTTACTACTCTTCACTCTTGCTGGCCAACTGGTTTCATGCTTACCCACCTCAACCCTCTCCGCCTCGCAACTTGCTGCAGCAGTGCCTGGATCGACAAGCTGTGACCCATCTGCTCAGTTCGCAGGCGAGTGCAGGACCGCCGCTCAGGCTGCCCCTGCGATCAATAAAGCCTTTGCCAAGTATGGTATTGCGTCGAAGGGAGAGAAGGCAGCTCTCATATCGCTCATGGCGTTTGAAACTGGAGCATTCAAGTTCCAACGGAATCAGTAAGTTTTTTCTCTCTTTTTTTGCTTCTTCATGTGATCCTTCTCATCCCCTTTGTTTAGCTTTCCCGCTCCTGGACGCCCAGGACAAGGCAGTGTGTATCTCTATCCTGAAAATGATCAAAATCTGACCCCTTTTCTTCCTTAGCACGCAACCTCATGATGTTTCCCTTTGTCTTCAAATTTACCCAAGACACTCCATCCCTGAAAAACAAAGCTCTCGCCATCGTTCGCGACCCAAATACCGCCACACCAGATCAACAAAATAAAGTGTTGGATCTTGCTATTCAGTCCGATGATCTCAGTTTCAGCACGGCCGCTTGGTTCCTCAAGACTCAATGCCCGCAGAGCATTTCGGATGGGCTCAAGACTGGGTCAATGGCCGCTTGGGAGGCTTATACGACGAACTGCGTTGGAACCACTGTGACGGATGATAGAAGAAAGGCTTTCACGATTGCTTTGGCTGCTTTCTAATCCAGGCTTGTTCCCTCGCTTTGACGTGCTTTCGAATGGTACTTATTTATCAGGATGTTTTCGTTGTCTTTCGGATGATGATTGTGGGATATATAACCGTTATACCTACTGAGGTCAATTGGAAATCATCGTTCTGTGATCAGATTTATCTAGGAATACCAGCGCTTCACCATCGAAAACCCGATGACTAACGCATGGGTTGTTACTAGTCGGCGGCTAATACTAATACTCTCATTCCATTCGCATCATCTTTGAATGATGCTTCCGGTACAGACCCCATCGAGGATTGATGGAGATCTAGGCAGTGGGGGTGAGCCTCGGAGGAGCAAAGGCACTCTGCGGGATGGACAAACGATCAAACAAATCCCATCTTATTACACACCTTCCCAGATATCCCAGTGGCTCTCCTGTATCGGATACCCCACGGCATACACTGGTGCATTCTCTGCAACGTTGGAAAACCTGGGAGACTTGATGAGGCTTCATCTGCTTACGTTCCCGTTCGAAAACACTGCGATGCACTAGTAGGTGGTCTGTTGTGGCACGACACCTCATGGTCTTATCCGAAAGTACGTCCGCGCCGAAGCACACCACAACATATGGTGGACATCAGCCACGAAGGTGCCTTCAGGCGGCTCGTTACCGAGCGCCGAGGATCCTATTGTTACGGCCTGAATGGCGTTTTCCTTGAGATGATCCGCGGTTTAGGATACAGGTATTCCCCCCCCCCCCCCCCCCCCCCTTGATATCATTGCGATTGCATTCTTTGATCCAACCCCTTGCCAAGAACCTATCCTGGAGCCGCGCGAGTGAGCACACCGAGCGGTGAACGCCCATTCACCCCGCTCATGCATATGGTGCTATTCGTCCAACTGGATGGAACTCACTCGAATCAGACGTATCTCGTCGATGTGGGCTTCAGCCGATCAGGGCTGGCGAGGCCGATTCTACTTTCCGATGCAGATGACAACATTGTTCAGGGGGCGAATCCTACAGAAAAGCATCGGCTGACTCGCAAGCCGCATCCTTTATCGAGCCCTCGGTATGTGTTCCATCTTGTCTGCTGTTCCGCTGGAATCGGCTCTTCCGAAGTGTCATTGACTTTGCTGCGATTGCGATTCACTGCCCAGATTCGTCGGGAGGTCCTCATCGCAACGACTTGTGCTGGAATCTGGAAGTCTGGTATTCAAACGCGGGAGATAACGGTGCTTGGCGATGCGTGTTCTTTTTTACGGAGGATGAATCCTTTGACATTGACATGGAGAACTCCTCTTTTGCTGTCTCTTCGAGGCCTGTGGGACTGTTCTGGGACAATGTCTTTGCGGTGAAGCATGCACTCCTCCAAGACGCACGGGACCTTGTTGCGGAATCGATGAGCCGCGAAGGGCTTGATCTCTCTGGTGGGAGGTACAGCGATGAGGAAAAGAAGACGTTCATGTGCAGGTATGTCATGCTCGGGAGAGAGGTGAAAAGGTATATTGGGGATGTTGGTGTTACCGTAAGAGTGTTCAACACAGAATTGGAAAGGTTAGGTGCTCTACGGGAGTTTTTTTGGATTAGACCTACCCGATGATGCGGGGAAACATATCGTAGGGCGGAAAGCCGCCTCCATGGAGTAATATAACATTTGTATGCCATCGACGATCATCCACCAAACATTGAATGCAAAAAACTCCAAACTACTTACTAGCTCCGAGTCCCGGGAGTTGTAAAGACATCTTATAAATTACTTCTCTTACTACCACATCGATTCTGAGCAGCATTTGTTGAACATATGCTCTCAGATTTATGGATCATGAAAGCAAGGTGCCACGCAGTAAGCTGTGCACTGCCGATACTGTATTGATCAATAAGTTCTTCCTCAGCATGGCCTTGGCGAATCGTGGCCGCCTCGTCAATTTGGCAGAGACGAGGGTCTATGACGGAATCGAGTATGCATCCTATCTTTGCCAGTTTTAAAAAGTGGACATCACTTCTCGTAATAAGTCGATGTCAATGTTCACTGAATAGACCAAAGAGCATTTTCACATAGGAATATGCGCACATAAAGACACCTAAGGGCCTTCATTCTGATCCGTTATTTTATTTCTGCCTTCTGCAAAGTACAAGGTGCATACTCCGATTGAGTACGGCGAAAAGAGGCGAGACAATGATAATCGAGATGTCTGAAGAAAAAGCATTTTAAAGCCAGTGCTCAGCTACCGTCGTTCAAACCAAGTCATGACGGAGGGCAACATGGTCCATGTATTTCGAATCTATTGGCCCTTTGCCTTGGCAGCCATCTGTACCAATTCCATCAGCTCCAAACTTGATTCTGTGAGAAGAAATATACGAACAAGATTGAGAGCAGATCCGGCCTTGAACCACTCAATTTGTCCCTCATTGAAGGAGTGGGCAAGAGGAATGTCCTTCAAGTTCGGGGGTAAGCTATCTGCGAAGCGCCAGGATAGAAAACAAACCCATACCTCTGTCGACCCACTCTCATGCTTGATGCGGAGAGTCAAGTTCTTGCCGGGAGCGAAGCTCTCGAGCCCAAGAACGTCAACGCGGTCCGAGGGCTTAATCTTGTTGTAATCCTCGGGGTCAGCAAACGTTAACGCGAGCATTCCCTGCTTCTTCAAGTTGGTCTCGTGGATACGGGCGAAAGAGCGGACAATGATCGCCAATCCTCCAAGGTATCGGGGCTCCAGCGCAGCGTGTTCGCGTGAAGATCCTTCACCGTAGTTGTGGTCACCGATGACAACCCATTTGATGCCGGCGTCGCGGTAGGCAGCGGCGGTCTGAGGAACACCTCCCCACTCGCTGGTGACTTGGTTCTTAACCTTGTTTGCCTCATTGTTTTCAGCGTTAATGGCACCAATCAAGCAGTTCTCTGGAGAACACAAAAGGATGATGAGGTTGGTATCACACGTTGGATCAGAAGAACGACGTACGAGAGATGTTCTGGAGGTGACCACGGTATTTCAACCACGGTCCACCCGCACTGATGTGATCAGTCGCTATGAAGAGATGTCATTCATATTGTCCCATTAACAGAATGGACCATACTTACTACACTTGCCGGCGACTTTAATTAGGATGGGGAGGTCGGTAGGGGTCTTTCCGTCCCAAGGTGCGAAAGGCTCCAAAAGCTGAAGACGATCGCTTGAGGGGTTTACAGCAACTTGGACAGTGAATCGATTCTCAGGAGGAGGCTGGAAAGTATCCTGGCCGGGGTCATAGCCACGAGGAGGAAGCTCGTTTCCAGTCGGGTCAGAGAATTTGAAGAGCTTGCCGTCGGAGCCTGTGAGGGAGTCTTTGAGGGGGTTGAATGTGAGGCTACCCGCAAAGGCCATGGCGGTGACGATGTCAGGAGAAGCCACAAAAGCATGAGTGGCAGGGTTGGCATCATTACGACCGGTGAAGTTGCGGTTGTAGGAGGTGATGACTTTTGGAAAGTCGTGAGATCATCGTGTGCATGGAAAGAAGAGACTTGAGCATACTAGAGTTGGCCTCGCCCTTCTTGACGTCTTTCCTGTCCCACTGGCCGATACAAGGTCCGCAAGCGTTAGCTAGAACAAGTCCACCGACGCCTTCAAAGGTATCGATTTGTCCGTCGCGGGCAATGGTGGCACGGACTTGCTCAGATCCAGGAGTAATAGTGAACTTGCTCTTGACGTCGAGACCGTGATCGGCAGCTTCCTTGGCAATCGAAGCGGAACGAGACATGTCTTCGTAAGACGAGTTGGTGCAGGAGCCGATGAGAGCAACTTTGAGTTCTTCGGGCCAGCTATTCTTCTTGACCTCTTGAGCGAATTTGGAGATGGGAGTCGCAAGATCGGGGGTGAAGGGACCGTTAATGTGAGGTTCAAGTTCCGAAAGGTTCTAAAAGTAGAATGTATGAATAATCACACTTCCTGAGACTGGCAGTGTACTCACGATGTCGATGACTTGGTCGTATTCTGCATTTTCATCTGCTCTCAAATTGTGGGCAAACCGTTGGGCATATTTGGCAATTTCTGGTCTCTTGGTAGCATTCAGGTAGTCGGTCATGCGGCTGTTGAAAGGGAAGAGAGAAGTAGTTGCGCCGATTTCAGCACCCATGTTGCAAATGGTGGCCATGCCCGTGCAGGACAACGATTCAAGACCAGGGCCCTTGTACTCAACGATGGCGCCAGTACCACCCTTGACGGTGAGGATGCCCGCGACCTTGAGGATAACGTCTGCGGGAATAGATAAGCAACAGTCGCAGTATACCATGAATGCGCTTCACCTTTGGGGGTAGTCCATCCACCGATCTTGCCAGTGAGGTTGACGCCGATGACGTTGGGGCACTTGAGTTCCCAGGGAATGCCCGCCATAACATCGACAGCATCCGCTCCACCAACACCGCATGCGATCATTCCGAGACCACCGGCGTTAGGTGTATGGGAGTCGGTGCCAATCATGAGACCGCCAGGGAATGCATAGTTTTCCAGGATGATTTGATGAATAATGCCAGAACCGGGTTTCCAGAAACCAAGACCATACTAGAAACAGGTGGTGGGTGTGATGAAATATTGTGAAACAAACTAGCACGAACCTTTGCCGTAGCAGTTGCCAAAAAGTCGTATACTTCCTTGTTGATGTTGATAGCACGTTCCAAATCTTTCACGCCTCCAACTTGTGCCTCAATGAGATGGTCACAATGCACGGTTGTGGGAACGGCCGCCGTGTCCATACCAGCGGACATGAATTGAAGAAGAGCCATCTGTCATATACATGAGTCTAGCCGATGACGTCGTCAACGGCGAATTGATACCTGAGCAGTTGCATCCTGGCATGCGACTCGCTAGCATAATCCGACGATCAGATACACAAGCATCTCAGAAGAGTAAAGAGGCGCACGTCTGGGCGAAGTTTGAGGTAACTGACACCTCTCTCGATGTCTTGGCCATGGGGATCGTCAAGATGACCATACAGAATTTTCTCCGACAACGTCAAAGGGCGCTTCAGCCTTGAGCAAAGTCAGAACAGGCTGGCTAGGACGAGAATTAAACACACCTATCGCGAACAACAACAAGGTTATCCTCGATACGTTGATAATTGATGTAAGCGCCTTTCTCGAGCAAAGACATGGGGACTTTAGTATCGCCAATGCGGGGCGCGACGGTGGCCATAGCGGCGGCCAGCCGCTGCAGAGCCCGCGTTGCCTTAGCGGTTCTGTTTGCGAGGTTGAGCATCGTCGAGGACGATGTCGAGGCTGGAGTTAGTTAGCAAGAAAGGTTGAAGACGCTGTGGAAGTTTCCGGACTTCGGCTTCAATCAAATTTATGCAAGACTTCCACGTGATTCATTGAGGGAACCAATCATGGTGTGGGGGTTATGCCGAATTTGGTAGGCTACCGCCGGCAAGTTGACCTCCCCGTTCTCTACCGGCGCACCCAGGTACTGCCACAACCCGGTTTTCCCCCTTCATACATGGTACATCGGTGAAGCGTCGCGTGCCAGTCTCGATGAACGTATTTCCTTACCTTTTTATGTAGCGACGGCTATACCATCCGAGCGACCCTCGCGCCAGGATCTTGGAGACGAAGAGGTAACATGATACATCGTCTGACCGCAATTTCTACAGTCGCTTCTTCCTGACACTTTTATAGGCTATAATCGCTAGAGTCCACGTCGGCGAAGAAAAAACGATGGACACCCTGTTGATACATATTTCTGACAATGGATGGGATATCTCTACCAAGTTCTCAGAGCTAGCAGACGTCTCCGGCCTCCTTTCGTGGCAAAGGGACATGACCAAATGGATTACTGACATCTCGGGCCCTATCTTAAGGCATTCTTGAAACGCAACAAGGCTTAGGAATCCACAAGGTGAGCCTGGCAATTCTTTGGTGCAAAAGGAATACACGAAGCTTTCTATTCAAGTTAATTCCCCTTTTGGCGCGCACAACAGGCTGGGTTTCCGCTCTGTTTATTGACTTCCGACAATGAAGCAGTCAACGTCGGACATTATCGGGATCTATATGACCAGCAGTAGATCATTGAAATGCCTTCAAAGGATGGGAATAAGGGGAGCGTTCCCTGACATCTGTTTGGTCGAGCTACTACTCATGAAGATTTGGTCCTCACAAAGTAAAAATCAACGCTTGCGATCTTCAACTTCATAAGACTAATCGCGCATGCCTCAGATATACGTCTTGAAGCAGGACCCATCTCTCCCAAAGAAGGAAGGCAAAATGTATCCGAACGATGGTGTTGGAGGTGTCCCAATCTACTCATGTTCATGATGACAGCGGCGTTCTCGTTGATGCAAAGGATTACATCTGTGGCGGTCTTCACCATGCCCCCGGCCCTACATACCGGAACGCAGTGACAAACGGCACACATAAAAATGAACATTTGCGATGCGTCGACAAGCACAAACGCTATCTTGTGATCCCTGTGTCAGCCGTGTTAGCGAACATTCCGAGCCATACAACAGACGGTCCCATCTGGTAAGTGCAATCCCACATGCTACATCGTACGTCATATCCTCATTTCCTGTATGTCAAGTGCGTTTAGGACACGACTTTGAACATAGTGTTCTGCAATGTGACATCAGTATTGGAAATATTTGTACCATCAGTGACGAAGTCATCGGATGCGTTATCGAACCGAAGACATCCCGTGTCCAGCTTCCTCTCTTGTTGAAAATCGACCCAAAATCGGACGAATAGACTTACAAGAAAAGGCTTACGTGAAAGGATCTTGAAAAGGCGCAGATCGCGGGAACCCGTCGGCGGACATCTTTATCATCCCATTTTTTCTTGTCCTTATCATAGCTTTCTCCGTCTGACATTGATCTTTTGGACGAGGTGAAGTCAGATTGTTATGCTTGAGATTTACTTTTCTAATAGAGGCAGCAAATCCCGTTTCGCGCCAGATTTTTTTTTAAAGATCTAGGAATTTCATCTGGCAACATATGCATTTTCGAGCCCGAAGTGCTATCTTGGCGAAGAATGTTTGGCAACGGGGATCTGGGAATATTCAGTGTGATGATGCAGAGGACGATAATGAGAAGTTTTCTACCGAGGAGTCCGACGACGAACAGGCTTCCGACGTTGGCGAGGGCGAGGGGTCTGAGCCTCGAACACAAGTCTTGCCCGACGCAAAACACGACCTTGAGGCTGCCTGGGTTTTGACAAGTTCGCGAAGTATTGATAAAGATCTAAGCAAGCCGATGGCCGCCTGATGGTGAAGCAAAATGCATCCTGCACCACGGGGCGGGAGTAAATCATTGATGTTGGTAAGTGGCGTTTTGAGGTTCGTAGGAGCATGTGCAAACGCTGAATCAGTTGATAAGCTCAAAGGCCACAAATAACTCCAATGATGGACGCCGGGCCCGGGCCATTCCAATATTTAATCGAGGGCTCGCCGGATGCATTTTCAAGTCAACCGACAACTTTGATCCTCCAAGACCCCCCCTAACGTCCCTATCAAATCGGGGATGATTTCCTAGAGGCCTCAACATGAGTCTGGAGGCTTCACTTCTTACGTCCGCCAGATTATCTCGGACTATAAATGTACGTACCCTCATACCTATTTGATTGGACGAGTCCGTACTCACGACAGCCTTTAGTATACTAATGGTGAATCACCAACATAGTTGCGATGTATAAGATACGTTCCTCATTTGTTTTCCCACTCACAGTAGCCAGCTGCGCCCTTTGGGTACGTCCCTGCCGCGTAGTGGGGTATCTGCTACCTTGAACGAACACTAGATATATGATTCCTTTGGAACTCTCGACCTCGAAGTACGTCTTTCGCTGTTCGCCGAATTACCTGCCTTCATTTCATTTGTATCTTTAGGTCGAACTGATCTGGCAGGCCAAGTGGGGTATTGGGAAGATGCTTTTCGTTCTGTCGCGATACTCTCCGTTGGTGGATCTGATTCTCATCACCTATTGTGCGTATTGAAACCCTACTTGCTTTTCTGTTCTTGAGTTACCTGCTGATGCGGGGCAGATTCCTTCGCACCAAATATCACTTTCGAGGTGAGCTATGAACACGATCTTGACTATCCCTAGTTGATAAATCCATCAGACTTGTACTCGCTTAACGGTTGCCATGTTTTGTGAGATCTCTTCGAATCCAAATTAATTTTGCTTTGCGGATTGATACCATACAAACCATCTCTCTCTCAGCATCAGCGCTGTTTGGAGCCGGAATGGCGCAAGGTTCGAGCTCTCTGTGGATTGACTTTGGGACAATTAAGACAAGGTTGCCTTTTTCTAGCGGTTATTGTGCTTCGGACGTATGCTTTGTTAGGAAACAAGCGCAGAATTTTTGTCCTGTTGTCCGTCTTGTCGATCGTATGACACCTCCTATACTTGACGTTTTTCAACACTCATGCGATGGTTATCTAGGCAGGTGTTACTACTGCCATTGTTATTGCCACGCTATTTTTGAGATCTTTGCGTTGTAAGAGTTTTGGTTCTTTCGGTCTTGAAAATATCTCACCAAGACATCGTCCCCCATATTCATCATATTTACTTAGTCGGCGAACCACCGTCACCAGGGACTTGGGGGTGTTATGCGGCCTATCGTAGCAAGAGCCTTCTTGCCAACTTCGTGATGTTGATGGTTTCGGAAACAAGTAAGCACTCTTTCTTGGACTCCGACTCTATGCTGACGTTCTCAAAGCAATCATGATCCTCACGCTCTGGATCGGCTATAAACGAGAGCTTCACCGATCACCCAGTCGGCTGGTGGTAGTTTTGTACAGGGACGGGATCCTGTATTACATGTATATAATCTGTAAGTGTCTCTCGACGCAGGGAGGAACATTCATTGATAACCATGATGCCAGTACTCGCGTTGGGAAATTTGATAGTGCTTGCGGCCGGGCCGGTACGGCTTCATGATAATTTCAACGAATAGCTATTATCCTCATACACCCGCTCCCCTCACAGCCAGAATTGTTCGACCTTCTCAACCTGTAAAGAACATTTCTCTCGAATTTGATCTCGCAGAATACTGACTCCTGCTGCATCTACACAAGCCCCCAGAGAATAATTCACAGCATCATGACGACGCGCATCTTGCTTCATGTCCGGAGTGTTGCCATCGACAATGGGTCGCATACAGACGACTTCCAACTCGGTGCTCGATCTCAAATAGTATCTCAAATAGTTTTTCGAAACCGAAATCAGCCATTGGATTGGCGAACGGCTAACATACAGTTTAGATGAATACGTACCCAGAGCGAATGAGGATATCGATGTACTTATACATAGCCTACTCAACAATACTTGTGCCCGAATCAAGCCCGAATTCCAGAAAAATGAGGGTGGCTATTTCTGTGCTGGGCAGGAACCAATGCTCCCGTCGCCACGTACGAATTAGCAACCATGCCTGGATTCCAGTGCTGTACTAGAGTATGTTTGCAGCTCCTCTGGGAACCCTTTTTCCATAGTTTCAGGGAGAATCTCCGTGGCAACTGTGCAGATCCCCAAATTATTCCCTAGAACCTCAAAATGTATGTTTGCAATAGTTCACGTGAAGGAAGCACGTGATTATGTTAAATAATATTTTTGTGTGCTCACGGCGAATCGCCACCACCAACTGTGCATCGAAGCATGGATACATTGAATTTACTCGCGTTCATCATGGCTGCCATATCACATCATACACGCCTCAACCAGCTTGCCTTGTTGGCAGTTTCCAATGATCTCGACCCACCTGAAGATCCAGCCCAGACACTGATGATGTTGGATGAGAATGTTGAAACTTTTCCCATCACGTAGATTAGATTAGATTACATCACGTGACCTTTACATATCTTCATTACATACTTGTTTGGTTGGTACAAACAGTAGTACGGTATATAAGACCAGGAAACTGTCAATATCAACAAGTTGTCTCTTGACTCTTAACCGCCTCCATCGCTCTTACCAGCCTCAACCGCTCTCACCAGCCTCACCCTATCCAACCTATGTAAGTGGTCAGAACGGTATCGTAGAGTACTTCCACTGTAGCCGGTTGCTTCAGTACACTTGCGGCTAGCGCCCAGGTGGAACTTCAACAGGTTATGGGCCCCGGATAGCAGAGGGACTTGGGAAACGCTGGCAACAGCGAGTACCTGCCCACTCTACCCTGGTTGGCAAAGAACCGATCGAAAGATCTAGGTTCTGAGTCATACTTCTTCACATATGAACCTGGGAACGTCATTACGACAAGTACCTGTCATGAAACGTCCCTAAAGGGGATTGACCTAGTACACTCCATGTGGAAACGTTGATCGCACCTTATACATTTCTGACATATAAAGGGTTTTCCCATGACCGCTATTCCTGAAGGGAATATGTCATAAGGAATCATTCAATTGTTTTCTCGAATCATATTCATAACACATCACTGATTGAGAACCCTTTTTAGATTCATTCAAAATGTCTACCTCTCGTTCTGCCCTCGACACGATCACTGCCTTTGACGGCATCGACTACCGGAGCTGGGCCGAGAAAATGAAGTCTTACCTCCTCCATCAAGGAGTCTGGCGCCTTGTTTCTGGCGACATCCCCCGCCCTGTCATCGCCGACTTCACCACCACAGTCTCCACCCCTGGGGCCACTGCTACTGCTCCCCCTGTGCTGGCCACCACGACCAGCCCGGCTTCCGCAAGGAAGAAAAAACCTGGATCAGGGACGATGACGTAGCTCTTGGGGCGATACGCCTGAAGGTCTCCGAGGCGATCAGACGCCACATCAAGGACGCCACTTCCTCGAAAGACGCCTGGAAGTCATTAAAGGATGCCTACTCCAAGGTATCCCCGGCCGTCATCTTCGGCGACTTCAAGGCCGCCGCCACCTACAAGCTCTCTGGACGCGACCCCGTCCCTGAAATCGAGCGCCTGGGGTCTCTTTTCGCTCGGCTCGCCGATTCGAACTTTGACGTCCCCGATCTGATGCAGGCAATGATCCTGGCAAATGCAATTCCCGACGCCTGGTCGTCACTCTCCACCGCCCTCTTCCAGGTCTATGACGCCGACGATTTCACCTACAAGGCCGTCGCCGAAAGCATCATATCAGAGTACCGGCGCAAGTATTCGATTGGGTCCACTCGTACGTCCAACGAGCAGGCCCGGAAAATCTCCGGGACAAAGCGCAAGGGGCAGGACCCCAAATGGGAAAAGCAGCAAAAGCCGAGTACCTCGCAGAACGACGCTGACGAGCAGCCTAACTCGACTGACCATAGTACCGCTTCTGAAAAGAAGAAGGGAAAAGGACGCTGGCGCAATCAGAAGAAAAACGCCAACACTGCGGACAACGCGTCCGACCATGTGGAAGAAACGGTTGAGTTCGTTGCTCCCGCCATTCACTTCCCTCCTCTTCCGACACCGTCCTTCACCACCGTCACTGGTCGCGGGAAAATGACAAGTACCGCACAGCCCGATTCCGCAAAGATGCAGTCGCTCCTGCAACGAATGAACCCCCCTCCGTCACAGTACACCGGGCTTCCTTCTGGAAAACCATCCGTGTGGAAAAAGAACGACCATGTCCGCAAACTCGCGCGCGGCATTGGTGCTCGCCCCTCAGGATCGAATCTTCGTATCCTAGACACCATCATCCCTGAAATCGACGAAAGGCCGGCTAAACAGCGTCGCGTAGCCCCGTCGATAGAAGAATCGCTAGGGATGATGGACATAGACCATCAAAGCGAGCGAATGGGGCCGGAACAGTTCGAGGATGGGCTGATCGAACTTGACGGTTCGTCACATCTTTCTCTCAAACTTGACCAAATGGGAAATGCTAATAATCACGCACAGACGTTTGAATATATATTAGCCAGTACCAATGCAGATAGTATAGATCTCTTTAGCGATGATCTGTACAAAAAATATACCAAACATTTTGCGTCCTGCACACACTGCAAAGAGAAAGAACGCGCTCAGTGGATCTTAGATTCCGGCGCATCATTACACTTTACCCATGAGTTCAAAGACTTCGCGTATTACAGGCCTCTCAAGGCTAAGCGATTTGTCCAAACAGCTGCAAAGGGAAAGAAACTGGAAATTCTCGGAGTTGGGGCCGTTCCAGTATGGCATACCCTGAATGGGGAAACTAAAACCCATCTCCTACGACCGGTATTTTATATTCCGGATATGGACACACGTCTATTGTCCCTAGGCGTCTTCCTTAACCATGGTTACAAAGTTGATGGAATGCGCGGAGAAATTAATATCTCTAAAGGGCTGAACAAAATACAGTTTTCGCCTCATTTCATCGGACAAACCATTTACTGGTTAGACACTGAAATACGCTATGACCAAATCCACGCGATCTCTAGCGAAATCACTGTTGAAACCTGGCATAAACGTCTTGGCCACCCAAATGACCAGGCGCTTAATAAAATTCCCACTAGTACCAAAGGAGTACCCAGGACGTTAGTACGTGAGAGATCACAGGAAAACTGCACGGGGTGTCTGAAAGGGAAAATGCCGAATCAATCTTATCCTAACTCGACGACAAGGGCTGTCAAACCCTTTGATTTGATCCATTCGGATTTGAAGCAGATATCCACGGCATCGTACCATAAGTACAAATATTTCCTTACCTTTTTGGACGACTTTTCATCCCATGTCTGGGTCGTCTTGCTTAGGAAGAAGTCAGGCGCCATCACGGCGCTGAAACAATTCCTTGCGATGATCCAGAATCAATTTGCCGCTACCCCTAAAAAGTGGCGGGTTGATGGAGGTGGAGAATTTGACGAATACAAGGATGTACTTGCCGATCATGGAATTCTGATCGATGTCACGCTCCCATATCAGCACCAGCAGAATGGTAGAGCAGAAAGGATCAATCGAACACTATGGGAAAAATCTCAGGCATTGCGCTTCGATGCATGCTTACCGCCCATGTGGTGGGAATTCTGTTTGGAACACGCAGCATTTCTCTACAACAGAACCCCCATGCAGCGTCTTGAATGGAAAACCCCTTACTTCAGGGTGACCAATGAGATCCCCGACATGTCTAGTGTCAGAGTATTCGGATGTCAGGCATATGTATATATCCCAAAGGAGAAACGTAGGAACTCCCTGGAATCAAGATCTCGATTGATGATTTATCTCGGATCGAAACCAGGGGTCAAAGGATACCGCTTCATGGATCCTGAGACCAACACGATTTTCATGGGCGGGAAAGCTATCTTTGATGAAAGCAAGTACCCTAGATGCCACATTGACCCGTTGCCAGAAAACCACCCAGAAATGGAAAACCCAGAGCCGGCTGATGAGTTTGAGGATCTCATTCCTGGCAGCAACGATGACGATAGTCACAACGAAACACCTCATATCCCAGTTCCCATTGAACAGGATCAACCTGAATCAGACAACGAACTGCCTGCCAGTGAGCCTGATGACGAACCGCGAGTACCCACTCCACAACCCGAGCAAGTACCAGATCGACCGATCAGGGAACGACGAGTTCGGAAGATGCCAGGAAGCATCTATGGGGAAGACACTCCAGCGTCTGATCTTGAAAAATTAGATCGAAGACGGAGATTGGGCGGTCAAACGGCATGGATGAATGACCTCCTGATGGAGGCAATATCAGTCCAAGTTGGCATCGTTGAAATGTCCCATAAAGACATATACCCTCTTCCAAATAAAGAAGACTGGTATGCGGCTGAACGTAAAGAGCTAGATATGCTCAAACGCCGCGGGGTGATCACGGAGCTAGTACCCCTGCCTGCAGGGAGGAAAGCTCTAAGGAACAAATGGGTTTACAACGAAAAATCCGATGGGCGTCTGAAAGCGCGCCTCGTCGCAAAAGGCTTCTCACAGGTAGAAGGGATCGACTTTGATCAGATCTTCTCACCAGTCGTAAGATATGAAACTGTCCGACTAATACTGGCATTGACAGCCCTTGAAGGGTGGTTCATGACTCTTTTGGACGTCTCATCAGCCTTCCTCTATGGAACGCTCCGTGAAGTCATTTACATGCGACAGCCTGAGGGCTACATAGTAAAAGGGAAAGAACACCTCGTGTACCAACTATTCAAAGCTCTATATGGACTTAAGCAGGCCGCATTAGCCTGGTGGAGGGAACTTGATTCCTCCATGAAAAAGCTCGGCTTTGTCCGGCTTCACTCCGATGCGGGAGTGTTCATTCACAAAAGTACCGATGGGGAAATTGTAATTGCCGTCATCTATGTCGACGACTCTGCTTTTCTCGGCACAAACCGGGAATATACGCTAGAAAAAAAGAAGGCCTTCATGACAACATGGGAATGCAGGGACCTAGGTCACCTAGCGCCCGATGGGGAACCAAAGGAATTTCTCTCAATCCAAATAAGGCAACGTGGGAAGAGGATCTTCATTGATCAAGTACCTTACCTTGAGAAAATTCTGGCATGCATGGGGATGAGCGAATCTAACGCCACCCATACCCCACTTCCTACGGGCTACAAACCCATGGCGTCCGAAGATGAACCCAATGCGGAACTCCGATCCAAGTACCAATCCGTCATCGGATCACTCCTATATCTGATGATTGGAACGAGGCCTGACATCTGCTTTGCTGTAATCAAAATGTCCCAATTTTCCGCAAATCCCACCAAACGCCATTTAGAGGTGGCTAGGGATATTTGCAGATATTTGAAGGCAACGAAAAATTACGCGATCATGTACGATGGGGACTCAGGGAAAGGGATCTATGCATTCACAGACTCCGACTGGGCGTCAGATGAAAACACGAGGAGGTCTACCACCGGCTTCTTCATATCACTGGCGTCTGGAGCGATAACATGGGTATCATCGGCGCAAAAGACCATCGCCCTCTCTTCTACAGAAGCAGAGTATATGGCGCTATCAGATTGCAGTCGCGCAGCAACATGGCTGAGAAGCATGCTTGCCGAACTTGGAATGCAGATCGGGTCAGTACCGATCTACGGAGATAACAACGGCTCCGTCTTTATCGCATCCAACCCTGTAACTGAGAAGCGATCCAAGCACATTGACGTGCGATTCCACTTCGTCAGAGAAAAAGTCTCCGAAGGAATTATTATGGTCGAATTCATCGAAGGAGTGAATAACCCTGCAGACCTTTTGACTAAGAATCTGGGGAAAATCCTCTTTTCCAAGTTTATCCCGTACTTCGGACTGATAAAGAACTAGGCGAAACAAAAGTACCTATATACATATGTGGGAAAAAGTAAGATGTATTTAGAAGTATGTACTAAATATGGGGGGGTGTTGAAACTTTTCCCATCACGTAGATTAGATTAGATTACATCACGTGACCTTTACATATCTTCATTACATACTTGTTTGGTTGGTACAAACAGTAGTACGGTATATAAGACCAGGAAACTGTCAATATCAACAAGTTGTCTCTTGACTCTTAACCGCCTCCATCGCTCTTACCAGCCTCAACCGCTCTCACCAGCCTCACCCTCTCCAACCTATGTAAGTGGTCAGAACGGTATCGTAGAGTACTTCCACTGTAGCCGGTTGCTTCAGTACACTTGCGGCTAGCGCCCAGGTGGAACTTCAACAGAGAAGGGGGAGGATCAGCTTGCACCGCAGCTCAGCCAAGGTGGCTTTCAAGTACATCAGCAAACCCTGATTTTTCCCATAGCCTGTCATAGCACCCTGACTTAGCTGAGAGCAACCCATAGCACCCATAGTGTCGACAGGATCACAGCGTGCCTAGACTGCTAGTTCTATAGTATCCATAGTATAATACCTTAGTAGTTTCCTAGTTCTGACTGAGTTCCATCACATTGGACATTAGTTGAAATGTTGACACAATATATTATATTTATGCAAAAGTTACAACATGCCATAATAACATATCCTTTATATCTCTGCCATGTTGAGAGGTTTGAGTTCTGAAGATCAGTCATAGCAAGACAAGCGGCATGGACGCAACATGGATGTTGATTGAAGTTCAACAATGGACAAAGTCATGTCAACAAGATCATGTGACCACATTTGTACTTAGAGTCGAACTTTTGTTCTTTCCAATCCCATCCACTTCTACCATTGATGTGATACTGCCACCACACCACAAGCACCCATGAGCCCCAAAGTAAGCCCTGTTATTTTCTATGTGTGTCTACTACCAAGTTCAACTGACTTACATATTCCTTGTCAGAGTTGTTGCCCCAGGTCGCAACTAACGACAATGACCGAACATGTGAGTCACTGCCACGTCACAGCATCACAATGTAACAGACAACAGGCTCGCAGCAAAAAACCTGCCCCTCCCCGTCCCCCACCTGTCTCCCCCAGTATTGACAAGAGCCTCACGACACCATGGATGCGGATGACAGCATTGCATTGATGGGGATTGTCAACAAAAACTATGGAAGTCGCCCTGTGTTCGAGCAGCCCTCAATGTATGTCCCTGGTTCTCGAGCACATACTCCCTGATTGTCTCCATTTTAGCCCAACCTCCCAGATTACGAAAGCGTCCTGTGTGATACACTCAAGACCATTGATGTGGCAGACAAGTGCATTTCATTTCTTAATTTGTGACGGAACGAACTTGATGGACTGATGTCGCTAGTGTATAGGCCAGCTGCTGACCATACTTTACACTTCTCCCAGTTGTAGATCGGACTCGACTGGATGGGCGCACTGCTTGATGTCTTTGCCGCTGGCCGGCGGAACGGCTCATATCCGCGGTTGTCCTTGGAGTGCGTAGTTTCCTTTTACCCACATTCATTCTTAATCAAGTCGAAATCCACAGATACCCAACCATGTGACGAACTCATCCTTGTCGACGCATCGGGGTACAGTGCTTGTGGTAGGCTGGCTATTCAGTCACTCCCTCGACGCTAAAAAGGGGTATGTTCATACCCATCTTGGAGCAACCTCACCTCTGACACCCCACCGCTCCGCAGACTCTGCCGCACCTACATTCTCTTCAAACACACCCTCGCCCATGCTGACACCCAGATGCTCGTCCACCTCTCCTCCAAGCTCCCTGCCTCCCCACACTTCACCCTTCAAGCTGTTATTACCATGGCCGATTGTGTCCCACCGGATAAAGTGGCCGAGGCTATAGCACGGACACACAACCAAGTGTGGGACGTGGCGCTGCTGCTGGGATACGCTGTTGCAGCAGAGTGTCAGGTGTTGGTGTCGTTGATGAACAGGGAGACAAGGATGGCTTACATCATGCCAAAGCTGTCCATCTTTGCATACCTAGTCATTACAAGACTGTCATATCCCCATTTAATTCTTACGGATGTAGAATACAGCAAATATAATGGTTTTGAATTGTACCGATTTTATGTGCAGAAACAATTTGCCCAGTTTAGTGTTATCGGGACCCTATTCTATGTATGCTATGAGGGCTATACATTCTATACACACTAGCATGCTACACAGAAGGACCCTGTCTGCCTAGCACCGGACAGGGTTGATGGTATCTGTGACAGCAGTATATACAGTGCCTCACAAAACTGATTCAATGTTTGTTGCTTTTTGAATACCTTCAAGATAACTCTGCAGAGAATACCAATTGAATTAAACCTTTGGTATATAATTGAAAGCCCTACTTCAGGGCTTTCAGAATATAAAGGAATCATATGATTTAGATCAGAATCCATGGAGATATGATTAAATTAAATCAGCAACTCATTGAATCAGTTTTGTGAGTACCTATGGCAATTATCAGAATCAAATGCCTCACTGGTTGTATGGTAACCAGTTGTCATGACTTACTGATGGAACTTGAATAGAACCCTGATGGGTTGTCAAGGAAAGTTGTATAAGAAGAATCCAACCTCAACAGCCTCCATAATTAATCATGCGCCCTATCTCCTCTTTCCACAAGGAAAATATTCTTTCTCTGGCCTCCAATGGTCACTCCACTCATCATATTGCCTCTAACCTGGGTGTCAGCCAACCAACTGTCTCCAGAGTGCTTCAGAATCTTCTTCCTCATCGCAATCTCTCTTCTGGTGGTTGTCCATCCAAGCTTTCTCCCACCAACACATGAAACATACTTTCACAAATCACCTCAGGGAGAGCCTCCAATGCTGTGCAGGCTATCAAACACATCAACACTGTCATCTCCAATTCTGTCTCCCCAGAAACTGTGAGAAGAGTTCTCAGAAAACATGAATTCAAGGCTGTAACAAAGAAGAAAAGACCTTTCTTAAAGGCCATACATCGGAAGAGGCGGTTGGCATTTGCTATGAAGCACAGGGAATGGACAGTGGAGGACTGGAAGAGGGTCATTTGGTCAGATGAGACCAAAATCAACAGGTTTGGGTCAGATGGCAAGAAATGGGTCTGGAAAAAGAAGGGTGAGGGGCTTATTGAAAGAGAGGTTCAGGGCACAGTCAAGTTTGGGGGAGGAAATATTATGGTTTGGGGTTGTATGGGTTGGGAAGGTGTGGGAAGACTTGCAGAGGTTGAGGGGAGGATGGATGCTGATCAGTATGTGTCCATTTTGGAGGACAATTTGCTGCCCAGCATGGAGGAGAGTGGAATCTCTGAAGAGGAGATCATTTTTCAGCAGGACAATGACCCCAAGCACACCTCCAAGAAGGCCAAAAAATGGATGGACAGCAAGAATATTGCTCTGCTGGATTGGCCTGCACAGTCCCCAGACCTCAATCCTATTGAACACCTCTGGGTTCATATTAAAAGGAAGTTGAATGGATATCCAACACCACCCAAGGGAGTCTGGGAGATTTGGGACAGAGCAGCAGAGGTGTGGAATAATATAGAGCCAGAAGTGTGTCAAAACCTGATAGAAAGTATGCCAAGAAGGGTAGAGGCAGTAATCAAAGCTAAGGGGGGTAATACCAAGTACTAAAGTATAAAATACTGTATTTATTGTACATACTCACAAAACTGATTCAATGAGTCCCTGGAGTAATTTGATCATATATTGATCATTTCTTATGGGAATTACATAATTATTGCAGATTCCAAGAGTCCTGAAGCAGGGCTTTTAACCAGGTACCCATACCTTCTTTTGATTGGCATTATTTGCAAAGTTATTTTGAAGGTATTCACAAAGTAGCAAACATTGAATCAGTTTTGTGAGGCACTGTAGTTGTGATGTGGAAATTGACAGTGTCGCATAGCAAAGCACCCTTGCTATGGCACTATGGCACTATACAACACTGTGCAGGGCTGTCTAACGTCACCAGGGTTTGCTGATGTAACAGAGGAAAATTTACTGCAATTGGAAGATTCTGAGTGTTTGTATCGGTTCCGGTATGATAAGTCTTTCAATAGCACATAGGAATTTTAACATGATAACATGAACATCGAAAGATTTCTTGCAAAAGAACTTATTGATCTATCTGTGGTATGTGAGGGGGCAAAACAGACAGGAAAGCACAGTCAACAGACACGTGACATGTCTGTTGGCGTTTGCTGATTGTCTCACATGACAGGCTAATCAGCGACTCATCAAGCCAGAATCTGGGGTTGCGAGGCCAGCTTCAAAAAATCCTTGGTGGTTTGCCTCCATGACAACTCCTTCAAAGTGAGCTCCCAAGGACGTAGTGTTTAAAGGTCCAGTTTTTTTTGTTTTTGTGAATATCTCAACAACTACTGGATGGAATTTCATCATCCAAGAGATGACCCCCATTTATTTTAGCTGCCATTTGCTTTTATGACATGTTGAAATATCTCAACAATGGCTGGGCAGAATCTTTTCATCCAAGAGAAGACCCCCTGGTTTTCTATGTCCTCCATCTGCCCAAATATTTCGGTAATTTTAGTGATTTTATCTGGATTTCTGAAGCCATTTTTAAAAAAGGATAAACCGCAAAAAACCAAGAACTGGACTGGACTTTTAAACACTATGAAGGACGTTGCAAACATACTCTACTATTACGACCGGGTGTTCATTGGGTGTGACATGTGACACCAAGTGTCCATTATTCCACCTGATCTTCCCACAACTTAAGCCAAATATGCCTTGTTGATCCGGTGCCTCAACAAGGCAAAACTGCCTTGAAAGCACTAAATGCCCGACACCAGCGTTAAATCGTTGCTTAATTCTGAGCCTCCAGCCATAATTCCCAGTGAAAATCGGGTTGCATGGGAGTGGGTTTTCTCAGGGCTATTTTTGGTTTGATAATTTGGTTAAATCAGTCCAAATGGAAAATTTGATTTGACTTATAGAGAGTCCAACTTTAAGGGTTTGAGAGGGTTTGAGTCAGAATAATCCGGAAATTCAACCATCAATTCCCACAGGTTCCCACTTAATTCCCCTGGTTTGACAGATTTTAACTGAATCACCCCTGAAAAAACCTGAGAAAACCGGATCACATTGTACTTGTTTCCTAAATTTTCCAGGTTATCCTGACTCAAACCCTTAAAGTTGGACTCGCTGTCGATCAAATCAAATTTCCCATTCGGACTGATTTAAACCAAATTAGGCAAGATCAAACCAAAAATAGCCCTGAGAAAACTGTCACGTAGCATTTTTCTCAACATCGGAAAACGTCGGACGAGTCGGAGCAGAGTAGCAGAGGAGCGGATGTGATAAGTGCGACGTTGGCAGAAAGGACCTGACTTCAACTTTTGCGTTGCGCCCCACTCTTTGACATGGTCCTCGATTTCAGATTGGCGGATGTCGGATGAGTGGATGAGCGGAGGTGAAGGAGAGAATACTCAGAGGCAAGTAGAGATGGATGCAAATGAGGTTCTACGACAGGTTTGTACACTATTTATAGTAGACTAGAATGATCAGCATTACTATAAGTGATGTGCAGATATCGGAGTTGACCATCAGAACATTCGGAGTACGGAGAGTAGCAAATGAAAAGTGAACAACATATGTCTACTTGTAAGTATGGTTGAGATGTTACGTAGTAGAAGTATAATCAAATATAAATAGAATGTTGTTGGAGCAGATGTTGGAGCGGATGAATCGTCGGAGTCGTCGGATAAGTCGGATGTGAATCGTATGGTTATGACAGTATTTCCCTCTTAGGGCCAAACCCTGAGGCCCAGATGAGGTAATCCACGTGACCATTGGTTGAAAAGCTTGTGCGTGATTATTCTCTCTTGTCACCCAACCACAACATCTATCCCATCGCCTATCCGCTATGTCCGCTGAGAACTCACCCCTCGCCGCTCTTTGTGCTGAAAGGGAGCGCCAGAAGAAGGTCACCGAAGAGTTGGAGAGGAAGCTGCAGGAGGCAGAGGAGCACGCAGAGGAAAAAAGGGTGTTGAAAGAGCAGAGACAAGCAGAGAGGAAGGCAGAGAAAGCGAAGGCGAAGGAGCCGGTTGCAGGTGCGGATGCAGATGCGGATGCAGATGTGGCAAATGCAGAGGTGAAGAAGGTCCGGCTGCAGGGGGTTTTCAAGGATATGCCTGCAAGTTACGAGCAGGGGAAGGAGGATTGCACCTCCTGCTTGAAAGCGGGGGACTTGTGTTTTTGGCCATTGGAGTAAGTCTTTTCTATTTCTTTATATGCTTCGTTATTAACTTGTTCTTTAGGAATGACAACGCTTCGTTGTGCTGGTGGTGCCAGCGTTTAAAACGAAGCTGCAGAATGGGAGCGGAAGCGGAGTCAGAGGTGAAGCGGAGGATGGCCAAGGCGGTGAGGGTCGGAAAGGCTAAGGTGGCAGGTGGTGCGACGAAGAACACGAAGGCGGGATCGTCCAAGGGAGAGGGGACCACGGAGGGATCATGGATAGCCGCAGCGTTGGAGGTGCTGGAGTTCATGCCGGAGGGGTTTGGTCCGCCAGAGGTGGTCATAGGCATGGAGGTGGTGAGAGGGCTTAGGAGCATGATAAGGGAGATGCGGCTGATAAAGGTGGAGTTGAAGGAACTGCGGGAGATCAAGGAGCTTTTGACGGTTATCACGTGGAGGGAGGATTTGGAGGCTTCAGAGGAGGGATCCGATGAGGACGAGGATGCGGAGGAGTATGATAGGGTATTGGAGGAGTTGGGAAGGGAGGTAGAAGAAGAAGAAGAAATGAAGAAGCGGAAATGGATGGAGGAAGCGGATGTGGAATCTGGATCAGAGTGGAATGAGGAGACGGAGGGGGTATCTAACAAAAAACAGCGAAAGTAGTTTTTTTGTTAGTATAAAATATTAATAGATTTTCTTTTCTTCTTGTTACAAGCGCGATAATGGACCTGGCTTAGTTGGTTGAGTGGAGTGGAAGTCCGCTACCGTATCCGCTGCGTGTTCAAGCTCGGATGTGGGTAACCAAGAAAACTCTTCACTGGTGTCTTCATAACCTAACCAGTGGATGAGGTAAAGGAGTTTGCATCGTCATCTTTTATCGATCTTTGAGTCGATGATTTCTGCAATTTCATATTCGGTTTCTTCTTCAATCTCGAGCGGAGGCGGAGGAGATTGTATCTGATTTGGAATCTTGTTAGGAGTTGCTGGTTCGAGCATGGATATGTGGAAGGCGGGGTGTATAGCAGGCATAGTGTCGGGTAGACGTAGTGTAAAGGAGTGCGTGCCGGGTTGGGCTATGATTTCAAATGGGCCAGCATATTTGTCAGATAACTTTTGGGTGGGTCATGTGGTGTGGAAGAACTTGGCTTTAGCAAAGACTTCTTGTCCGACGCAGAGCGGAGGAGGCGGAGAACATCGGACGTCTGCAGGGCCTTGATAACATTGTTGTGCCTCTGCGACAGCAGTCTTTAGTTCTTGATGTAATTCATCTAAGTCAATGATGTACATATTGTTGAGCTTTATCGGATGCTAGATCACGTTCCGGATGGAGTGTAATGTCGGGATGATAACCTTTGTTGGCAAAGAATGGTGATACACCAGTAGTGGCACTCAGAGTGTTGTTGTAAGCGAACTCTGCAAGCGGAAGCAAAGCGGACCAGTTGTCTTGCTGGTAGTTGCAGAAGATGCGGAGGTATTGTTTGAGTGTTTGGTTGGTGCATTCGGTTTGACCATCGCCTTCAGGGTGATATCCAGAAGTGAAGTGAAGTCTCATGTCGAGGGCTTTTGCAAGAGAGCAGAAAAAGCGGGAGACGAATTCAGGTCCGTGATTGGATGTGACATTTTGCGGAACTCCGTGCTTGGAAAAGACATGAAGCACGAAAAGGTTTGCTAGGTCTTTGGATGTGCAATTAATGGTGGTAGGAATGAAGATGCCTTGTTTAGTGAGGCGGTCTACAATGACCAAAATCACATCGGAGCCAGCGGATGTCGGAAAGGGTTCAATGAAGTCCATGGAAAGGGACGTTCAGGAATAGGAAGTTGTTTAAGCAGACCGTAGGGTTTATGACATTGGGGTTTGGCGCGCATACAAGTGATACATGACTTGCAATACTTTTTGACAAAGTTGCGCATTCCAGGCCAAGTGTATTCTCGTTGGATAAGACTAATGGTCTTATTCTGACCAGGGTGTCCAGCGAGGATATGGTCGTGCTTATTGCGGAGGATGCAGAGACGGAGGTCAGATGAGTCGGGAACATAGATATGTCCATTGTGGAGTAGATAACCTGCTTCATTCATGATCCAGTGTGGTTGAGGAAAGAGGTGTAAATGGGATTGGTCGGAAGAGCGGAGAGGATGTCGGAGTGGAGCTGATCTGTATCCATGATGATTGTGGCACGGAGGACGGGCGTATATAACTCTGTTGCGCGAAGTGAAGTGGTGAGCTGTTCTTGTGTGAAGATGGGTTTGAAGTTGCTTGGATTGACCGACAAATAGTCGCTATTTCCCTCTTTAGGGTAGACATCCCATCATCTACTTAAAAGATTGGGCTTTGTACCTAAATGGCCAGGGCGGAAGCGGATGACGAGATTGAACTGGCAGAGGTATTCGGACCAACGAGCTTGTCGACGTGATAAAATCTTGGTAGTAGAAAAGTACTCAAGATTTTTGTGGTCCATTACGACATCAATCGGAGCAGCGGAGCCTTCAAGGTAGTGACGCCAAACCTTGAATGCATTGTGGATCGCTAATAGTTCTTTGTTGTGGGTGTCATAGTTTAACTCGGGAGGTGTAAAGGTGCGGGAGTGGAAAGCGACCAGATGGATTTCATCGTTGGAGGTGCGGATGGAGAGGATCACACCCAAAGCGTAGTCGGAGGCATCGGTTTTGACGATAATAGGGCTGTCAGGAATCCAATGCATAAGAACAGGTGCCGTGGTAAAGGCTTTCTTCAAAGTTTTGAAAGATTCGCGAGTGGAGTCGGAGAAGTGCCATTGTGTGTTTTTGCGGGTGAGTCGAGTGAGCGGAACAGTGATTTCGGAGTAGTAAGGAATGAATCATCGATAAAAATTGGCAAAGCCTAAGAAAGATTGAATATCTTTGACCTTCCTTGGTTCAGGCCAATCTTGAATAATTTTGACTTTCTTATCCAACATGCGGAGGCCTGTCGGAGAGAGGATAAAGCCAAGGTATTCAACAGTATCTGTAGAAAACTCGTATTTGTCTGCGCACGTGTATAAGCTGTTGTCGGAGACATCGGAGGACTTTGCGGACATGCTTCTGATGCTCGGAGGGAGAGTCGGAGTAGATGAGGATGTTGTCAAGATATATGGTAACATACTTATCGAGCAGGTCATGGAAGATGTCGTTCATGAAGCATTGAAAAACGGCTGGGGAGTTGGTGAGTCCAAATGGCATGACAAGCCATTCAAAAGACCCATGCGCGTGCGGAAGGCGGTTTTCCATTCATCTCCTTCCGCTATGCAGACGAGGTGATAGGCGTGTCGCAGGTTGAGAGCCGTATAAACACTGGCTTTTCCAGCAGTCTGGAGAAGGTCGGATATGAGCGGAAGCGGATATTGGTCCTTCTTTGAGATTTTGTTAAGAACACAGAAATCGACGCAAAGATGAAGGGAGCCATCCTTTTTACGAACGAAAAGGACGGGAGCACCGTGCGGAGAGGAGGAGGGTCGGATGAATCCAATGGTGAGGTGTTTGTCAATGAATTCATGGAGGGCATTGAGTTCGGTTTGTGAAAGGGAGTAGATCGGACCGAACGGAGGAGCGGAACCCTCTTCAAGTTCAATTTTGAGGTTGTAGGGATGGTGTGGTGGAAGAGTGTCTGCTTTTCCTTTACTGAAGACGTCAGCATAGTTGTGGTATTCCTCAGGTACGTTTGTCAAGTCGGGGGTGTCAGAAGCGGATGCGGAGTGAGCGGAAACAGAGGGAGTCGAAAGGTGAAGTCGAAAGGATTGTATACCAGGCAATTTGCATGCCCTCATAAATGCAGCTGTGTTAATGAGTGAAATCTGCGGAGGTACGATTGGAGGTTCCAGAGAAGGAAGCATAGCTGTCCTACCTTGGGAGGAGGTCGATGTCGTAAACAGCTCTTTTTGCATCTGTGGACGGAAAGTGATACTGCCCAATACCCAGTCAATCATAGGATTGTGGCGGGTGAGCCAGTTGTATCCAAGAACCACGGAAGAAGCGGAGTCGAGCGGAGTAACATAAAAATCCTGTTCAAAAGATTCACCTGAAGGAAAACATATAGGTATTGTTACAACTTGAGTGATAAACACGTTAGAAGAACCATTGAAAAGCTTTAGTTCTAAAGGCGGAATAGCGGAGGTTGGAAGATCATAAGCGGAGAAAAAGTTATTGTCAATAAAACAGTGGGTAGATCCTGAATCAATAAGTGCTGGGACAGAATCTGAAGAGAAAAAAGAAGATGAGATGTTGATACATAAAGAGTTTGGATCGGAGAGAGCGGACACATTAAGTCGGATGGGAGCAGAGGCACGGAGAGAGTCAACACAGTCCTCAGACCATGCTTCATGAGGACCACTGCCTATTTTTTTGACTCGATCTCCTTACCTTTTTCCTTGGCTTGAGTGCCAACTTGGGCGGCTTTCCCTTTAGCCTTGGAAGCGGAGGAGGTGGACTTGGGACAGTCCTTGACAGCGTGTCCAACACTACCGCAGAATAAGCAAAGGTTATTATTGAAACGACGTTTGCGTTCTTGATACATCAGTTTGCCGTCTTTGCCTAATTTACTGGAGAGGTCGGGTTTCGGAGCGGATGTGGAAGTGGAAGTGGTAGCGGGAGCGGAGGGTTTGGTTGATGATGTTTGTGCAGTGGATTGGTTCAGAGCGGATTGTTTCTTGTCGGACTTGGGAGTGGGTTTATCGGTTCTGGATTTCTCTCGTTGATGTTCCCAGTAGCGAGCGTCAATATGAGCCGCAGATCGTAGGTCTGGTAAAGACTTGATCTTGGGTTGTTGGGAGAGGATGTCCTTGATCTGATCTGGAAGTCCAACATAGGAGCGGTGTTGGAGGGAGTTTTCATCCCAGTCAGTCTTGGTAGCAAGACATTGGAATTCAACATTGTATTTCAATATCTTTTGATTTTCCTTCATCCGTAGGTTGTCCAACTGTTCTTCGGCTTCGCCCTGAGGGTCAATGGTACCAAACTTGGAGCGGAGAAGTCGGACAAACTCGGGGAAAGAACCCCGCCAATTGGGTTCATCATCGTCAAGAATGAAGGGTTCAAAAAATTCGAGTGCTGTGCCTCGGAAGTAAGACATGGCAAAGTTGACTTTGGAATGTTCTGAGTCGAAGTTGTCATTGTTGGAGAAGTAAAGTTTGCATTGTAAAATGAATGCAGAGAGTTTGTGCGGATCGGATCCGTCGAAGGTATCTGGTTCATTGGCATATGACTTTTTCTTCTTTGTGTCACGATGTTTCAACTCTTTGGTCATGAGCAGAATGGCTTCAGCTAGATTGGGTTCCTGATCTGGATTGGAATCAGAGTCATCCAAATCTCCATGTGAACTACCGTCGGAAGGAGGAGGAGATCCTCCTGGAGGTCCGCCGAATAAGCCAGAATTTAGAGGTGCAGAGGGTTCCGTTGGTGGGTTTAGTGGAGGACTGGCAGGAAGTGGTGGGAGCTGAGAGTCAGAAGAAGATGGAGGAACGGATGGTCCAGGGGTAGGAGCGGATGATGATGCTGTGGCTCCTCGAGGGGTAATGGTTACATTGCGTGTTCCTCGAAAAAAAGCAGAGCGTGGTGTGGATGATGAATGTTCTGCTGCTGCACGAGCAGTCCTAGTTGTTCGAACTGTATTACGGGTTTGAGACATGTGGGTAGAGGTTGTTGGGTAAATCAAAGAATGGTGGTAGTTCAAATATACTGTCACGTAGCGTTTTTCTCAATGTCGGAAAATGTCGGACGAGTCGGAGCGGAGTAGCGGAGGAGCGGATGCGATAAGTGCGACGTTGGCAGAAAGGACCTGGCTTCAACTTGTGCGTTGCGCCCCACTCTTTGACGTGGTCCTTGATTTCGGATTGGCAGATGTCGGATGAGCGGATGAGCAGAAGAGCGGAGGTGATGGAGAGAATGCTCAGAGGCAAGTAGAGACGGATGCGAATGAGGTGTAATGTATGATATTTGAACTGAGGTTCTACGACAGGTTTGTACACTATTTATAGTAGACTAGAATGATCAGCATTACTATAAGTGATGTGCAGATATTGGAGTTGACCATCGGAACATTCAGAGTACGGAGAGTAGCAAATGAAAAGTGAACAACATATGTCTACTTGTAAGTATGGTTGAGATGTTACATAGTAGAAGTATAATCAAATATAAATAGAATGTTGTTGGAGCGGATGTTGGAGCGGATGAATCGTCGGAGTCGTCGGATAAGTCGGATGTGAATCATATGGTTATGACAAAAACCCACTCCCACGCGACCTGATTTTCACTGGGCATAATTCTCTAAGTCCCTCACCACCAGTGTTTGTTTGCCATCACCTTTGTTTGGCAACCTCCCATCAATATTGCTCCTCTCCATCAACGACCCTCCCACACCCGCCAAAGCATCTCCAAGACCCTTCCCTGCCATCAATGATGTTTGGCTATGTCCTCCCACGCCATCAAAGCGCCTCCCGAACCCTTTCCTGCCATCAATGTGTCTTGTGGACCCTTATCCATCATCAAATGCCTCTTGTTTCCCTCTTTGGCACATTCCCACGCCCCTCCCTCGCATCAGAACCCTCTGTCCCTCGTCACATCACCTCCCCAGCACCTATATACAACCGTTCTATAGTACTAATAGGTCTCCAAGCGTCGGTAGTACGAGGTGTGCGGTGCTTTGATTAGGTGGAAAGGTGTGGAAGATGAGGTGCACATCAAAAACACATATTCCCCACCTAGCATTAGTATCTCATGGTAGAGAAATATATAGACACCTGTAAAGGGTGTCTTTGATGTATATCTATCCAACACAAAAGACCCGAGGGGGATCCATGGAGTGTGGAAGACAGGAGATAAGAATTTGTCTGAATTGCACCTGTGGACATCAGCAAAGTGGTCCCAGGGCTGGTAGCAAACCATAGCAAACACACTCACATGCATAGCAGCCATAGCACCCTGTAACAACTCACTGGCAGGCATAGCAACCTCTAGCAATGTAGTACTGAAGTATAATAGCATTGTAGCATCATAGTACATGTGTAGTATAGAAACTTGGTAGCACCATAGTATTGCAATATTGTTTAGGTTAACACCCTTTGCATGCCACAAATTTTATTTATTTATTCAAGAAATACTCATAGCTGCTGAAAGTCGTGAAAACATGTGTGAAATATTGTGCTACACTGAATATGTACATACAACAAAGAAAAATCTCGCGTGTCCCCCCTGCACATCCCTTGCCACACATTGTCTCTCCCGTCACCTGGCAATCCTCGGTTACACTCCTGCCCCTCATGTCCAGCCTGATGTGACCCGCCCTCCCCTGCGTCTCTCTCAGCTCTCGTCCGTGCATGTTTCACTTGTCACCCATATTTGTTATGTGTAACAAACCGTTCCAAGGTTCGGGCAGAGTATGCAGGAAGATGGAAAGGCGAAGAGCAATGTGATTGCTAAATCTAAGGAATGTAGCTATGGTACATGAGGTTTATATAGTACTGACTATGAGCAGTAGCGAATGAGTCAGTAACTGCGGAAGGCAGTGCGCATGAGTAAGGTGACTGCGGAAGGCTATGCACTAATGAGTAAGCTGACTGCGGAATGAGTCAGACAGCTGCGGAAAGCGAGTCAGCGCGGGAGCGAAGTATACTAAAGGAAATAAAGTATAATACGATATGTGTAAGCGGGGGCCGATGAGTAAAAGTGAAAAGGTAAGCGTATACGTCCGTAGTCGTTAGTCCGTAACATGTTCCCCTCCTCAAGGTCTGTGTCCTCACAGACTACCTACTCCCATCCATCGTTGCCATTTGGATCGGCCCAGGCAGGGTCAACTCGGTTACCCCAATCCTTTATCAGTTCATCGTTTACCGCTGTGGCAAACTCTAAACCTCGAACGGCGAGGCGAAGGCATCGATTCTCGACAGCAAGGGTGTTGGTATAGTTTTTGAGGATGAGCTTCTCCTCAGCGGTGGGGGCGGTTGGTAAATCGGAGAGGGTATGAAGGCGGATATGCATCTGCCGGTGGAGGATGTCGGCGACAGAGGTTTTGAGCGCATGGATCTGGTCGCGCATGGAGAGCGCTTCGCCGATGAGGGTGGTGATGGTGGGGTTGATATCGGAAGCATCGGTGGAGGCGGCGGTGATGTTGGACATGGCAGAAATGATGTTTGAAAGGTATAAGAAGAACGGCGTGTTGGGCGAGAAGAGTTGGAGCGGGGAACTCGATGTGACAGAAGTCGATGTGGAAAATGGTTCTCAAAGTTTGTTCTTTTATCGTGGACGCGATGGATTTTGCCGATGAAAATCTCGGATCAAGTCTTGAGCGTTCTGGACATTAGTCCGAGGTTCCCACATGTTCTCTTCTGGGCCATACCCTTCCCATTGGACAAGGTACTGGATCTTTCCACGGAATTTCCGAGAGTCTAGGATCGTGGAGACATGGTATTCTTCTCGTCCTTCGACAATGATCGGATCAGGGGCTGGCTTCTTTTTCTGAATGGCATACTTCGGGGTTTCGTATGGTGATAACAGGGTCTCGTTGAACACAGGGTGGATCATCTTCCAAGTTTTGGGAAGATCAAGACGGTATGCGCTAGCTCCTTTCTTCTCTAGGACTTTGAACGGTCCGTGTCGGAGGGCGTCAAGTTTCTTTGAGGGACGATCAGTCCTGATGTTAGTCCCTTCCAGCCACACCTTGTCTCCGATGCGGTAATTCCAAGATGGGCTTCGTCGTGTGTCAACTGTTTTCTTCATCTGATCCTGGGCCTGTTTCAGTGCTGCGTTGGCTTCTTCTCGTGCCTGTTTGAGTTTTTTCAAGAAGTCGTTTGCCGCTGGATTGGTGTCTTCCAACACAAGTTCTCCCTTCCAAGGATGCAGACCATAGTTGAGATAGAATGGTGTGTACTTTGTCGCTTGATGTTCTTTGTCATTGTACTGGAATTCTGCGATCGCGATCCATTCCGCCCAATCATCTTGTAGATGGTTGACAAAGTTTCGTAAGAACACCTCGGTTTCCTGATGTGATCGTTCGGCTTGTCCATCAGTTTGTGGATGGTATGCAGTGGACAGGTTTCTCTTGATTCCCAACATGCGGCAAAGTATCTCCATGAACTTCGCGGCGAACTGTGGTCCTCTGTCGCTAATGATCTTCTTAGGGATCCCATGAAGCTTCCATATCTGGTCCTGATAGATCTTGGCTAATCCTTCAGCCGATAGTTCCACGGTTGTCGGGATGAGATGAAGCATCTTTGAATGTCTGTCTGTGATGACCAGAATTGCGTTCTTCCCATCAGATTCTGGTATCGGTCCCACGACGTCAATCCCTATGTCTTCCCATGGTTGACTTGGCGCGGCATTAGGGTGTAGAGGGGCGTGTCTCCTTTGGCGGCTGATCTTGTTATGTTGACAGGTGTCACACCCTTTCACATACTTCTTTATGTCATGGTGGGCCACCAGTAGGTGCGAGTGAGGAGTTCATGTGTTCGATATTGTCCTGGATGTCCTGCCACTGGTGCGTCGTGCGCTTCAAACATCAGTTCTTGGCGCAATTGTGGGTCTGGTGGAACATAGACTCGTTCTCCTGCGTAGGTGATGCCATTTTCCTGCTGGTACCAGTGAGGATTCTTCTTCAGACCCTGGGCTACTTCTGTCTCCATGCGATTCGAGGCCTTGATGCGTGCGATCCATGGGTTTTCGATGGTTGTGATGTTTCCGATTTTGATGGAATCAGATGTTTCACCCCCTTCAAAGAATTGTTCCTCCGTGAACATCTCCATTTGTATCACATCTTCTGATTCCAATCGTTTCAAAAATAGCCCCTCCTTGAGCATTTGGTCGCTGTCCTGCGGCTCGAGTTCCGTCTCATACCAGGGTAAACATGACAGGATGTCTGCTTTCGCGTTTGTCTTCCCAGGTACATGTCGCAATTCGAAGTCATAATCTTGTAACTTCATCTTCCAGCACCTCTGTCGTTGGTTTAGGTCCTGAGGACGCCGGAAATACTCTAGGTTTTTGTGATCGGTTAAGATCTCGAAACGTTCCTTGGCTTCAAGTAGATAATGTCGCCAGTCCTTCAGTGCTTCCATGACTGCCAAGAGTTCCTTGTCATATATCTCGTAATTCTGTTCGGCCGCGGACATGGTCCGCGACAAGAACGCGATAGGATGCCACTTGTCGTCTTGTTTCTGTGAAAGTACTGCTCCAATCGCATAACCCGATGCATCGGTTTCGACCCTGAACTGTCCGTCCGGTTTGGGCAATGCCAAGACTGGTGCCGTCGTGATTGCCCGTATGAGACCTTCAAATGCTTCTTGCGCCGCTGGTCCCCATGTGAATGCTGTATTCCCCGTAAGTGTTGTGAGTGGCTTTGCGATGTTTGAGTATCCTTCAATGAAGCGTCGATAAAAATTGGCAAATCCCAGGAACCTCTGGACTTCCTTTTTTGATGTGGGTACTCGCCAGTTCCGGATTGTGTCCACCTTTTCGGTTTCCATCTCAACACGTCCTTCTCCAACGACATATCCCAATATGGGGCATTTCGTTACTTCCCAAAGACACTTCTTCTCCTTTAGGAACAGGTCATTGTCTGACAGAATCTGCAAGATCTCTTCGGTGTTCCGGGCGAGTTCTTCCTTGGTTTTACCAATAACCACTATGTCATCCATGTAAATCACACAGATGCGCCGACGGATCTGATCCCTGAATAGGCTGGCCATCATCCGAGAGAACGTTCCCGGGGAGTTGCAGAGACCGAAAAACATGACCAATGGTTCAAACAATCCTCGGCTGGTCAGGAAGGCAGCTTTCCATTCGTCACCCTTCTTAATCCGCACGTTATTGTATCCCCACATGATGTCCATTTTGTTGAAGTAGACTGCGTCCTTCAATACATCCAAGAGGTCGTTGATGCGTGGGAGTGGGAATTTGTCCTTAACCGTGAATTTATTGACCGTGCGATAATCCTGTACCAATCGTTTGGAACCGTCTTTCTTGTTAATGAAGAAGCAGGGTGATGCATAAGGGGATTTGGACGGTCGGATCTTTCCGGTTGCCAGGCCTTCATCAATGAATTCGTCCAGTTCTTCTTGCTCCTTTTGGGTCATAGGATACGTGTTTCCTCCTAGCTCCTTTGGTGTGTCCGGTGTAAGTTCGATGCCGTGGTCCCATTCTCTTTCCTTTGGGATCTTGTCAAAGTTTTCTTTTTCAAAGAGATGGGCAAAACGTTCAATGTATGAGGGTCGTTTGGTTGTGGGAGGTGGTGTGGGAGTAACTGCTTCCAATATGGGGTCTCCGGGCTTCCATTTCTGATCCGATTTCTTGGGCGCGTCCTTGTCTCGTACTTCCACCATGCGAACCCGATGTTTGCGACCATTAAGGTTAACCCTGAAATCCGAGTGTTTGGTTTGACATGTTGATGGGCACTGGTTGAATGTTACAGCGCCGGTCGTCCAATTGATTGTGGGGTTGTGGTGTACCAACCAGTCATGTCCCAAAAGCATGTCCGTTCTCCCAATGTCCAATACCATTGCTTCCATGGTTTCCTGGTGTGTTCCTAAGTCCAGCTTGACTTCGGCAAGTTTTTCTGCTTTCTGTTGTCGGTTCGGCGATCCATCCGCATTTAGGATTGATATGGGCTTTATTCCACGTGTGGGAAGGTTCTGTTCACGTACTATTCTGGGATGGATACATGTGCGTTCACATCCGCTATCAACCTCGGGTTGAATGGCCTTTGGTCCTCGTCGTGTTTTGATCTGAGCTTGCAGCTTGATCTCTCGTCGTTTCGGAGGTTTATCTCCCTTGACAATCTTAGTTGACGCAACGGCTCGCTTTGCAGGGATAACATAAGTTATATTGTCTGTAGCTGCACCAGGCAAGCAAGTTCGTTTAATGGATAAGGGTCGCGACTTAGCGCCGTTTAATCGGACCCTTCGGGAAAATCCTTCTCATCGGCCTCTATGGTGATGGTTTCATCATCATCGGTATCTCCATCAGACACCTTCCTAATCTTTCCAGAGTTCTTCTTTGGCTTGCGGCAGTTGCGCGCGATATGTCCTTCTTGGTCGCAGTTGAAACACTTACAACCATCTTTCTTCTTTGGGGCTTTGCAGTCTTTGGCAAGGTGACCAAAGCGCTGACAGTTGTAGCAATGGGCTACTCCTGCTTTGTCGATCTCCATGGCTTTGCCTTGACCACCATAAGTGGTGCCCGATCCGGTGCGTGTGTCGCCACCCCCTCGGATGACTAATGCATGTCCCTCCATCTGTCGTCCCTTGTTTCGGATCTCCTTTGCGTAATCAGTGTACGTCTTGCCATCGCTAGCCACTTGTTCAGAAATTCTGCGGTTGACGTTCTTTTCCAGGATGTATTTCCCAGTTTCTTCGCCAAGGTTTGACAGCTTCAAGAGCTCTTCGAATTCGTCCAAGAATTCGTCGATGGTGCGTTTCTCCTGTTTCAGGACTTCCAGTCTCGCCTTGGCCGCTGCCGACTTGTTGGCAATAGAGAATCACGTAGCGATGTCGTCTGAGAACCCTAACCAGGTGATGTTCTCGCCATCGGTGGCAAGGTCATCTAACTTGTTGCTGGCCCAGTGTTTACCAGACCCTTCCATCATGCGGGATAACACCGCAAGAATCTTCTGATCGTCGGACAGGCCCTTCTGGAACCTGATGTATAATTTGGTGGCTTTCCACCACTCGTCGAAGGTGTGTCTGTCTTTGAACATCCCAGGATCTTTGATGATCTTGGATGTATCCATTGTTTGTACTGTCGGTGCTTCTGCCATGTCTAGAACCTGCGGAGTAGGAGAGGTGTCGGATTGTTGGGATGAAGATGGGGTTCGGGATACAGGTAGGGGTTGAAAATCAGTCCCTGTTCTAGGCGTCTGTTCGGTATCTGACTGCGCGGAGTCAAAAGTAAATTCATCAGGGGACTCGTCGGCGGAATCGGTGGCAAAACGTTCGGGGTATTTCCTCTGTAGATCTCTAAGGAATCTCTGTTCCTGCGCGTCTGTTGGTCGCGAGAAGGGGTCAAGTCTCTCGTTTCGTGCCCAACGGTTGTACTCGGTCTGTTGCTCGTCGGTGGTGAAGTGGGCGTAGATCTGCTGCTTCGAGTAAGACGTGGTGATGCGGCTCTGGGACGTCTCAACGTGAGCGTCCTAATCAATCTTCTGATAACGGTTGTCTGAACACCGATAAACTCTCTGATCTCTGTGATCCGACCTGTCTGAGGTCCTTCTTGAACGCGAAAGCTTTCGAGTTCGTTCTGTCGGGCGTTGTAACGCGCGATCTGGTGTTGCCGAGCAAGATGGATGCTCTCTGCTATCTCGCCGTGGGGGCGATGCTCGTCGTTGTCTAGTTCTTCGTCAAGCACCTGCTGTAGGATGCGACGGATCTCCGATTCGATGTACTGCTGGATGAGTGTAAAATCGATACTGTCTCGAGGACTTAGCTCCTCCTGTCGGGCTTCTGGCATGCTGAATGGGTTACTGGTGAAGTCTTCAAAGAAGCGCGACGTCTTGACTCATCTGGTAGTTGCTCTCTTCGCTCTGGGTGAACCTAACGAGATTTAGCAACTTGTTATGCGTAACAAACCGTTCCAAGGTTCGGGCAGAGTATGCAGGAAGATGGAAAGGCGAAGAGCAATGTGATTGCTAAATCTAAGGAATGTAGCTATGGTACATGAGGTTTATATAGTACTGACTATGAGCAGTAGCGAATGAGTCAGTAACTGCGGAAGGCAGTGCGCATGAGTAAGGCGACTGCGGAAGGCTATGCACTAATGAGTAAGCTGACTGCGGAATGAGTCAGACAGCTGCGGAAAGCGAGTCAGCACAGGAGCGAAGTATACTAAAGGAAATAAAGTATAATATGATATGTGTAAGCGGGGGCCGATGAGTAAAAGTAAAAAGGTAAGCGTATACGTCTGTAGTCGTTAGTCCGTAACAAAAAGAGACGCTTACATCAATGTCTTAGAAAAAGAAGAAAAAGGTGGAGCGTGGAGGGACGAGGGCAGATGTAGAAGCGAAGAAGGATTAGCTTCGGCGGTGAGCACAATAAACAAGGACATGTGATCTCATTCCCTAACACCGCAGACCCTGAAGTGAAACCCCAGCAATTCCCCTCAAGCGCTCAAGTCAATTGAGTGGTCTGGACACCGCGCGATATGCTCTGCTTGCTGCAAAAATCAAACCCAGAAATTTGAAGAAGACGGCAAAGAAAGAGCCCAAGGCCTTGAAGCACTTTACTGAAGACCTTGGAGGACTTGGCAATGATGACGTGGCAGTACTGCAACCAGAACAACTCGGCAAAAACAAGGGCGTTGGGCAGAGGTCTGGCCGAATGAATGAAGTGTGTATATTTTCTATCTACTCTAAATGTTTCCTTCTCAGCTTACCAATGTTTCCTACCAGCTCATCTATGTGATTGACAAGGACGATTCCATTGGTGACACCAAGGCCCCAAAATCTTGCTGTCCCGCATCTGCACTGCCTGGAAAGAAGTCTTCGAAGACCCCCGGTGCCCAGGTGAAACAAGAGTTATCCATCACATTGATCGCAAGCAGCTCCTCCTCAGCGGGCGACTCATTGAAAGCGATTTCCCAGCTTTTCAAACCACAATGGATGAAGGCTATCCTTCCAACAATACTCCATGGCTACTTCGCCTTCATGGACCCATTTCCCAACTGCTTGAAGATCGTGTTGGTCGCTGTTGTCGAGGCAGTCTTGAAGCTCATGAAGCCCAACCACTCATACGACATAACCAGTGCCTGTGTCATTGTCGATAAGGTATGATCACCAGCTATCATCTCTAGGTTTGCATTCATTGTTCAATTCTCGCAGGTGTATGAGCGCATCTCAGACAAGCACTCTCTCTTTGGTAGAAATGCTATAGAGGCCGTTGATGAATTCTTCATGCAACCAGAATTCTTTAACAATCCTGCGGCCATTAGTGTTATGTCACATGGGCATTAAGGAAGAATGGGCCTGCCATGTTCAAGACACCAACTCCCGAGGAATGTAAGATCTTGGATACAAAGGACCTGGAGTACATTGTAAGTACACCATCATTATATTCTCTTCAATACTAATGGTATCTATTTTCTACAGAAGCCTCATGGTTTGTTTGAATCTGCTTTCATTATCAACACCGCGAGGCTGATTTTAAGGTCGATGCGGGCCTCGATTGGAGATTTTGGGTTCCCTATGACTGCGATCGCACTTGCAGCAGTTGGGGTGAGTTTAGTATCTCTTCTATCTGCATCAATGGGCTAGTATCAGGTTGAGCACACATTTCACCAGTATTTGACAGGAGTAAAACCTGACGATAATGCACCCACTGATCAGTTTTTGAAGGGAAACACTGCAAGCAAGGCCAGGGAGTATATGAAGAGCATGGAACACTTCAGCAACAGGCATTGGGACCGTATCATGCAGGCATGTGGCTTGAGGTTACCGGAATCTTATCTCCTGTCTTCCACACTCCACATATCTCTTTGGGGTCTTTTGCTATGGGTACATATACATCTGAGACAGCCCCTACAAGTCTCTATATATTTATCCACCATGAGATACTAATGCTATGTGTGAAATATGTATTTTTGATGTACATATCATCTTCTACACTTTCCTACCTGATCTACCCATTGCAAACCTTGTACTACCGATGCTTGGAGACCTATTTATACCATAAAATAGGCCTACATAGGTGCCCTGACCAATTTTGGGGCATAAGATAATAATATGTACCCAAGGTGATTTCACTAGGTTATACCCTTGCTGGGGTGCCCATATAACTTTCCCTATACACCTATATACTCTATAACTAACACACATGTAATACCTTGGCTGGGGAGGCCAGTATCTCAAGAAGAGGTATGTGCTCCTCCTTATTCCCCAGTCCCTGACCGCTTTTTTTAGCTTATTCACTCATCTCTGCCCAAGGGGGTTGGTTGGAAATTAGTCATAGTATATCATACTATATATTAGAGTAGGTATACCTGTATATAGATGATAGTATAGCTATGTAGGTGAGGGGAGTGGAGTGGCAGTGTTGATGTTACATGTATGTAGAGATGTATTATAGACTACCTATGCCATTATCTAGTGTGTATATACACATACAATGGTGGGGGGTGAAGTCGCAGGGGGAGGTGGAGGGAAGATGTGAGGATGAGGGGAGGTGGTGGGGAGGGGTGTGAGAGTCCACTGAGACCTCGTTCAGTGTGTCGCGGAGGCTGTGAGAGATGGCGGGAACGAGTCCTAGGCATCATTGATGGGGATTGATTGATGGGCGGGGTTTCTCTGAGGTGATGTGTTGACGAGTCACTCACAGTGGAGGCTGATGCCAAACAAACATCAGGTGATGTGAGGGACTTGGTGAGGTTGGCCAAAGCTGGAGTGATAGCGCTGGTTGAGGCACCAGATCAACCAGTATTATAAGACTAGGTTGGTGGAAAGATCAGGTGTTATTCCGAGGGTTCAAAACCCGTGATGATCTGTGACAAAGTGTTCATTAGTGTGCATCTGTGACAGAGTATGCCGCATATAGGCAATATTCAGGCAGAGTATGGCTCATTTGATGTTTTTTAACTCTAAATTACAGTTATTTTGACATGCAACCCCAAAGGGGAAGAAAAATTGACTATTTCATAACTTGTGACCATTTCTGGAAGTGTTCATCAACCTAGTGTGACCATTACATTGAGCCAAAAGTGTCTGGTTCATCAGGGTGTGTGACACGGGACTGAACACCCGGTCGTAATAGTATAGTACTATGACTGACCTAGTGTTGCAAAACTTTTTAGAGAGGTCTTATCGTGCCACATCCACCATCTCAAGTAACTTAATTCTATTACTGTTGTATAGCCTGGCTTTCTGGCTTCAATAATCTCAACTAAATCTCAATAATACTGTATTTTCAGTTCACGGCCCTCTGTGACATGTGACATGAATTCCAGTGAAAATCGGGTCACATGGGGGTGGGTTTTCTCAGGGCTATTTTAGGTTTGATCTTGCCTAATTTGGTTTAAATCAGTCCGAATGGGAAATTTGATTTGACTTATGAAGAGTCCAACTTTAAGGGTTTGAGAGGGTTTGAGTTAGAATAATCTGGAAATTCAACCATCAATTTCCACAGGTTCCCACTTAATTCCCCTGGTTTGACAGATTTTAACTGAATCACCCCTGAAAAAACCTTGAGAAAACCGGATCACATCCTGCTTGTTTCCAAAATTTTCCAGGTTATCCTGACTCAAACCCTTAAGGTTGGACTTGCTGTTGATCAAATCAAATTTCCTATTTGGACTGATTTAAACCAAGTTAGGCAAGATCAATTCTAAAATACCCCTGAGAAAAACCACTCCCACACGACCCGATTTTTGCTGGGTGTGAACACTTGATCGAAATGGTACAGTATGTGGTGACGAAAAATAATTGCAGTGTGAGGAAGTTGGTACACCATTTTCACCAGCTTATGCAAAATCCATCATGTTTGGGTCACACCACATTTTCCATCTCTGCCTCAGTGATTTGCTGGTGGGAGTTGTTTGGCACCTGCCTCTTTGGGTTGGGTCCTGCAACTGTGTGTCACACTCAAGATACAATGACCTCCAACCTCTTGTATTTAAGGATGTATAACTATGAAACATACCATGTACTGAAGGATTAAGGTGTTCCCGCAACCACCAGTTTTAGTGAAACAGAACAAGCTCAAAAACACTGTTTTTTCATGGTTTTCAGGCTCTGATTTCATCGCAGGATAGGGGATTTATAGATCAAAGTCACTGTTGTCTTTTAAAGAGCACAAAGGTTTCCAATCTATGAGAGATCAGTTGCTCAAGATGCAGAAATGCCCCCATTGGGAAACTTTTGCATAACTAGGTGATTTTGCAACACCAGTCACTCATAGTAGCAGCAGTTCTTGGAAAGTCACCCTTAAAGCTTAAGACCAAAGACATGCAAATAATAAGTACAGGCGGAGGCACATTGAGACAAGTTTCTTGGATCTCCTCTTCAATCACTTCACATCGTTTCCACCATGACAAAAGCTGTTCTCACCTCACCAGGAAAAGAAAATATACCTGTTGAAATCTCATCCACTATCCATGCACTAGAATCCTTTCAATGAAAGCAAGAACTTCCAGATAACAGCTGGGATGATTCGAGATGGGTGAGAATGAGGGAATCAAATTCAGAAGATGCTACTATTGTTTTTGAGCAGGATCAACCAGATGAGCAGCATCAAAAGTTGAAGGAGAGATAGGCTAACATAACAGCCCACCCCTGCCATAACTGTTTAATGCGCATAACAATTTAGCAAAAATGAATTGAAAGAAGAATTGGCAAAGATATGGGGCAATGATCAATGCTGCAACAAAATGTGAAGATGCCCTGAAGGAGCAAATGCTGACCCTTAAAGAGCAAACAGTGACCCTGAGGGAGCAAATAGCGATCTTGTATCAGACACAAATCCACGATATGGAAAAACATATGGTAGATATGGAATTAATTGAGGCATTTGAAGTAGTATCACACTACAAGGTATGTATGTGATCATGCCACATCCTTATTATTTGACTGACACTGTTTTCAGGCTACAACAATCATATTTTCAATGTTCATAGAAACACTCCGGGAACAGCCACCCTTACCCAGACCAAAAAGGATTTGTTAAAACAACATTCACCTTACATATATCACACATTTGGTGGACTTCCAGCCGGATTCAGAAACACCTGAGGATCTTCAAACCATCTTTGTATTGAAGGAGTCAAGGTGCGACATGTGGGACGACATACAGAGCAGTTAGTATGAGGTGGATAGGAATCAGGTGAATAACTTGTTAGGCTTGAGAAGTGTTATAGAGGCAACTGACATGGGGCGAACTGGAAGAGTTCTTATTCCTATATATTGAACAGCATGCCTGCAAACACAGAGGAACCTGGGTAAGATACTCACATTGGAGGAGAGAAGTGTTGATGAAGGTACTTAGTAAAAGTCCTATTATTGCAGGTGACAAAAATTACATTGCAATTTACCGGGTTCTTTCCTGATACAACCTATGTGTGTCAGATGCCTGCCCAAGCAACCAAGTATTACATGGCAGTAGTCGACTTTATTCGCACGAACCTCAAGGCGCTTGGAGAGGTGATTCAGAAGAAGCAAGAAAACATGAACTTCTTGACCAATGTCTTACAGTTGAAACTCCAGGCCCAAACAAAGAGTCGAATATGATATGCATTTGTCCATGCGCTCAAATGCCCAATGGGGGGGGGGGGTGAAATCTGACACTTATTCCGCAATGGAAATTATGCTCTGCCTGGACTGGGCTCCGAAGACCACTTGGTTTCAACAAACACCTTGACAACGCCTCCTTGACGTTTGTTGAATGCCTCATAAAGTTTTGGCATATCATCCAGAGGCACTTGGTGAGTCACCATACTACTCAAGTATCAGCTGATCTCAACATCAACCAGCATGTTGTTGCACTCGAATTTTCCTGGGATAATCCAATCATAGAGAATTCCCTTCCAATACTTGTGGACTGGCGATTAACAAGACTGAGCTGAAGAAACAGATGATGACCATCCGGTGGGGTTGACACTCCCAATGTCCAGCTCGATGCAGGCAATGCATGACTGGTCACCGCTGATGGAGCACTTGCCGAACCTGGGGTGTTTTTGCCCCATCCTGCAGGGACCGCTGGGGCCAATGTGTCGGCATCATTGATGGGAACAATGAAGCAGGAACCTGACATGTTGTCGTTATTGGGGTCATCGGAGGTGTCATTGGACGGGGCGGTGTGGACCGTGGCCGCGGGATGAGAGGTAGGACAGGTGGGAGCTCGGGAAGCTCAAGTCCGAAGGGGGGGGATGCTGCTAGCTGGAATACGATGTGCATTGTGGGGTTGGAGCAGGAGGGATTGTTGAGGGGTGTGTTGAGGGTGTTGGACCCACACTTGATCGCTGTCCGAGGCCTCCATGACCACACCTTTTGCATCGCTCTTCGGAATGGACGACCAGCCACACTGCCTGACGAAGCCTGTGTTGCTTCAGGTTCTGGGAGCGGGCACCTTGGGGAGAAATGGTCAAGCTTCAGATGTTATATCAATTTGGATCAGCATTGGCGAGCTCCGCAGGCTCGCAGGCGAAGAATGTCCATGGCGCGCTATCTTCAGTGCTCTCATAGCGAGACTTGACAAGACCTGGAGAGGCATCAGTAGGCACCCGCTGGCTCCTGTAGAGTCGTGGGTGTACCCTGCATCTTCAGACAGCAAGGCTTTGGGTGTGAAAGGAGCCAAAGATCACCCCGTGGGGAGGGGATATTCAGATGCGAGCAAAGGAGGAGCTTGGGAAGGCTCTTGAGGAGAGTGGCGATGGAATGTAGTGAAGCCACTTGAGGAAGTCACCAGGATGTTTGAGGGCTTTCGAACTGCCTTTGGACTGTGTCCACGCAGGGTCCCGGTTGGAGACAGAGAGGGGGAGACGTTTGGCGCGGAGGAGGTCAAGCAGCTTGTGAGCTATGGGACGGAAATGATGAGAGAGGGTGGAGGTGTCGGAGGTGCTACAACGAAACAGCGAAGTTCCAGAGGTCGGTGTTGCAGTTGTGTTGTTAACTGGTTCACACTGGCTAACTCCAGGGATACATGGTGGACCAGTTTGTTTTGCTGTCGTTTGCAGCGGAACCCTGACAAAAAGGATATTTCGAGCCGTACTTCTGGTCCAGGTCGACGCTGGGACATACCTCCCCCCCCCTTTTTTTGTTCCCTGAGGCTTTACCAACCTGGATTGAGGGCAACTCTTGCGGGGGCATGTCGACAGCAATACCCAGATGCGACGTTTTTGCAGGGCTTGGATAATCGGCGTCCAGAACGTTCTGGACTGGCAGATCTTGGACAGCGTGGAAATGCCATTCCTGTTTACAACGGAGACCTCCTTCTCGTTGTCCAGAATGCGAGCGGCCCCAACTCGACCCGCCTCTGAGTTCCCTAGTTGAGTCAATGACAGAGAAGATTTTGGCAAGGAACACCTTGATACGTGCCAAGCCTCGGTCTTCACAGAACCTGGACCGCAAGTCTAGTGTTGCGAGAAGGAACTCCCTGCCATTGTTGTCGCCGCGGCAGAATTTTGTCTTATCTGAGCATTCTTCAAGATACAGATACATTGAGTATTTATACCTACAAGGATGCACACAGACCATGTACAAACAGAGTTCTGTCACAGAACCATAAACTCACATATATGGTAATATGTGACTTATAGTCACATAGTGTGACAAGCAGATGATGTGACATAACATGACATATGTTATGCATGTCTGACACATATCTAATGAGTCAGGCATCTAGATTGTTCTAAGTATAGAACACTTCCATATATAACTCCATATGGGAATACACATGTGTAAATGATATGTGATTGACTGTTGAGACATCTGTCTAGAATGTATTCTCAACACTCCCCCTCAAGTGTGATTCTGTCAGGTTTCAATACTTGTTCACAAGAAGACATTCAAGTCCTAGTGAAGGCCAAGATAAATGGCAGCAGCTGTAAGGGCGCTAAAAGGGATCTGCTGTGTTGTTTAGCATACACTGTCATTTAAGGTCTTATCAGAGACCCCGATGTCCAATTCCAAGACAGATCTCATCAGAAGTCAATCTGAGATCAATAGATCATCAAAGGATAAAAATACCTTTGAGAGAGATGGAATAGCACAATAAACATACAGCCATTTATGGCACTTGAAGCAGCCAGTGTAGCGCTTAGAGCAGCCACTGAAGCAATTATTTATTTAATTACTTCTACCACTATCTACTTTAGTTTTTCTTCAAGGTCTTTTATCGTCGGCAGTCGTAGCAGTGTTACTGCCAGAGGGCAATGAAGAGGCAGCAGCAATAGCTGAAGTAGTGGTGCTGGCAGCGTTGGTCGAGGCAACATGCGCCAATTGGTTGGCATGTTCGAAGCGAGTGTAGAAGGCAGTGGAGAAGTAGGCGAAGAAAGCCATTGGATATAATGCAAATCAATGCATTATTAGTAAGCAATCAATTAAGATGCTTCTTCAAGTAATTATAGAAGATATACTTGGAAATAGAACCCAACAATAGTCTTGATAAGACTAATGGATCAATTTATATGATATTTGCTTTTTATCCAGAATTCATCGTTTCTGGGTGAGAAATTTTTTAATTTTTTAATTTTTTATATTCTGGGGCTCGATCACAGTCCGGTCTGTACTAGGGTACAATTTAGATACAACTGCTACTGTAGTGTAGCATGGGAGGGTAGGACCCCATTACACAGTCCATTTGATAATACGTAAAGGTATGAGATAGATGTGCAAGTGCATGTGATGGCATGATGAAAGGAGTTCTTTACTTTCCCCCACGTCCTCTGGCAGAATCCTGTCAGAATTTCGGATTCCAAAAGAAATCCTCTAGGAATTTTTGTGATATATTTGAGTGAGAAGTGCGGTAAAATTCTGCTAGGATTCCTCCAGGAATCCAAAAGGAATGAAATTCCTATCAGAATCCTTTTGAGGAATGGTTGAAAATTTCACAGGAATTCTGCAGGAATTCCTCCCCAGTAATCAATAACAAGGTCATATGACCTATGTGGCCGATGTTCAGCAACTTCCGAGGGTTGATCAGCGTTGTTGTCACATCATGATGGCTGATGACCACCTCTTCCCTCACCACCACCACCACCACCCTCGCGCCTCTCGCCACTGCCACCGTTGCCCCTCCCCAACACCAACACCAACACATCGCCACCACTGCATCCACCGCCGCCACACAAGCTGGCAAGGGAACCCCTGGTAAGCCCAACCTACACCACCCTACCACCAGCAACTGACCACCGCGGCCACACGCCGGCCGGGTGCCATGTCACCACCGATGCCCCAGCCTCTACCCCACGGCCGCCGTGCCACGTCACTAGGACGCAACCAGCTGCCACCATAGCATGCCCACTGCCCCCATTGACGCCCACGAAGCAAGAGGCACAAAAGACAGCCAACACCAGCCCCCCCTCGACACCACAATGGTTGGCCGCCCCTGCTTGCCGCCCTGCTCATTCACCAGGGAAGCCCCACCTCACCCTCCTTCGATCAAACGTGACGAGCGCCACCCCCAGATGTGTTGGGTTGCCGCCTGACCCCTCCATGCCACATCACAACCCAGGTAAGCATCCCTCCACCCCCCACACGTGCCCAACTGACACCTACCGCGTCACCACAGGCAGCCAGTGCCCGTACCGCGCCTTGCATGCCCCAACTGCTGTCCAGCCACCTCTCACCACCCCCACACGCACACCCTGACACCTGCCGTGTCACCACAGGTGGGAACCGCCCGCTGCAGACCAATGCGCCTGTGCCACGCCCTGCATGCCCCAGCCACCGTCCAACTGCCTCCCCACCTGCATGCCCAACCCCTTGGCCACCCCCACCATCATGCACGGTGAAACGAAGGAAGTGAGTCTGGGGATGAGCGCAAGCGATATCTCTATCACACACACAAACACCAAACACAACAATGAAGACCGAACAAGTCTCGCGATGTGTACTTCTCAATCGATATACAGTGCGTCACAAAACTGATTCAATGTTTGCTACTTTGTGAATACCTTCAAAATAACTTTGCAAATAATGCCAATCAAAAGAAGGTATTGGTACCTGGTTAAAAGCCCTGCTTCAGGACTCTTGGAATCTGCAATAATTATGTAATTCCCATAAGAAATGATCAATATATGATCAAATTACTCCAGGGACTCATTGAATCAGTTTTGTGAGTATGTACAATAAATACAGTATTTTATACTTTAGTACTTGGTATTACCCCCCTTAGCTTTGATTACTGCCTCTACCCTTCTTGGCATACTTTCTATCAGGTTTTGACACACTTCTGGCTCTATATTATTCCACACCTCTGCTGCTCTGTCCCAAATCTCCCAGACTCCCTTGGGTGGTGTTGGATATCCATTCAACTTCCTTTTAATATGAACCCAGAGGTGTTCAATAGGATTGAGGTCTGGGGACTGTGCAGGCCAATCCAGCAGAGCAATATTCTTGCTGTCCATCCATTTTTTGGTTTTCTTGGAGGTGTGCTTGGGGTCATTGTCCTGCTGAAAAATGATCTCCTCTTCAGAGATTCCACTCTTCTCCATGCTGGGCAGCAAATTGTCCTCCAAAATGGACACATACTGATCAGCATCCATCCTCCCCTCAACCTCTGCAAGTCTCCCCACACCTTCCCAACCCATACAACCCCAAACCATAATATTTCCTCCCCCAAACTTGACTGTGCCCTGAACCTCTCTTTCAATAAGCCCCTCACCCTTCTTTTTCCAGACCCATTCCTTGCCATCTGACTTAAACCTGTTGATTTTGGTCTCATCTGACCAAATGACCCTCTTCCAGTCCTCCACTGTCCATTCCCTGTGCTTCATAGCAAATGCCAACCGCCTCTTCCGATGTATGGCCTTTAAGAAAGGTCTTTTCTTCTTTGTTACAGCCTTGAATTCATGTTTTCTGAGAACCCTTCTCACAGTTTCTGGGGAGACAGGATTGGAGATGACAGTGTTGATGTGTTTGATAGCCTGCACAGCATTGGAGGCTCTCCCTGAGGTGATTTGTGAAAGTATGTTTTGTGTGTTGGTGGGAGAAAGCTTGGATGGACGACCACCAGAAGAGAGATTGTGATGAGGAAGAAGATTCTGAAGCACTCTGGAGACAGTTGGTTGGCTGACACCCAGGTTAGAGGCAATATGATGAGTGGAGTGACCATTGGAGGCCAGAGAAAGAATGTTTTCCTTGTGGGAAGAGGAGATAGGGCGCATGATTAATTATGGAGGCTGTTGAGGTTGGATTCTTCTTATACAACTTTCCTTGACAACCCATCAGGGTTCTATTCAAGTTCCATCAGTAAGTCATGACAACTGGTTACCATACAACCAGTGAAGCGTTTGATTCTGATAATTGCCATAGGTACTCACAAAACTGATTCAATGAGTTGCTGATTTAATTCAATCATATCTCCATGGATTCTGATCTAAATCATATGATTCCTTTATATTCTGAAAGCCCTGAAGTAGGGCTTTCAATTATATACCAAAGGTTTAATTCAATTGGTATTCTTTGCAGAGTTATCATGAAGGTATTCAAAAAGCAACAAACATTGGATCAGTTTTGTGAGGCACTGTAGTTCGGGGTGATGAGTGGGATCACTCAGGATGCGACTCTTCCAAACAACAATTGAATAACTTGTTTAGCGATGGCTCAATAAGTCTCAAACAAGACTTAGAGATAGTTCTCAATAGATAATGAACCAAGGTTTGTGATTTCCGAACCAACAAGACTTCGCGAACACGATCTCAACCGAATACAAACATGACAATGACCAATACGACCGATAGATAACACGATTTGATGATTGACAAGTTCTCGAACACACAAAACACAATCGCGACTGACTTCTGATGCAAACCAAACAATCTCGAGGCTTCAATGATACTCACGAACGACGACAGATGCACAAGACAAATGCTATCAATTCTGGAGCACAATCTAACCTAACCTATCTACAATGAAACTATGAGATTTTATACATGAGCAGCAATAAATATAGAAAAAGGTTGCATGTGGTATTGATAAATGGTATCCCCTTCGCTAAAGTCATTTCAATGCACCCATGTGGTAGACAATGCCACAGGTACGCCCCTTTTCCATATCCAAACCTCTGCCGCACTGGAGAGGCCACTATTTCAATATCTTGGTTTTGTGATGTACCCAGGACGATGCTGACTAGTTACCGTGAGGTATCAACTGCATCAATTAAGGGTCGCCTCGGTAAGCCACCCATCAGATTCGATCTCTATCAAAGTTCACCATAAGGTCACATTGATCGCGATGTATCAAACCCAATCTCGGTCTGTATCATCCGATGTCATTTCGATATTCCCAATACGGACAATTTGGATGTGAAGCATGGCACACGTTGACCAAACCTCTCACGAGAATGTCTCCGGTCAAGCCCCGACATATGGTAGACAGTGCTAGTGTCATTGATAACTCCAATATAACCCATCTCCTTGTTTCACGCTTCGTCGCGAGAGGCACTCAATAGTCTTTTCTATCTTGCGAGACAATCCCATAGCTCTCGAGTATCATAGCTAAGCCCATAGTGGTGACCAGTGCTATGTCCTACATTGCCAGGGTTGCTGGTCTCTCTCTAATGTCGCCACTAAGTCCTCGGAATTGGAGCTCATCTAGGACTCTCTATATCCCTCAGAGATAGTGTGAAAGGGTGCAAAATGCGCAGACTTTAGGCCTAGATGCATTGCGGCCTTATCAGCGGCCAGTTGCCATGCAAACCCGCGCCCTGATGCCACCAACACTCGCTGCATCCCCTCTCTTCCCCTGTCATACCCCTTTCCTCGTACCTACCCCCCTGCCTCGTGTTACCCCCCCACCTTATGCCAGGGGTTATCATTTTATTTTTTGTAATTTGTATATATTGTCTCCCCGCCTTATGCAGGGGTAATCAATTTATTTTTTTGTGTTTCTCATGGTCCTTCCTGTCCCCCCCAACCCTTACCACGCCCCCTTGCTTGGACAAATGGAGGGGGGGTTTTGTTTAGTTTGTATTATAAAATTAAAATGTAAAAAATTAATTGTGTACAATTGAGCCATCAAACCTTATTCCACCAACAGATTCAGTTCAGGAATTGCAGAATTCCTGTCAGAATCTTCAAACTCTCACAGGAATCCTGTCGGAATTTTAAATTCTGCCAGAATTCTGCTGGAGGGGACTGTAAAGTACTGGATGAAAGGCATGTGGAGGGAGACCAATGGCTGGTCCATGGAGTGTGTTGTATACATGTTGTATGTAAGAAGGAGAGAGATAAATAATAGTCTGTTATATATATAATCAGACTGAGGGGATCATAAAGGTCTGGAAGTTTACCGTAGGAGGTCCACTAACAGCCCACTTGATGATCGGGAGGGTGATCTTGACGATGGTCATCGAGACCTGGGGGAGAGGAGGCTCATGAAAGCGAGCCAGCAGTGGGGAGGGGGGGTAGTTGAAGAGAGGTGGCATGTGGGCAGCCTGTGGTGGAAGAGGCCTGGGAGCCGGGGGTGCAGGAGGTGCTTGCACGTGAGGGGCAGCAGCATGTGGAGGCGTGAAGGCCACAGCCCTTGCATTGAGGGGAGCTGCCTTGGGCAGCAGGGGAGGAGCAGGCAACGATGGTTGAGGAACCATCACAGGAGGGGGAGGGGCAACAGGTTGAGGGACCTGTTTTGTTTTCTTGGTTCTGGGTGAGAAATCATGGGGGTAGATAAGCTTTTTCTTTTTTTCAAGTTGTCCATTGATAAGTATGCAGCAGTCACGGCGCTCCTTAAATGATACAACCTATAGAGTGTTGTATATGAAGCAATGCATCTGATGGTGAGATCAAAGATCAGAGATCAGTTTACTAGCAATGGTATCGCAAAGCAAATAGCGCATGAATGCTGCCATTAAAGTGCTTCTCTATATTCTCCCCCTTTTCACAGTCAAGTATGGCAATCATTTCCCACATATCTTTGGCTTTCAAAAGGGCATATGCTGAAATATATGCAGAACTTGGTTGGGAAACCAGAAATTCATGCAGAAAAACAATCGCAAACTGTGGAGGAATTACTCTCCAAGTTATACCAAGGTAATTATTCTCAGGTGATTTATTCCAGCAACATTTGTAAGCTGTGATACAACCTGATTTTTGACTATATCCATTTTTGCCATAGGGTGTGAACCATCATGGTCATCCCTATCTGATTCTGTGACATGGCCATCGCTGCTTGATTAAAGCACAGATGCCATATAAGTCAAAATGCAATGCTAGCCTAAAAGGTGCAAGATGCATCAGAGATCATTCCCATGCAAGAAATGGAGAGTTCAGATAAGAAGCTTTGCATAGCCCCAAATTGTCACTACTTTTGTAAAGGAGTGGAGGAACAAGATTGGTTGGCTAGACCAATTTGAATCGATTTAGTTGAAGGGTTGAAAAACTCTTCTTCTCATAATAAAGTATTATAAATTGGCAGCCAAAATGACAATTTGAAAACATTATCGCAGCCTATCAAGGTGCAGAATAGATGCATGCAGATGTCATAGCGCACAAATACAATATTGTGTTAATGCTTAAGAGCATTTGTTTATCCAATTATCATGCAATTTTTAGCAATGATGGAAGATGGAATATTGATTCCTGAAAAGGAAATGAAGATGCAGCAGAAAGACAAATTAATGACTTGCACAGTCTTTTGAACAAGCTTATTAAGCTGTTTTCTTTGTAGTAGATAGCTCAAAGGCGCACTTAAACTATTGGAATTATTCTGGATTGGATATAAGTTATTTGAACATAGAATGCAAATGCATTTTTAAATCTCTCTTTCTTTTGTTCAGAATTTGAACAGCTTGCAAATCAGAAATTAATTGCAATGAAAGAAAAAAACAATCATTCTACACAATGATTATGCTGCTCTAAGGTCCAAGCATGGAAACAGTATGTTATAATCTTTGACTGGTGGATCCTTGTATTGTTCTGTTATGATGGCATCATGCACCAGACCAGCGACGCAGCTAGAGTAGCACAGAGTACTGTTATGCTTAACAAACCGTTCCAAGGTTCGGGCAGAGTATGCAGGAAAGTGGAAAGGCGAAGAGCAAAGTGATTGCTAAATCTAAGGAATCTACTATAGTACAAGAGGTTTATATAGGTACTGACTATAGGCGGTAGCGGATGAGTCAGTACTACGGAAGGCAGTGCGCATGAGTAAGGCGACTGCGGAAGGCTATGTACAGTGAGTAAGCTGACTGCAGAAAGCGAGTCAGCGCAGGAGCGAAGTATACTAAAGGGGATGACGAAGTAATGTAATGAGTCAGACTGGGAATTGAAGGTTGCGAAAGTAGACATTAGACATAGTGAGTTCGTAAGAGGGCACCAAGTCGGGCCAATAAGTAAAAGATATGACGTGGTCCTCATACCGTAGAGTCCGTAACAAGTACCAGGGTCTGTTGGTGCAGATAATGAAAACTTCTTTTTCCATAAGTTCTGAGACAGCTGATGGAAAAAACATTGCACAATGTCAGTTGAGGATCATAGGAGATACCTATGCCATAAAGGTAATTATTGACTGACAAGTCAGGAACAGGATCAACATGATGATGATTGTATGTTTCAACAATCAACCCTTGAACCTTATCATAGGTGAGGTCATTGTTGTAAAAAAGGGTTTCTATGGCGAAGTCATCCCAATCGGGAGACGGGAGGGCAGATAGAAGCATTAGGGCCTGAGTCAATGGAGAAATAGAGTGATGTGCACTGAGATGATCGAAGATCTTATCAAGATAATCAATCTCAATTGCAGGCTGTTGCTCCATAGAAAGCTTGAAGGACAATGCAGCACAAATGTCAGACAAGACTGTTGTGTAAACAGCTTGTCCAAATCTATTTTTTAACTCGAACCAAGTCTCAGAGGACATATTTTGGGTGAGTTTGATCAATGGGTCGACACAAAGTCAAATATTGGCTAAAGCCATTTGATCCCTAATGTTCCATGCCTTGACTTGAGTTGTATGGGCTTTCCTTGTAAGGTTAGCAGACATCAAAGGTCGCTTCTCAGCACCATCAACAATTTGCCATAAATTCTGAGATCTCAGGAACAAACACATGGTGTTTGCCCACTCAGGATAGTTTGTGCTGTCAAGAATGGGAACAGCAATCAAAGAAGTGATTGAGGACATGTTTGTTTCTAAAAAGAAACAGTGGTCAGCAAATATTTAAGAGCAATTTCAACTGATAAGAGGTATTGTCTAAATTGTTTGTGACACATGTCAGAGAGAGTTATATAATAGCCTTTTTTAGGTGTGATTAAAACATCACAATGCTGTGTGTATTTTCCAGATAGCTGCCTAATACAGCGCTTCAATCTTCACAATACATGGGGTGGCTTGTCTACTCTCATCACTGTTGTGTTCAAAAGAGAATGGTAAGTCATCCCAACTTTCCTCTCCACTCTCTCATTTCTATCTGTGTGCTGGACATGCTGACTATGAAAACACTGTGTGGCACCCCAAAGAAGGCAAAGTGGACATCTGCCAAAGATGCTACCTTGATCCACACCCTGCAGGCCAAGCAGCTCAAGGGAAACCAGGCCAATAATGCCTGGAAGGCCATTGTTTGGACTGCGTGCGAGAAGGCTCTCACAGGAAGTGAGGCTATTAGTGGTAGTGTTTCAAGGTCCATGTTACTTTCGTTGGTTTCAGACCGAGACCAGACAGAACCGAACCGGTGAAAGACCGGACCGCCGGTCTCGGTCTTTAAGGTTTCGGATCATGGCCGGTCCTCAGTTCACTCAAAACTTTAGAGTTTGAAAGACCAGCCAAAGACCGGTTTGGATTGGTTTAAACCGGTATTTTCCATGGAACGATCCGAGGATCTGAAATCAATGTCCCGAAACGGCAGGTACAAAATTTCTGCCACAAGAAAGACTTTTTTTTTATTTTTTTATTTTTTTGTCAGCAATTTGTATAGCCGTATACTAGGGGTACAGTCCGCTTGACATAGAGTAAACTACATCGGTCTGAGGACCTACGTATGCAAGAAAAACAAGCGGCGCAAAGCTCCGTCAAGCTGTTGAGTCCTCGCGCCAGGACGGGGGTGTCTGTTATAAACAAATGCGTTAGTATGCGCACCCGAATATTCGGCCACGCGATACAAGAGCACTCCAACCTTGCGAGGTTGGCCGTAAGCGGCGCTGGGGGGTGTCTGCGCCCTGCCCCCAAAAGAAGCGCCTGTGCGGTTCTTATCCTTCAATCGTGTTCGCTTGCCAGAGGGGGCTGCACCCCTTTGTACCCAGTGCGCTACCATGCGATTACCGCCAACGGTTGTGTTGGGCGTTGGACGGTCCCTAAAGGCAAATGCCCCTGGGTTGTCCATAATGAATTTCCCGAAGTTGTCCCAGGTGGGAGTGTTCCTCGAGAAGGTGGGCATGTCTGGGGGCCTGGTGGGGTGGTGCAGACATTTGTAGAATACGTGGGCGAAGTCCTCGACGGACCCTGTTCCACAGTCGCATTGTTCGGTCTTGTCGCCAATATTGAACCTATGTCCATAGTGGCCAATTGGGGCGTGACTGGTGAGGCCGCGAACCATTTGAGCCGTGAGGGATTGGGAGTGGCCCACATCCTTAAGCCATGTACCGCCCTTGAGATGGGACGGTTTCATTCTTTTGGCCCGAGCATGGTCTTGGCATCTAACGCACGACCTCGGGAATTGGTAGTGATGGCCGACATACTTGGGGGACTGGTACAGGTTGTTCCAGTCACCTAGCATGTCGTCTGTGAATTGCTTCGTGTTGAAGTCGAGGGATCTGGAGGCCAATTCACCACACTCGATGCGAATCGAGGAGGCAAAGTCGTGCACTGCACGGTGGGGTTCGAAGCCATGGTCCGAGCAATCAGGGACATGGTGGAAAAAGACCTTGGATTTTAGGCCTGGTTCCTCAAACCAAGGAACCAGGTTACTGATGATAGCAAGCGCAGTTGCCTGCGAGGAGTGGAGGTCCGGGTCTGTGGCCCGCCGAATGGCGTTAACAGAGTTGGTGAAGATGTGGATTTCTTCCAGTTTAGAGAGTCCTCCTAGCAAAGTGACCAGGTTGGAAAACCCATGTCCTATTGCTAGAGTTTCAGTGTCGTCAGAGACTGCGAGGCCACCAGCCGCCCAGTCTTTATTGATGGAGTACCCCATGTGCCAGGTTTCCCAAGCTGCAACAGCTTGGTGGCCCGACACGAGGGAGGGAACAGCCGTGTCAGTGACAATGACAGTGGATTTGTTAGAGCAGATGTTGGCATTGAACACCTTGTTAAGGGTGATGAGGCGCAACTTCCTGGCTTTGGCTCGCTCCTTAGCGGTTTTGCTGCGAATAAGGGTGATATCGTGGATGATACGGTCGGGAAAGTGGTCTAGGACGCGTTTCCCTGGCTCGTTGTAGTTATTGAAGGGTGATAGGGGGACAAACACATTTGCACGGTATGCCCAGATATCAACGAGGGGGGACTTGAGGTTGTACATAAATTCCGGGGAGTACCACGGTCGCTTTGAGGGGTCTTCCTCATCGCAGACCATGACAGTCATGTGTCATGGTGCAAGGGAGTGCATACGAACACAGTTTCTGCAGGAGAGCTTCTTTAGGTGCAAATGCACCGGGGGCAGGCCGGCTAGGGATTCGACCGCCCCTGTGGGGGTGGTACGGAAGGCACCCAGGATCCATAGGGCTGCACGCCTCTGGACTCTGGAGATAGACTTGATGACACCCTTATTACGGGCGCCATCGAAGTTCCATAGATTGGCACCATATAGAGCGATCGGTAAAATACACGATCGGTATAGGGTGCGCTTGTGTTTGGGCGTAAGTCCTCGGACTGAGTTTCCCAGTGAGAGTAAGGCTCCCGTTGCAGAGAAGGCCTTAGTGGCATATCATTTGGCGTGCTCTGTGAAGAGTAGCTTTCGATCAAAGAAGAACCCCAAGTACCTCCAGAAGGTCTTGGGGACAAGGGGGGTGTCGCCTGTGAAGGGCGCATATCCTAGGTCAACCGGGGGGTCGTCGTCGCCATTCTTCCTGGAAAAATGGAACGCCTCCGATTTAGAATGTTCGAGGACAAGCCCAAGGGCTGTAGTCAGCTCGAACAGACATTTGTATGCCTTTTTTAGTTTGGCGAGGTTTTTCTTCCACGTCTCGGACTGGACTATGATGGTCCCGTCGTCTATGTAGGAGATGAGGCTAGCCTGCGACAGTTCAGTGTGCAACGCGTACATTAGCGGGGCGAGGTATATGGACGATAGCATGGGGGAAAGGGCAGAGCCCTGACCTATGCCTATGTCCACAGAGAAAAGGTCTGAGAGGTCATCCTCCCAGGCGTATTGAGTCTGCCTCCCTACTAGGTAATTGGAGAAGAAGTCCACAACAGTGTCGGGGAACCCCATCCTATCCAGTATGAGTGCGATAACCGAGTGGTTTAGAGAGGGAAAGTATTGTGCCAAGTCAATGGCTACGACACTAGTCTTGAGTTTCCTTGACCACCCCGCACGAATGAGGTGGGTGAGGAATTGTCCGGCATCTTCGGTGGAGTTCTGACGAACCCATCCGAATTGTCCTGGGTGTAGCAGACCGTAGCGGGCCGAAGTTTACGCCCCCCCCTTGCGGGAGGAGCCTGGTATTATGTGGTTTTTGCCCCGGCTTTTTACAGCCCCCTACATCAGGAGAACCGACAGAGGATATAGTGCTCTCGAGCCAGATCAGAGGGACTGTCCCTGTCTGCTACGGCCCGCTGGAGGAGTCTTTTACACTCGGCAGGTTTCGGCCCGAAGACCATGTCCGCCCCAGTTTCCCGTTCCCTGGCAGGTGGTTCGCTGATGCCATCTGGCGCGGATCCTCACACTGTCCAGGATCTCTGTCTTGCCATCGCCCAACCAGATGGATCACTCAGGGACAAGCCACTAATCCGGAGTTGTTAAGACCCTTTGACATACCCAGGGAGTTAAAGCCCAGTGATGTGGGCCCACAGGCAGATGACTAACGACCTACATAGCACCTCTCAGCCTAGTACATACCCAGGGAACCAGCACATGGATACACCACGAGCCCCCCCAGTGATGCGGCCTGCAAGCGAGAGTGGAACCCCTCTAACAAGGGAGTTACCCCAATGGAGGTTCAATTTATGCAGGGGGGGGTGACCTGATGGGGGCATATCCCATATTCGGTTTGTTTTTCCACGGATTCCCCCTCTTATCATCCCCTATCCAGTTGTTCGGTTCCTTTACGGGCATCACCATACACCCCATGGGGCGGAGGCTACTTGGGGTGTTGCGGCAACATGTTCCATCATGTGATGTATTAGGTAATGACACATGACTACTTCGTGCACCCTCAACTTTATGCTACCTTAGAAGACATTCCCACAGTAGACTTACAAGGTGTTGAGTTCAGCTGGGTTCGAACCGGCAACCTTTCCCTAGGTGATCAAGCCTAAGATGCAGACAGCATGACCATTACGCCAGACTGCCCCTCACAAGAAAGACTTGAACTCTGAACTTCTATAGTATAAAGGATTCTTTTAACACCACTTAACCAATTGAGCCACAAGACCATTATATTTCAATGCTCACAATCACTCTACATACATCCCATTTTCCCCCTTACTAAATAAGCACATGCCAGTTGTTTTTGACAAAAGGTGCATGTGTGCACTCCCTCCTGCCTCAATCGCAAGTAGACAGGTTATATGTATAATCTATAAATATATTCTGGCCTTTTCACCACCTGTGCCCCTCATTGCAAGGTCAGCAATAGGTGGATGCATTGTTTTGACATTGGATGACGCACGCATCAAACATGCCAAATACATGTAAACAAATGTCCAAAAACATCGCACATCTGGTTATTATGTCTACACAGGAACAAGTAAAGTCTTCTACTATATTGATTAGGTAGGATGGCATTCTATATCATCAAATATATACTTATTTCATCAAATTGGGCCACGGAATGTGAGTTATAGAGGTGCAATGTTGATAACCAAACAGTAGTAAACAATGCGCAAAATGCATCACGCGGGTGCGTGCGGCCCCTCCCTCATGGTCTAACAATAGTTTGAAGTAATAGAACTATGTATTGGGTATGTATTCATCTTCTGAAACACCTTGAATAATTTTTAGAAGTCCAGATAAGATAGAAATAACCAAATGTGCAGATTTCAGAAAAAGTGTTATATCTTCTTAATGAATGAACCAAATTTGAAAAATGAAGGTGCTGGGAGGTCCCCTGGATAAAGAGGATCCAAGGCTGAAATAAAAATTTTGGACAAAATTTCAACTTATTTTACTCATATTGACCTTATGAAGTCCTTTAATTTTATTTGAAGTGTCTCAATAGGTTTCCATACAATGGTTCAATGGTATATATATATTACATGTAGTATAAAGTGGTTGTGGAAAGGAGGAAGTAAGAAAATACTTGTTTTTGTGTTTGGGGGAACTCATGATGCACTGTTTATCACGATTTACAGTGGTTTTGATGTATCATTTTTCAGTACAGACTCTCTACCATACATAGCTCCTGTATTTAACTGTTTGTATAGCTACTATTAGTTTCTAAGTATCTCTACATAAGTTACAAACTAATTTTAGCACTTACAGTGCCACGGATTGGGACTCGACGACGCGAGTTTCAACAATGTGCATTGCTTGGCATTGATGCCAAGCACTCTCAGCAATTGCCGAGAGTCAACTCATACATAAGTCGAAACCTTCCCATACTCTTTTTTATCCCCCACCTTCACTCCACCCACCCACTTTCCCCCCCCAATGGCCGCCCCTCGTGCACAATGGTGTCGACTGACACACAATGGCCCCCTCTAACGCCTAACAGCCTCCTTCACATCCAACGGCCCCCTCGCGCGCACTGGCCACCCCTCATGTCCAACAGCCCCTATTAGCACCCAACGGCTGCCTCGCGTCCCCAACGCCGTTGACTCACGCCCACCGGCCCCTTTCGTGCCGTACGGCATGGCACACCTGCCACGACACGTGCCCAATGGCCCCCTTTTGTGCCCAACAGCGTCAACTGACACACAAGAGCAGATGGGGGTGGGCTGAGGCCACGGAGGACCAATGGAGGAGATACAATGCGTGTGCGCAGCATTGGGCTGTGCGCGCATGTCCTTAATGTTGTTTAACATGTAATATATTGGTTTAAACTGGTCTAAACCAGTTCGGTCTCACTTTCTTGAGGTGAGAGGGACCGATGCACCGGTCTTGCATTGGTCCGGTTCGGTTTTTTTGGAATCATGTGAACTGAAAAATCGGTCTCGGTCTCGGTCTCAATATTTTGAGGGTCAAAAACCGGACCAAATCAGACCTTTGAACATTAATTAGTGGTGGAGCACCAAAGAAGGCCAAAGGGTGTCAAGATCATTGGTCTTTGGTATGTATTCTGCTGTTAATAAGACTCCGTAATCTTTTACTAACACAATATTGACACAACCTGCAGCTACGAGGGCAGTGTGTCATTGTGAAATGCCTGCGCGATCTCTCAGGGTGGAGCTGGGATGATGACCAGAAGTGGTTCTGGCATCATGGCAAAAGAAGGCATTCCTGCTCTATGACAAAATTGCAGCACTCATTGAAGGCCATGTTGCAACAGGTACAATGAGGTTTCAGTTTGATTTATATGTAATTTTATCACTCAACCCACTAGGTGAGCATGCAATACACATGCCAGTACTCTACTCATCACCGCCTGCCTCGTCAACACAAGATTCTGGGTTGGCTGTTGATTCAGACTCAGAGGACTCAAAGACTAATGTTGGTGACTCCAATGATGACTCTGACTCAGATGACAATGTTCCTGAGGTCAAGGTACAATGAAATAATCTTTTGTTGCATTATACTCAACTGTATCCTACAGGATATTGCAAAGACAGCACTTAAACCTGCATTGAAGACCCTCAAGCGGGAGCACTCCAGCCATTCGGTGCCTTCTGGAAGTCCTTCCAAGAAGGTCTGTGGTGCTGATGCCATCATTGATCTCACAGATGTGATTCAAGAGGCATCTCACAACCTTGCTCCGGCCACAGATGACAGCTCCCTTATGGCAAACCCCCATTGTTGTCAAGTGGCTGTGGCCCTTCTCGTTAAAGATGGTGAGCTTGTTGGTGATGCCAGAATTAAGGCTCTCTGTCTCTTTCATTGTGACATTGGTATTGCAGATATGTTCTTATCTATTGAAGATCTCAATGTACACACTGCATACATCCAAGATGAAATTATTTCTTCTCCATTACCCACCACACTGTAAGTAGATCAGGTAGATTGATATCATTTCACAAAACCTTGTTCAAAATGAGCTTGGAACACAGACACCAAATTTCATTGATTTTACTCTACTGTCTGCTTAAATACAACTGGTACTGCTCCCACATTGCCTTTGCAATCTGATCTCACTTTTTTGAGGCCCGCCAACTCTCCTTTCATGAGATATGGGGTTGGAAATCTGTTGAAACTTGCTGTGGTGCCCACCGCTTCAGCTCTGCCTCATGTTCCTCTTTTCCTTCTTCTTCAAGGTCATCAGGATCATAAACACGGATGAAGTTGTGAAGAACACAAAGAGCAAGAGTGATCTTTGATTGTGTACAAAGATCATATTTGGGGGCAGCAGTCATAAGAGCAAAATGCCATTTGGCAATGCCAAATATACACTTGACAACATTTTGTGCCTGAGAATGTCGAAGATTGAAAAGCTCCTTGTAGTCCTTAGGTCTAATGATGAATAGACTTGAGCATAGTGTTTGAAAGTTTGGTTTGGTTTGGTTAATTGACCCCAAATCCATTAACCTAAACCTTAACCAGTTAAGAAATTTTCAGAAAAAAATCTAAACCAGACCAAACCATCATTAACCAGTTAATCTTTCATTGGTTTGGTTAATTTGTTGGTTAAACTCAGTTAAACCATACAAATATCACAAATTGTCCACAAGAGCCATGTTACTTAGTTAATTTGCTGTTGACATGGGTTCACACATGATTAAACCATCCAAACACATGATTTTTGGCATGTGTGCCCTCATTGCAGAGTCAGCAATGGGTGGATGTGTTGTTTCAACATTGGATGACATGCATCATGTGTGCATCAAATGTGTCAAATACATGTAAACAAATCCCCAAAACATTGCACATCTGCTTATTATGTCCACACAGGAACAAGTAAGGGTTTCTACTATATCAATTAGGTAGGAGGGGACTATATATCATCAAGTATGTATTTATTTTGTGAAACTTCGCCACAGACTTTAAGTTATAGAGGTGCCGTGCTCTGACCAAATAATAGTAAACAATGTGCAAAATGCATCGTGCAGGCGTGTGCGGTGCCTTTGTCATAGTCTAATAATAGTTTGATGTGATAGAACTCATCAATAGATATGTATTCACCTTCTGAAACACCTTGTATGGTTTTTAGATGATCTAGATAAAATAGAAATAATGAACTGTACAGATTTCAGTGAAAGTGCTACATATATCTCCCCAAGGAATGGACCAAATTTGAAAAACCAATGTGTGATAAGATCCCCTGAATGTGGAGAATCCAAAGCTGAAATAAAAAATTTTGGTCAAATTTTCGAACTATTTTGCTCATATTCACATTGTTAAGTCCTTGAAACTTATTTGAATGGTCTGAATAGGTTTACATACAATGGTTCAATAGTATATATATATTACAGGTAGTTGAAAGTGCTTGTGGAAAGGAGGAAGTAAAAAAATGCTGGTTTTATGTGTTTGTGTTTTGAAGTCCAGTCTCAAAGACCTAGAACTGGACCAGAACCAGACTGGTAAAGACTGGTGAGAGACTGGACTGCAGTCTCAAGTTTCAGATTTTTGAGGATTGACCAGTCTCAGGTTCTTCAAATTTTGGAAAAAAAAGAAGACTGGTTCAACACCAGTCTTGATTTGAGACTCAAAAAATGCAAACTGGTCATAGGTTCACACAGGTTCATATAGGTTCACATAGATTTTGTTCATCAAAGCTTCTATAAAATGTTTTGAAATGTGTTATAAATGATACTTTGAAACAGTTGTAATAAATTGGATAATAATCAGTTTAAACCAGTTCGAACCAGTCCTGGTTTACCTTTTTAAGAAAGGAAAGACTGGTTCACCAGTCTTTGACCAGTCCAGTCCTGGTTTCAGTAATTTGGAGAAACCACTCAACCAGTCTTGGTTCTAGGTTCTTAATTTTTTGGGCAAAAAACCGGACTGGACTGGACTTTCAAACACTACATGTATCTAACTCTTTATATACTTACTATTAGCTTCAAAGTATCTCTATATAACTTAAGAACTATTGTTGGTGCTTTTGGTGCCATGGTTTGGACATTGAGGGTGTGATTTTCAATGATGCGCATCGCTCGGCAATTGCCAAAATTTGAACACTCAACACCAGCCAAAGCTTCCCACACTCTTGTTTTCCCCCACCTCCACTCCATCTGGCCACCATCTGTGCCCAATGGCCACCACTTGTGCCCAACGGCCGCCTCAAGCGCCCAACAGCCTCTCTAATGCCCAATGGCCTCTCCTCACGCCCAACACCCCCCTCTAGCGCCCAACGACCCCAACTCATGACCAATGGCCTCTCTTCATGCCCAACGGCCCACTCTCGCATCCAATGGCCCCCTCTAGCATCCAACAACCCCAACTCGTGCCCAACAACCTCCAACAACCTCGCTTCGTGCCCAACGGCCCCCACTTGTGCTTAATGACCCCCACTTGTGCCAAATGGCCTCCCCTCGCACCCAACAGCCTCCTCTCACGCCCAACGGCCCCTCTAGCACTCAACGACCCCCTCTAGCACTCAACAACCCCAACTTGTGCCCAATGGCCTCCCTTCGTGCTGAATGGCCCCTCCTCACGTCTAGTGTTTTGAAGTCACATTACTTAACTGCAAGTTAATGTTAACTTAACACAACTAAACTCAAATTAACTTAATCCTATGGTTAAGGTTAACAACTTTGGTGTAGCATTAACTGAAGTTTAACCTCTGAGAAAGTTTTTCATTAACTTTTCTTAATCAGTTTCAACCAGTTAATCATGGCAGAAACTAGTTGGAGAAAGCTCTGAAATCTGCCTCATATTTACATTGTCACCACAGTCCATCATGGCTTCAAAACATGTTACAAACATACTGCAACTCCTTGATTCATCTACAGGAATCCTATCATGGTAAAATAGTGTATAATAGTGTTTAAGACAGCAAAATGATGGATCAAATCACACTGTAAATTATGATGAACAGTGTATCATGGGTTTTCTCAAGCACCAAAAAACAATATTTTCTTACTTTCTCCCTTTCACAAAATTAGTACTCTATATATACTGTATGTATGTAAACCTATTGAGAGTATTCAAATGAAGCTCAAAGTCTGAATAAGATGAAGATGAGTAAGATAAGTTGATAATTTGTCCAAAATTTTCAATTTCAGCTTTGGATTCTCCACATTCAGGGGATCTCAGAACACCTTCATTTTTCTAATTTGGATCATTCATTAGGGAGATATAATACTTTTTCTGAAATCTGCACATTTGATTATTTCTATCTTATCTGGACTTCTAAAAATTATGCAAGGTGTTTCAGAAGGTGAATACATATCCCATGTGTAGTTCTATTACATCAAAACTTGATGTTCTATAGAATGTGATCGTATTGTATTTTTTTTTGGCATTAACCTAAGTTACCAACTGGTTAATTTTGTCAAATAACCTAGAATAACTGGTTAAAACTGGTTTTAACCATACCTCAAATGTTCATCTCAAAATTTGACTGGTTAATAAAAGTTTAGTGAAGGTTAAGGCCTTTTAGAATAAATTCTTAACTCAGTCAAGTCAGGTTAATGAATTTTGAGGTCATTGATTTGACTTAATGTGACTTTGAAACACTACAAACAAAGCCAAAGTCAAGACTGTCAATGCTGTCACAAACATAGTCCAACACCAAGTTTGAGTTCAACTTCAAGTTCAACTTTGAATTCCAATTCCAATGATCGACATCATAAGTGTCATGCGAGACGCAAGAAGAAGAGGCACTGAGGGTTTTGTGGCACTTCTTTGGTTGTAGGATCGACCATGGAAGGTCAATATTTGTTTGTTGGGAGGAGATGTGGGGGAGCAGTTCTGGCTGACTGTGGACCTTGTGTCATGTGATCGGTGATATAAATAGCAGTAGTGTTTAAAAGTCAGGTTCATTAACCTGAAATTAACCTTAACCAAACCTAACTTAACCTGAATTAAATTTTTCAAAGGTTAAGGTTAAGAAAATTTTGTAGGAAAAAAAGTTAATGTTAATGTTCAAGAGCAAATCTTGTTAACCAACATTAACTGGTTAAAACTGGTTTTAACCAGTTAATTCAGACAGGTTAAATTTAGTGTTTGAGGGTTCAGTTCGGTTCGGTTTTTTGCCCCAAAAATGGTTGGACCGAGACCGGACCGGTCGTAACTACAGTAATACACTAATAATTTAAAAATGTGTGTTGGGGGCGAGACGACGCCGTTGGACGCTATGGCGTACCGACTGCACAAAAATTAATCCCGCTGCGCTTTTTGGTAACCACACGCGCTTTTTTAAGTTTTGACTTCTCTTTTGCTAGAAGTCTCCAGGTCAAGCCGTACTGATCTGCATATGCAAAAACATTCGGGAGAAGCTCCCAAAGCCAAGATTCGCAGCGTTCACTTGACCATGTCCTCCTGAATCGCAGAGGGCGAGAATTGGTCGCACGAACTGCAAGCTTATTCTGCTGTAGCTCTAAAATTCTTGCAACACTCGGAGCCATCTCCACATATAGGGTATCCTTTCTCAGCGCACTCTTAGCATCCTTCTTTCCAGGCTGACACGTATCAATGAGGGGCGAACAAGTAAATTAAAAGTAAGGTACATACCCTGTATCCTGTGGGGATGCAAGTAACTGATGTAACGCCCGCCAGGTTTGTCGATCCCTTGCTTCCAGTGTTTGTCAACTGTAGGACAAACTTATGTGAGTCTTATTGTTTTTGCAAATATGCAATGTAACCCTTACTTCATTATTCTTCGTCTTCTTGGCTGGCATCCCTTCAGGACAAAACCCCAGTTTCATTTCCTCCTCTGCCTCCTGGAAGTTCACCAACCATTGGAGGCCACTCTTCTCCAGGGTGGACTGGATACAATGTTTGACGAGGCTATCCATGTCCTTGCTTGAGGACTTGGTGGAGGGCTTTCTACTGGTTGACGCCATACGAGGGCTTGAGTGGCTCCCAGCCTGAGATTTAAGTCCACGACTTCTCTTTGACATCCTTGGCAGCATAGAAGAACAGTCGTGGATGTGCTGGCAAGCAAGAGTATGTAAATTAATGTGGTGTGTCACTGTATTTGTCAAACTCTCACCGTGAATTGCCAGACATCATTGTATGTATTCAATATTTATGTTCAACTACTGCAAATCTAATCGATTCATTATTGACTCCATGACGGTCAAAGCTTGACACCAGCGTTCCGCCCGTGGACACCAAATTCTATTGGGTAAGTTTACCTCCAACTCTTTCCGTCCTTTACCACATTTACTAAATTCAACCAATGGATATCCAATTTCTTCATCCCATTCGCCCTCCTGTATACCCATGTTTGGTGGTAAGATGTGAGCCCTGGTCGCATCACAGAGTGCATCCTCGAACAATTCTTGAATATCAGGAGTCGGAAAGGGATTTTTTGCATGAGGCAGGCGTATAGCTGCATGTCGAACATTGTTTTGTTGATCACGATTAATCTGGTAGGCAAGCGAGTCCCAATCCTCTTCATCAGCAGAGAAGCCAGCTCTGGTTTTTCCTTGGGATCGTTTGATAATACGCCCGGTGGTACTGTAATATTTTTCAAGGGTTTCCGGATGCACGTCTTCATATTCATCAACATATATGCCCTGCGTAACTTGGCCAATAAATTGCAGATCCTACAGAGCATGTTATATTACTTTCAACAAGGAGAATTTAAATGATCTTACAATTGGACTTCAATTATATGTTCCTGGTCCCATGATCAGATGACTATTCCATGTTTCTTGAAATTCACAGCAATCCTTGTTAATATCAGAAACAAATAAATGGTGAAGCATCCAAAGATGTTGAGGATTTCGTCTATCAAGGTAGTGAATGCGCTCTAGACGTTCAAAAAATGCTTTCCATCTTCGACAAAAATGCCGTCCAACTTCACCCCATAAGCGCTCAATGGGAGTGTTGTGAGTTGACCTTGAATGGTAATTCAACCACTGATAGTAGAAAAGTGGAAAACTTGGCTTACGATCCCCATAAAAATGAACCCCGATTAGGTCCACGGCGCATGATCATATAAATTGAGACAAGAACATTTTCTCCGCCACGATCACCACGCATACATGAAGGGCAGTCATACTTCTCAATTGCACGGAGAAATAAATCAAGAACTGTTGAAGCTTTGTTATTTGTCGTGGCCTCAATTGCAGTGACCTACAAATATTATCAGATAGAGGGATCCAATTCTCTCAAGAGAGGCGACACACCAACTGGGAATATCCATCTACCATACCATGTATAACAATGCCCCATGAAATGAGTTTATGATGTCCATTGAGATGCCATACACTGTTGGGACGCCGGACAGCATATTGACGCCGCTTGATAACCTTTCATCAGCGCAGAAATTGTCCAACTGGATCGACACGCTGCATGGAGGATATAACTCTCCTGCATTGAATACGTAGTCCGTGTGACCGGAGAAAACCAACAAGATATCGGATTCCTCCATCAGGTTTGACCCATTTGAACCGCTGGACGAGAATATCAAGGTCCTTATCGCTGAGGGAGGAAAACTGACGTTGGACGCCATGATAATCCATGTATGCATGTAGTGTATTTCGGTGAATACCAATGGATTCTGCAAGTTTGGAAATAGATATAGCTTGTTGCGGGGCAAGAGCATCTCTGAGAAATTCTGGATTGACCATTTTGCGGGGCCGGCCACAGCGGCCAGTATGCAGGCCAGTAACTGGATTTAGCTTGCTGACATTTGACTGACCTTTGTGTTGGTCTCTTTTTGAGATTGCATGAATTTCAATTTTTGGTCACAGTATCGATCAAAGCACACCGAGTCAATGATCCCGACTTTGAGACATCCATCATAAGCGCGGAAAAACAGTCTGCAGAGTCCTTCAACCAATTGATAGAAAGGGGTGCTATCTGATCCTTTTCTAGGGCTTCAAGGAGGGGAATCGCGTTGTTGATAATCATCGATGCACGTTGATTGAGTTGGATGGGATCAGAATCGTCTTGTCAAAGGAACTGGCTGACATTGGTGTACATCTGGCACAACTGGTTGTAAGCAGTGATTGTATTTGCGGGCCATCCTCCTTCGATGGGGGATTCTGGAAGTTCAGGCAGCGACATTCATGTTAGGTCGTCGATTCAGTCTGATTGACCGTGCACTGAAAGCATCTGACGGTCATGCTAAATACATACAAATAGGTCCCGTTTCTCCACATTTTTCATGGAGGACAAGCTGTTACAGTGGGTCATTCTTTTTCTAGTGGTTATACAGACTCACAGGGTTTTCGGATTTCCACAGGCTTCTGAACTACCCCCAGCGCCGACAAAATCACAATTGTGATTGCCGTACTTCATTGCATGTGGTCTCTCTGGTACGTCTCTTGGTTGTTGTGCAGCCCATGCACTGGCAGTGAACGTCGCCCCCAACCGTGACTACGAAGATTGCGCCACCAGTATGCAATACCCTGCCGTTCCGTCGACGATGACCGCCTACAATGATCAATCATGTGATTGTGGTTGAAACATGGGTCGACTCCTTTTGCTGTCCTTATCCCGTTCCACCATGGCTGCCCAACACTACGAGACCCCGCCGGCAGGGATTCAACAGGCAAAGGAGACACAGGCATCAGTGGAGCGTCACCCAGGTACGTCCTTTTTTCAGTGCTAACTTTCTACATACTAACTCACTGTGTTGCTGTGCTCGTGAGGGCAATGGGGGTCTAACGTCGACGACGACATGTGGTTGATGAGCTACAACCTCAAAGCCACGAGGTTCGTCCCTCTACCTCATCCTCTCCATTTGCCGTCGAAGACCAAAGGAGGGGTGGGCGAGGTGTTAGATGGTGCAAGATGGACCTTTGCTATTGAATGTTGAAGTATGGGGCGTGGTGGGGCGTGCCACATCACCCGCCTGCTGTGGCTTGGCAACCCAGTAAGCCTCCTTCCACTTCATTATCTAGATTCTAACTAAAATTTTAATTCAATTTCCTCCAAAGCATATCCATGGCCCGTGTCCCCCACCCACGCACTTCTGCCGACCCTACTATACCCAAGATGCCTTTTCACCCACCGTGAGCTTTGGCGCCGGGAACTTAGGTATGTCCGCCCCCGAGTTTTCTTTATCTCTCATTTAACTAACAATTCCATTCAATCTACCTACAGGTACCCTATTGACCCACCCCATCTGTGCTCATGCTGTCTATGCCCAGCTCTGTTCACCTCCCCTGCCTGCCCACCAGCTGCCTGCTGTCAGGGCATATTTCAACCGTTGTTATTCCACTGCCGCCAGGTTCAATTCCTGGCAACATCTTGTTTGTTTTCTTCGTACCTATGCTACCTCCTACTGCTATTATTTGTGGCGTATTCTCTCAATTCTGACCTGGATTCGCCAGGTCGTTACTTTGTGCTACATCATTCACGAAAATAACCTTACATTACATTATGTTATAACATCGGTTTTGGTTCTTGAATTATTATGCTTTTTAAACCCATGTTTCATCTTACATGGACAGGCTCTTCAACGTGGGCTGAATGAGTGATTTAATCTTGTTTGCTCCATTGTTCGTATGTTTCGGCTCTCACACTCCCACATCTCCGTGTCTTCCACTTCCATGAACAGTGTCGACGTTGTGGCTGCCAGTACTCCTTTCTCCGGTCAGCCTATAGACCATGCACAATACTACTTTCCGTATGGCCAGGACATATACCGGGTATGTGTCATCCTCACTTTGTATCATCCTCCTGACGCCATTTTGACCCAGGTGCAGAACATCTTATACAAATTAAGCCGCGACGCACTTCTCTATCATTCGGGGGTCTTTCGCGACATGTTTTCACTGCCACCTGCATCCAATGGGACCAATAATGCAGTCGAGGGTGCATCAGATGACAACCCAATTGTCTTGGATGGTCTCAGCTCTGTTGAGTTTGACCACCTCCTCACTTGGTTATATAGATCTCTGTGAGTCATTCATCCTGTAATCAACATATGTATAAGTATCTGATTCTGTGTCTGCATCAAGAATCCAGGATGGTCAACATGACGTGGCCCATTGGTTAGCCGTTTTGAAGCTCGCCAATCGCTATGATATGCTGGTGGCAAGGAGCGATGCAAGAACTGAGCTGGAGAAGTGTTTAATTCCTGCTGGTGATGACCTTATCAATGTTCTCGAATTGGGATCCCAGTACGATCTCCCTTCATGGCGCGAGTACAGTCTGTGCACCTTGATGGGCAGGGATTTACATGACCTCACTCTGAATGACGCCCAGCGAATTGGTGCTTGTTATCTCTTTGCGATTGTTAAGGTCTATCTCAGTATTCAGGACCACAAGCACCTGCTAGCCTGCGTTCCACCCCCGCTGCTCCACGTTTCTGCGTGTTCTGACCATGATACTTGCAAACGAGCATATCGGGAGGGATGGTGGATGCAAGCAGGAAGGTTATTACATGATCCTGTTGCTCTGTTTTCTTGTTATGGGCTCTATAACCAGCTTTCCAGCTTCACGTTTCCTGGGATGACAGGCCGTTGTTGGCCTTGTACGCAAAGCAATCTTCAGATTTCGGATGTGCCCTTCAATCAAAAATGGCTTGTTGTCGAGAAGGCTGCCAAAAAAGTTGCCCGTATGACTTAGAATATCCACCTAGACCTTATGCATAATACTTGCTCTCCAGTAATCAGTCTTATATCTAATAAACCGTGGACTACTTCTCGCGCGGCCATGACAAGTCAAAAAGCGTGCGGCAGAAAAATTTAAAATGCGCGATGCGACGCTCAAAAAAAAGCGCGCAAGTGACAATAACCAAAGAAAAGTGCACTAGTGATAAGTATGGATAATGGATAACCAAAAGGCAGGGTGGTGATAATCAAAGGGTGCGATGATAATCAAAAAAGCGCAGCGGGATTAATTTTTGTGCAGTCGGTATGCCATAGGACGCGAGTGGGGGGGCCATTGGGCGTTAGAGAGGGCTGTTGCGCGCTAGCACGGGCCGTTGGGCACAAGGGGCGTTAGAGGCGGCTGTTGGGCATGATGGGCGGCCGTTCGGCACGAAGGCACAAGAGGGGGCGTTGGGCGCGCAGGAAGGCTGTTGGGCGGTAGAGGGGGCCGTTGGGCATGATGGGTGGCCGTTGGGCGCGTGAAGGGTCCGTTGGACGGAAGTGGAGCCAGGTGGAGTGGAGGTGGGGGGATAAAAGAAGTGTGGGAATGTTTTGTTGGCTGTCTGTTGAATTATGGTTCAAGTTTCGGTGATTGCCGAAAGTGCTTGGCAGTCGATGCCAAGCGATGAGCATTAATGAAACATAAGGCCTCGATGCCCAAACCGTGGCATCACAGGCCTCAAGATAGCTTTGAACTTATTAATAGATGTATATAGAGTCATAAAAAGTATATATATAGTTGGGAACTAAGCTATGTATACTAGAGAATCTGTATTCTAAAATGATGCATCAAAACACACTGTAAATCGTGATAAACAGTGCATCACCATGGGTTTTCTCAAACACAAAAACAACCTTTTGTTACTTCCTTCCTTCCACAACCACTGTAGTCTATATGTACTGTATATATACCATTGTAACATTGTATGTAAATCTACTCAGACCATTCAAATCAAGCCCAAGGACTTAATAAGGTGAATAGAAGCAAAATAGGTCGAAAATTTGACCAAAAAAATTTGTTTCAGCTTTGGATTCTCCTCATTCAGGGGACCTCACAGCACATCTGTTTTTCAAATTTGGTGCATTCATTATGGAGATATAACACTTTTACTGAAATATGCACATTTCATCATTTCTATCTTATCTAGAGATCTAAAAATTATACAAGGTGTTTCAGAAGGTGAATACATATATATTGATGAGTTCTATCATGTTAAACTATTATTAGATCATGAGGAAGGCACTGCGCCTGCGCGATGCATTTGCACATTGTTTACTGTTGTTTGGTGTAAAGCATCACATTGCTTGTCTTCCAATCACTCTGATGCTCTGACAATGTCAGAGGTAGACACCACTGCATCTTTAGTGGCCAATCGGTCCATCACATACTTGTCTATTGTTTGAAAGTTTGGTTTGGTTTGGTTAATTGAGCCCAAATCCATTAACCTAAACTTTAACCAGTTAAGAAAATTTCAGAAAAAAATCTAAACCAGACCAAACCATCATTAACCAGTTAATCTTTCATTGGTTTGGTTAATTTGTTGGTTAAACTCAGTTAAACCATACAAATATGACAAATTGTCCACAAGAGCCATGTTACTTAGTTAATTTGCTGTTGACATATGGGACCCTGAAGTGGTGCGCCACAACCATAATGTGTCTCTCAGACTTCGCATTCTCGCATGGTCTTGTTTATCATAGGACTGGGTTCACCCACTTCCCTAAGAATAACAATGCCCCGTCCATCATCGATCTGGTCTTCCTCCCTAACATGGACAAAGACTCAATCATTAAGCTTGGGAGCCCAGACGAGTCGGACCACCGCTCGATCATCACCCTCCTCAGATCCCCCCTCATTAACGCGAAGGAACGCTACTGTATAGTTCCAGACTCGGAAGAGGAAACTCATTTCCTGTCTGCACTCACGGAATCCATGTCCTCCATCCCTATCCCAGCTACGGCCTCCAGGGAGGACATCACTAGTATTACCCAGAAGGTACAGGAGCTCATCCTGGCCGAGTGGACCAAATTCTCTCGCTCTCCCTGGGACTCGTTCCGGTCGAAGGGCTGGTGGGATAAGGACTGCAAGGCCGGGTGGCGCACCTACTCCAACTCGGGTAAGACAGACCAAGACTGGCGCGACATGCACAAAATCATTCGCACCGCCAAACGGAACTTCTTTGACAAGAAAATTGACGAAGTCTCCAACAAGAATAAGCATCCCTGGGACCTTACCTCCTGGGTCGGCCCACGAAAGAATGCCTCTCCTGAGGCCATTACTTTTGAAGGCAAGACCTGCTCCATGACCGCCAAGACTTGTGAGGCGTTTCATAAGTCTTTTCAGTCTGCCGAAGCGCGCCCTGTCGACCCTGACAGGCTGCGCAGTGCTCTCGAACCTCAGCCCAAACGGGCTTGGGTCCCATTTTCATCGCAAGAGGTCCTCCAGGCCCTGGCCGGCTGTTCCAGCCGGTCTGCCCCTGGCCCCGATCATCTTACATGGTCCCACCTCAAGTGCCTGATCGCACATGAGCATATCTTGAAGCTGTTCATCTGGATCCTGAACGCTTGCCTCTCGGCAGGGTTCTGGCCCGACGCATTCAAAATCTCAACGACCATCATTATTCCTAAACTGAATAAGCCGGCATATGACATTCCCAAAGTGTTTCGCCCCATCGTGCTCCTAAACACCCTGGGCAAACTATTTGAGAAAGCTATTGCTAACAGACTGCAATGGGAACTTGCCCGCTATGGTCTGCTACACCCAGGACAATTCGGATGGGTTCGTCAGAACTCCACTGAAGATGCCGGACAATTCCTCACCCACCTCATTCGGGCAGGGTGGTCAAGGAAACTCAAGACCAGTGTTGTTGCCATTGACTTGGCACAATACTTTCCCTCTCTAAACCACTCGGTTATCGCGCTCATACTGGATAGGATGGGGTTCCCCGACACTGTTGTGGACTTCTTCTCCAATTACCTAGTAGGGAGACAGACTCAATACACCTGGGAGGACGACCTCTCAGACCTTTTCTCCATGGACATTGGCATAGGTCAGGGCTCTGCCCTCTCCCCCATGCTATCGTCCATATATCTCGCCCCGCTGATGTACATGTTTCATGCCGAACAATCGCAGGCTAGCCTCATTTCCTACGTAGATGACGGGACTATCATTGTCCAGTCCGAGACGTGGAAAGAAAACCTTGTCAAACTAAAAAAGGCATACAAATGTCTGTTTGAGCTGACTACAGCCCTTGGGCTTGTCCTCGAACACTCTAAATCGGAGGCATTCCATTTTTCCAGGAAGAATGGCGACGATAACCCCCCGGTTGACCTAGGATATGCACCCTTCACCGGCGACTCCCCTCTTGTCCCCAAGACCTTCTGGAGGTACCTGGGGTTCTTCTTCAACCGAAAGCTTCTCTTCACCGAGCATGCAAAACGGTAGGCCACTAAGGCATTCTCTGCAACAGGAGCCTTACTTTCTCTGGGGAACTCAGTCCGTGGACTCACGCCCAAACACAAACGCACCCTATACCAATCGTGTATTCTACCGATTGCTCTATATGGTGCCAATCTATGGAACTTCGACAGCGCCCGTAATAAGGGTGTCATCAAGTCTATCTCCGGAGTTCAGAGGCGCGCAGCCCTGTGGATCCTGGGAGCCTTCCGTACCACCCCCACAGGGGCGGTCGAATCCCTTGCCGGCTTGCCTTCGGTGCATCTGCATCTAAAGAAGCTCTCCTGCAGAAACCATGTCCATATGCACTCTCTTGCACCATGACACATGACCATCATGGTCTGCAATGAGGAAGATCCCTCGAAGCGACCATGGTACTCCCCGGAATTTATGTATAATCTTAAATCCCCCCTCGTCGATATCTGGGCATAAACGTGACTGTCCCCCTATCACCCTTCAACAATTACAACGAGCCAGGAAAACGCGTCCTCAACCGATTTCCTGACCGCATTATCCACGACATCACTCTTTTCCGCGGCAAAACTGCTAAGGAGCATGCCGAAGCCAGGAAGTTACGCCTCGTCACCCTTAACAAGGTGTTCAATGCCAACATCTGCTCTAACAAATCCGCTGTCATTGTCACCGATGCGGCCATCCCATCCCTTGTGTCGGGCCATCAAGCTGTTGCAGCTTGGGAAACCTGGCACATGGGGTACTCCATCAACAAAGACTGGGCAGCTGGTGGCCTTGCAGTCTCTGACGACACTGAAACCTTAGCAATAGGACACGGGTTCTCCAACCTGGTCACTCTGCTAGGGGGTCTCTCCAAACTGGAAGAAATCCACATCTTCACCGACTCTGTTAACGCCATTCGGCGCGCCACAGACCCGGACCTCCACTCCTCGCAGGCAACTGCGCTCACTATCATCAGTAACCTGGTTCCTTGGTTTGAGGAACCAGGTCTGAAATCCAAGGTCTTATGTCCCTGATTGCTCGGACCATGGCTTCGAACCCCATCGTGCAATGCATGACTTTGCCTCCTCAATACACATCAAGTGTGGTGAGTCGGCCTCCAGATCCCTCAATTTCAACATGAAACAATTTATGGACAACATGCTAGGCGATTGGAACGACCTGTACCAGTCCCCCAAGTATGTTGGCCATCACTACCAATTCCCGAGGTCGTGCATCAGACGCCAAGACCACGCTCGGGCCAAAAGAATGAAGCCGTCCCACCTCAAGGGCGGCACATGGCTTAAGGATGTGGGTCACTCCCAATTCCTCACGGCTCAAATGGTCCGCGGCCTCACCAGTCACGCCCCAATTGGCCACTATAGACATAGGTTCAGTATTGGTGACAAGATTGAACAATGTGACTGTGGATCGGGGTCCGTCGAGGACTTCGCCCACGTATTCTACAAATGTCTGCACCACCCCACCAGGCCCCCAGACATGCCCACCTTCTCGAGGAACTCTCCCATCTGGGACATCTTCAGGAAATTCATTATGGACAACCCAGGGGCATTTGCCTTTAGGGATCGTCCAACGCCCAACACAACCGTTGGCGGTAGTCGCGTGGTAGTGCGCTGTGTACAAAGGGGTGCAGCCCCCTCTGGCAAGCAAACATGATCGAAGGGTAAGAAGCGCACAGGCACTTCTTTGGTGGGTAGGGCGCAGACACCCCCCAGCGCCGCCAACGGCCAACCTCACAAGGTTGGAGTGCTCTTGTATCGCGTGGCTGAGTATTCGGGTGCGCACACTAACACATTTGTTTATAACAGACTCCCCTGTCCTGGCACGAGGACTTATCAGCTCGACGGAGCTTTGCGCCGCTTGTTCTTCATGCGTACGTAGATCCTTGGATTGATGTAGTTTACTCTATGTCAAGCGGACTGTACCCCTAGTATACCACTATATAAATTGTTGACCAAAAAAAAAAAAAGGTTCACACATGATTAAACCATCCAAACACATGATTTTTGGCATGTGTGCCCTCATTGCAGAGTCAGCAATGGGTGGATGTGTTGTTTCAACATTGGATGATGTGCATCATGTGCACATCAAATGTTTCAAATACATGTAAACAAATTCCCAAAAACATCGCACAGCTGCTTATTATGTCTACACAGGAACAAGTAAGGGTTTATACTATATCAATTAGGTAGGAGGGAATTATATGTCATCAAGTATGTATTTATTTTGTGAAACTTCGCCACAGACTTTGAGTTATAGAGGTGCCATGCTCTGACCAAATAATAGTAAACAATGTGCAAAATGCATCATGCAGGCGCACGCAGTGCCTTCCTCATAGTCTAATAATAGTTTGATGTGATAGAACTCATCAATAGATATGTATTCACCTTCTGAAACACCTTGTATGGTTTTTAGATGATCTAGATAAAATAAAAATAATGAACTGTACAGATTTCAGTAAAAGTGCTACATATATCTCCCCAAGGAATGGACCAAATTTGAAAAACAAATGTGCTATAAGATCTCCTGGATGTGAAGGATCCAAATCTGAAATAGAATTTTTTGGTCAAATTTTCGATCTGTTTTGCTCATATTCTGTGTTTGAATGGTCTCAATGGGTTCACATGCAATGGTTAAATAGTATATATATATTACATGTAATCTAATGTGGTTGTGGAAAGGAGAAAGTAAGAGATGTTGCTTTTTGTGTTTAAGGGAACTCATGCTGCACTGTTTATCACGATTTACAGTGTGTTTTGATACATCATTCTGCTACATAGACTCTTTACCAGACATAGCTAATGTATGTAACTGTATATATACTTACTATTGCTTTCAATTATCTCTACATAAGTTATGAATAATTTTTGGGACTGGTGGTGCCACGGTTTGTGCATTGAGGGCGTGATTTTCAATGATGTGCATTGCTCGGCATTGACTGCCGAGCACGCTTGGCAATTGCCAAAAGTCAAACCATAAGTCAACTGCCAAACCTTCCCACACTCTTTATTCCCCCCACATCCACTCCATCTGGCCACCACTGGCCCCTTCAAGCGCCCAATGGCCCTCTCTAACACCCAATGGCCCATCCTCATGCCCAACGCCCCCCTCTGATGCCCAACGACCCCAACTGATGACCAATGGCCTCCCTTCGCGCCCAATGCCCCGCTCTAGCACCCAATGTCCTGTTCTCATGCCAATGTCCTGTTCTCATGCCTAACAGCCCCCACTCACGCCCAACGGCCCACTCTCGCATCCAACAACCCCTACTGGCATCCAACGGCCTCCTTTCACCCCCAATGGCATCCCTTGCCCATCTCTTATGCCCGAAAGCTGTCTTTTGTGCCCAACCGCCTTGACTCACGCCCAACAGTCCCCACTCATCCCCAACACCCATCTCTCATGCCGAATGGCCCCCCAACTCATGCCCAGTGAAAATTGGATTGTGTGGGAGTGGATTTTCTCATGGCTATTTTAGGTTTGATCTTGCCTAATTTGGTTTAAATCAGTCCAAATGGGAAATTTGATTTGATCAACAGCAAGTCCAACTTTAAGGGTTTGAGTCAGGATAACCTGGAAAATTTAGGAAACAAGCATGATGTGCTCTGGTTTTCTCAGGTTTTTTCAGGGGTGATTCAGTTAAAATCTGTCAAACCAGGGGAATCAAGTGGGAACCTGTGGGAATTGATGGTTGAATTTCCAGATTATTCTGACTCAAACCCTCTCAAACCCTTAAAGTTGGACTCTCCATAAGTCAAATCAAATTTCCCATTTGGACTGATTTAAACCAAATTAGGCAAGATTGAACCTAAAATAGCCCTGAGAAAACCCACTCCCACACGACTCAATTTTCACTGGGACTCACGTCCAATGACCTGCACTCAAACGCCCAATGATGTCACTCACGCCCAATGCCCAATGCCGTCCACACACATCCAATTGCCCCTCTCTCCTGTCCAACAGGACCTGCAGCCGTGCCCCATGGCCTCACTCACGCTCAATGCCGTCCATGTGCACATGAATCGTGGGGCTGGGGAGTGGGACAGACACAGGGTTTTTTTTTTTTCCATAGACTGACTTCTATGTCAATAGCTCAGATGACCTCTTGCTTTGTCTCAAGGTTACTGGTTTAGACCGGTTTAAACCAGTTAAACCTGGTTAATTTTTTTTTCCAAAAGTGATTAACTCAAACCAGTTGGTTAACCAAACCACTGGTTTGGTTTGGTCTGGTTAGTGGTTAATTTTGTTTTTTAAACTGGACTTTCAAACACTATACTCGTCCTGTTCATCCGATGTCATGAATCGGACATCAAATCGGAGTGGACACTAACAACTGAAATGACCAGTTTTACCACATCTGAAGCATACATTGGCATTTTTACCCCTGACGTGAGAGGCATCAATGTCCATCACATTGGGGTCGCAGACACTCGGAGTCAGAGCAATGACTGTCAGAGGTGCAGAAGAAGAAGAAGTAGAAGTTGTTATTTTACTAGTTCTTGTTTAAATAGTATTTTGTCTAGTACTTATTTGTAGTGGTTGTCATATTTATTTTTTCTACGTTTTATGAAGTAGAATTAGTTTTTCAAGTAAGATGAAATACTATTTTTTATTTGATAGTAGTATGTAGAACTTAAATTTAAGTAGTACTTCGTCTAGATAGAAATAAATCATAAGTAGTAAGTAAAATATCTTAGTTGGCAATTACTACGTACAAATACATATATGTCTACTAAATTTATAAAATACGCGGAATATAGGGGATGAAAGGTCGGGGAAAGACAGATCCTGCCGCTGCCTTCGGTGCGGTCAGAGCAGTGCGGAAAGGGTTTGGATGTGTCGGAACTGTGGACTTGAAAGCTTTATTGGTGATTCAATTATCATTGTTGACTCGTGTGGCTGCATACCAGGCATCGGGGTTGTCATCCGCAGGTCGTCCAAAAGTTAGTGTAGCAATTTCGGATTGGATGTCGGATTGGAGGCTGTGTCGGAACTTGAGTACTATGTTTGTTCCTTCAGTGTACCCAGCCTAGTGTTTCAAGGTTCAGTCCAATAGGACTGCAACCAGACTAGACTGAACTGAAAATGAACCAAAATAAAGCAAGACCATGGTCTCAGTCTATGCTAAAATGGGAAGGGCCCAGTCTTCAGTCTCAACCAAAAAAAAATTTTGTTGAAGACTGGTAAAAGACCGGTTGAAACCGGTCTAAACTGGTCTTTTTCGGTACTAGTACAGGGTGTCTATGTGTATTTATGTGGCTGTTGGCCGTTGGGCGATAAAGGGGGCACACATCGTGGCAGTTGGGCACGGGACGCCATTGGGCGCGAAGGGAGGCTGTTGGGTGTGAGTCGACAAGGCCATTGAGAGGGGGCCATTGGGCATGAGTGGATGCCATTGGGCAGAGGAGGGGCTGTTAGGTGTGAGTCAACGCGTGTGGAGCGGCATTGGGGGTGAGTCAAGGCCATGGGGCGCGATAGGGGGCCATTGGGCACAGGAGGGGCCATTGGACGCGAGTGGAGGCCGTTGGGCATGAATGGAGGCTGTTGGAAGCGAAGGAACGCCATTGGGCGTGAAAGGACACTGTTGGGCCCTAGAGGGGGCCGTTGGGCGTGGGTGGAGGCCGTTGGGGGTGAAGGGACGCCGTTGGGCATGAAAGGATGCCATTGGGTGCTAGAGGGGGTTGTTGGGCATGAAAGGATGCCATTTGGCGCTTGAGGGGGCCGTTGGGCACGAGTTGAGGCCGTTGGGTGCCAGAAAGGGCGTTGGGCAAGAGTGGGCATGAAAGTCAGATGGCAAACTGGGCAAAGGGTTTGTTTGGTCCAGAAAGCAGCCAAAGCAAATAAGGGCAAATAGCCTGCCCCCATTTGGATGTGCATCAGGCACACATCAAATGTGTCAACTAAATATAAACACACTTAAAAAAACATTGCACATCTGCCTACATGTCTTACACAGAAGCAGCAAAAGCTTATGCACTATATCAATTAAGTATTAGAGCATTATGTGTCACTTACTATGTATCTATTTTGTGAAATTTCGCCACAGATCTTATGATATAGCGATGCAGAGCTCTGCACCAAATAATAGTAAACAATGTGCAGAATACATCGTGCGGGTGCGCGTGGCACATTTCTCATGGTCTAATAAGGGTTTGAAGTCATAGAACTCTTAAATACATATGTATTGACCTTCTGAAACACCTTGAATAATTTTAAAATGTCTAGAGAAGATAGAAATAATCAAATGTGCAGATTTCAGTAAAAGTGTTATATCTCCATGATTAATCCACCAAATTTGAAAAACAAATGTGCTGTGAGATCCCCTGAATGGGGAGAATCCAAAGCTGAAGTAAAATTTTCTGGTCAAATTTTCGACCTATTTTGCCTATATTCACCTTATTAAGTCCTTGAATTTTATTTGCATGGTCTGAATAGGTTTACATACAATGTTGCAATAGTATATATTTACTACATATAGTTTAAAGGGGTTGTGAAAAGGAGAAAGTGAGGAAATGATGTTTTTTGTGTTTGAGGTAACTCATGATGCACTGTTTATCATGATTTACAGTGTGATTTGATACATCAATTTGCTGCCCAGACTCTCTACCATGCATGGCTCATGTATCTAACTGTATATATACTTTTTATAGGTTTATAAACATCCCTAAATCAGTTAATAAGTATATTTGAGGCCTGTGATGCCACAGTTTGGGCATTGAGGGCATGAGTTTCAATGACACACTCACTCGGCATTGACTGCCGAGCATCTCAGCAATTGCTGAAAGTCAAACCATAAGTCGACAGCCAGCGAAACATTCCCACAGTTCTTTTTATCCCTCACTAGTGTTCGAAGGTTCAGTCTACATAGACCTGAACCAGACTGAACTGAACTGAAAAATAGACCATGTTGGACTGAACCGCGGTCTAAGGTCTATATATTTTAGAAAATTTAGACTACAGTTCAGTCTAGATTTTTTTTTTGACTTAGACCGCAAAAAGACCAGTCTTTTTGCCCTTTGGTATACACCTCCAACCCCCCCCCCCCTAATATTCTACAATTTTTGGAGATTTTTCAGTAATCTGCATAATATTCTAGATATTTATAGTCCAATTTCATTGGTCCAAGGCTTGTTTTGAAGCTACAACTGTGTGGAATACATTTCTACCTTGTATATAAACTCTTGCTCAGAGTCACAAAGGTTAAGAATTGAGTGAAACATGGTGAAAACATAGCTAAAACATATGATTACAGTGTTATTTTTTTGTATCTGTGTTTACAGTGCTATTTTTGTTGTATCTGTACTATTATTACTTTGTTATTTTTTGTTATATCTGTGTGCCTCTCATTGCGGAGCGAGCAATGGGTGGATGCGTCAATTCGACGTTGGATGATGTGCAACACGCACGCATCCAATGTGTCAAATATATGTAAACAAACTCAAAAAATATCGCATTTCTCCTTAATATGGCTACACAGGAGGAAGTAAGCTTACAGACTACATCAATTATGTATTTAGCCACCATGTATAATTAATCACCCACCAAACCAGTTCGGTCCACTGTCCATGGGTCCAATGGTCTGGTCCTGCGTGGTCCGGTCCGGTTTTTTGCCCTTTTGTCATATATGAAGACCGGTCTCGGTCTCGGTCTATGCCCCTTGGAGGCAAAAAACCGAACTGAACCAAACCCTCAAACACTAACCCAGCCTTTTCAACATAATCTTTGAAGTCGTCAATGTAAGCCTCCACTACCTTGGTAATAGGCTTCTTCCTCAAGAATGAGCCATGCATCATGTTCTTTGTTTTTCGGAGTGAACTCTGCGATGAAAGCAGTTCAGAACTGTACCCAGGTCTGATGGCACGGAGCTCTGGTCTGATGCTCTTGTCAGATGATGTGGTTGGTGAAGCGCGCAGCACGTCCACTCTTCATGAAGGAAAGCGCCCAACAGATCCTAGCATGATTGTCTGCAAACTGCTCCGGCACCAGTCCCATATACAGTTCGCAAGAATTAAGGAAAGTCCAACCTGTGGAACGTGCTCCGTCAAAGTCCAACGGAGTTGCGGGTTTGGCCCGACACACACCTGGATTAGCAGGCGCGATCAGAGCAGGCGGAAAGGCCGGAACTGGGGCCTCTGCTGGAAGGGCAATCGGGTCGGGGTTGGAAATGGGAGCGGGGAATAGCAGCACGGATAAGTTGTTCGAGTTGAGTGGTAATGTTGGTGAGGGTCTGGTGGTGAGTCACCAGTTACAAAGTGGTAGGTGGAACGGTGGGAAGAGGGATCAGAAGGGGCGTCGGATGTACCGGAATCAGAGGAGGCTGGACTCAAGCCCGTGTCATCAAGTCTGAAGCATGGAATGGCCTCAATGGTACAATTTGTACCCCATCTGTTTAGAGAGAACTTTCTACTGTAAGAGCGACCTTATGATCCAACAACTCTGAAGTGCTCCGAAGCAACTCCAACGTCAGACGACTTGCAAGGGAAATCCAAAGTTAAATAGACTCTACAAAGTACAATATGAGGCATACCTTGCAAGGGAAATCCAAAGAGAAAGTTCTGAGGATTCCCGTGCAAGCTAGGCAGCTATATAGACGACGAGAATTGGAAATGGGGAGAGGAATGTTGAAATATGACAAAGATCAGGAGTAGGGATGGGAATGGAATATGTAAATCGGAATAGTGCATATGGTGATATAAATCGTCGCTCCGACATGCCCTCCGATGCGGAGTACAGTCGGAGGTCGTCGGAGGTTGGAGGTGATGAAAGAGAGATGGAAAAGAAAGGAAACATAAAGTATAGTAATTGACGTACCACAATGGTCGGAGGGTGGGTCAGAGGTGTCGGACTAATTGGAGGATGGGTCGGAGGTGTCAGACTAAGGAAATCAGATGGAAATCAGATGGTTGCCCTTACAAAAATCAACACATATTTATTGACATATGATACTCTGCTACATAATTGATATAGTCTGTAAGCTGACTTCCTCCTGTGTAGCCATATTAAGGAGAAATGCGATGTTTTTTTGAGTTTGTTTACATATATTTGACAGATTTGATGCACATGTGATGCGTGTCATCCAACGTTGAAACGACGCATCCACCCATTGCTGACTCTGCAATGAGGGGCACAGATGCTGAAAAGGCCAGAATATATTTATAGATTTTATTTATAATCTGTCTACTTGTGATCGAGGCAGGAGGGAGCACACACACACATCTTTTGTGCTTTTTTTTAGGTGTGCCTATTTGGGAAGTGGGAAAGTTGTGATGTAGAATGAGTGTGATGCACCAGATGTAATGGACTTGTGGCTCAGTTGGTTAGATAGATGACTGAACTAATGTTCTGTACTATAGAGGTTATGAGTTCAATTCTTGCAAAATGGCACAAATTTTGCACTTTGCTGTTTCGTGATCCTGATTTCCGTTCCTCAGATTGTTCCATGGAAAAGACCGGTTTAAACCCGTTTGAACTGGTCTTTGGCCGGTCTTTCAAATTCCAAAGGTTGGAGTGAACTGAGGACCTGTAAGGGCAACCACTTCAAGTATCTGAGTTTGAGTCTTGGATCATAAGGTCGCCCTTACAGGACCGGCAAGATCCAAAACCTTAAAAACCAAGACTGGCAGGTGGGTCTTTCACCAGTTTGGTTCGATCTAGTCTCAGTCTAATTCACAAAAAAGTAAACTGGACCTTCAAACATTAAATTCGACCAAACAAACCAAACATTTGGGTTCCTTGTTTTAAAATCTCACCTACAGACAAAAGCTGTGTGCTTAGGTCTGGGATGTAATAAACAGGATAAAGATGAGTTATCTTTTTTGTTTTAATCCTGTTGTCACTTATAGTATGATTTACCATAACGGTATCTTTGCCAAGGATCAAGATTTTATGTCCCTTTCCTGCAGTTTGTACTAGTTTTGGAGTATCAAATGACTCATAATTTATGTGGTCATCAATAGAAAAAGTGAAATGCAATGAAGCACCACTGTCCAAAATCCAGTTTGTCTTAGTAGTTTCCTTACACTGAACACAAGTCACAAAATCGTGTATATAATGTGTATTATATGATGCGAGACTGCTATCTATTGCGTTCAAAAAAGATAACCGCGATAATGCATCAGCTTGTGTGGCAAGTCAAAAAGGAAATACTGACTTCGGATCAGCACTGGTTGCAATATTCTCCATTTGAGCTCCGAGGAGCTTGTCCTCCAAATCTTTAATCATGGGCATCTGGGTATGCCTCTTCCTCTTCCAAACCAAGAGAGACATTGTCATCATCTTGTTCAAGGGTTGGAGACTTGTGCTTCATAGAGGGGCACTTCTGTTGAAACTTTTCCCATCACGTAGATTAGATTAGATTACATCACGTGACCTTTACATATCTTCGTTACATACTTGTTTGGTTGGTACAAACAGTAGTACGGTATATAAGACCAGGAAACTGTCAATATCAACAAGTTGTCTCTTGACTCTTAACCAGCTCCATCGCTCTCACCAGCCTCAACCGCTCTCACCAGCCTTACCCCTCCAAACCATGTAAGTGACCATAGCGGTATCGTAGAGTACTTCCACTGTAGCTATGTTGCTCAGTACGCCTGTGGCTAGCGCCCAGGTGGAACTTCAACAGGTTATGGGCCCCGGATAGCAGAGGGACTTGGGAAACGCTGGCAACAGCGAGTACCTGCCCACTCTACCCTGGTTGGCAAAGAACCGATCGAAAGATCTAGGTTCTGAGTCATACTTCTTCACATATGAACCTGGGAACGTCATTACGACAAGTACCTGTCATGAGACGTCCCTAAGGGGATTGACCTAGTACACTCCATGTGGAAACGTTGATCGCACCTTATACGTTTCTGACATATAAAGGGTTTTCCCATGACCGCTATTCCTGAAGGGAATATGTCATAAGGAATCATTCAATTGTTTTCTCAAATCATATTCATAACACATCACTGATTGAGAACCCTTTTCAGATTCATTCACAATGTCTACCTCTCGCTCCGCCATGGACACCATCACCACCTTTGACGGCATCGACTACCAAAGCTGGGCCGAAAGGATGAAGTCCTACCTCCTCCATCAAGGAGTCTGGCGCATTGTTTCTGGCGACATCGTTCGCCCTGTCATCGCCGATTTCACCACCACAGTCTCCACCCCTGGAGCCACTGCTGCTGCTCCCCCTGTGCTGGTTGCCACGGTCGACCAGCCCGGCTTCCGCAAAGAAGAGAAAGCCTGGATCAGGGACGACGACGTGGCCCTCGGGGCGATACGCCTGAAGGTCTCCGAGCCGATCAGGCGCCACATCAAGGACAGCACCTCGGCCCTTGAAGCATGGGCAGCGTTAAAAGATGCCTATTCCAAGATATCCCCGGCCATCATCTTCGGCGACTTCAAGGCCGCCGCCACATACAAACTGTCTGGACGCGACCCCGTGCCCGAAATCGAGCGCCTGGGATCCCTTTTCGCCCGGCTCGCCGATTCGAACTTTGTCGTTCCCGAGCTGATGCAGGCAATGATCCTGGCCAACGCGATTCCTGACGCCTGGTCGTCACTCTCTACTGCTCTCTTCCAGGTCTACGACGCCGATGATTTCACCTACAAAGCCGTCGCCGAAAGCATCATCTCTGAATACCGGCGCAAGTACTCAATCGGGTCTACTCGTGCGTCCAATGAGCAGGCCAAGAAAATTTCCGGGACAAAGCGCAAGGGACAGGACCCTAAATGGGAAAAGCAGCAAAAGCCGAGTACCTCGCAGAATGACGCTGACGAGCAGCCTAACTCGACCGACCATAGTACCGCTTCTGAAAAGAAGAAGGGAAAAGGACGCTGGCGCAATCAGAAGAAAAGCGCCAACACTGCGGACAATGCGTCCGAACATGTGGAGGAAACGGTTGAGTTTGTTGCTCCCGCTATCCACTTCCCTCCTCTTCCGCCACCATCCTTCGCCACCGTCACTGGCCGTGGGAAAACGTTAAGTACCACCCAACCTGATTCCGCAAGAATGCAGTCGCTCCTGCAGCGAATGAACCCGCCACCATCCCAGTACACCGGGCTTCCTTCGGGCAAGCCGTCTGCGTGGAAAAAGAATGATCACATCAGGAAACTCACGCGGAAGATTGGTGTTCGTCCCTCAGGGTCAAATCTTCGGATTCTGGATACGATTATCCCAGAAGAAGACGAAAGACCGTCCAAGCAGCGTCGAGTTACTCCGCCGCTGGACCAAACCCTTAGGATGATGGACATAGACCATCAAAGCGAGCGGATGGGGCCGGACCAATTCGAAGATGGGCTCATTGAACTTGACAGTTCGTCATCTTCCTCTCCTGAATCTGACCAATTAAGGAAAGCTAATAACACCTCCTTACAGACGTGTAAAATATTAGCTAGTACTAGTGCAGAATGTATGGATCATATTGACAACGATCTATATAAAAAATATACAAAGCACTTTGCGTCATGCACACACTGTAAGGAGAAAGAACGTGCACAATGGATCTTAGACTCCGGTGCCTCGTTACACTTTACCCATGAGTTCAAGGACTTCGCGTACTACAGGCCTCTTAAGGCTAAGCGATTTGTCCAAACAGCTGAAAAGGGAAAGAAACTAGAAATTCTCGGAGTTGGGGCCGTTCCAGTACGGCATACCCTAAATGGGGAAGTAAAAACCCACCTTCTCCGACCTGTATTCTACATTCCAGACATGGACACACGCCTATTGTCCCTAGGCGTCTTCCTTAATCACGGTTACAAAGTAGACGGAATACGTGGAGAAATCAACATCTCCAAAGGACAGAACAAAATACAGTTCTCGCCTCACATTCTCGGACAAATCATTTATTGGTTAGACACTGAAATACGCTATGACCAAATCCACGCGATCTCTAGCGAAATCACTGTCGAAACCTGGCATAAACACCTTGGCCACCCAAATGACCAAGCGCTCAATAAGATGCCCACCAGTACCAAAGGAGTACCCAAAACGTTAGTACGTGAGAAATCACAGGAAAGCTGCACGGGGTGTCTAAAAGGGAAAATGCCGAATCAATCTTATCCTAACTCGATGACAAGGGCTGTCAAACCTTTTGATTTGATCCATTCGGATTTGAAGCAGATATCCACGGCATCGTACCATAAGTACAAATATTTCCTTACCTTTTTGGACGATTTTTCATCCCATGTCTGGGTCGTCTTGCTTAGGAAGAAGTCAGGCGCCATCACGGCGCTGAAACAATTCCTTGCGATGATCCAGAATCAATTTGCCGCTACCCCTAAAAAGTGGCGGGTTGATGGAGGTGGAGAATTTGACGAATACAAGGATGTACTTGCCGATCATGGAATTCTGATCGATGTCACGCTCCCATATCAGCACCAGCAGAATGGTAGAGCAGAAAGGATCAATCGAACACTATGGGAAAAATCTCAGGCATTGCGCTTCGATGCATGCTTACCGCCCATGTGGTGGGAATTCTGTTTGGAACACGCAGCATTTCTCTACAACAGAACCCCCATGCAGCGTCTTGAATGGAAAACCCCTTACTTCAGGGTGACCAATGAGATCCCCGACATGTCTAGTGTCAGAGTATTCGGATGTCAGGCATATGTATATATCCCAAAGGAGAAACGTAGGAACTCCCTGGAATCAAGATCCCGATTGATGATTTATCTCGGATCGAAACCAGGGGTCAAAGGATACCGCTTCATGGATCCTGAGACCAAAAGCTATCTTTGATGAAAGCAAGTACCCTAGATGCCACATTGACCCGTTGCCAGAAAACCACCCAGAAATGGAAAACCCAGAGCCGGCTGATGAGTTTGAGGATCTCATTCCCGGCAGCAACAATGACGATAGTCACAACAAAACACCTCATATCCCAGTTCCCATTGAACAGGATCAACCTGAATCAGACAACGAACTGCCTGCCAGTGAGCCTGATGACAAACCGCGAGTACCCACTCCAGAACCCGAGCAAGTACCAGATCGACCAATCAGGGAACGACGAGTTCGGAAGATGCCAGGAAGCATCTATGGGGAAGACACTCCAGCGTCTGATCTTGAAAAATTAGATCGGAGACGGAGGTTGGGCGGTCAAACGGCATGGATGAATGACCTCCTGATGGAGGCAATATCAGTCCAAGTTGGCATCGTTGAAATGTCCCATAAAGACATACACCCTCTTCCAAATAAAGAAGACTGGTATGCGGCTGAACGTAAAGAGCTAGACATGCTCAAACGCCGCGGGGTGATCACGGAGCTAGTACCCCTGCCTGCAGGAAGGAAAGCTCTAAGGAACAAATGGGTTTACAACGAAAGGTCCGATGGGCGCCTGAAAGCACGCCTCGTCCCAAAAGGATTTTCACAAGTAGAAGGGATCAACTTTGATCAGATCTTCTCACCAGTCGTAAGATATGAAACCGTCCGACTAATACTGGCATTGACAGCCCTTGAAGGGTGGTTCATGACTCTTTTGGACGTCTCATCAGCCTTCCTCTATGGAACGCTCCGTGAAGTCATTTACATGCGACAGCCTGAGGGCTACATAGTAAAAGGGAAAGAACACCTCGTGTACCAACTATTCAAAGCTCTATATGGACTTAAGCAGGCCGCATTAGCCTGGTGGAGGGAACTTGATTCCTCCATGAAAAAGCTCGGCTTTGTCCGGCTTCACTCCGATGCGGGAGTGTTCATTCACAAAAGTACCAGTGGGGAAATTGTAATCGCCGTCATCTATGTCGACGACTCTGCTTTTCTCGGCACAAACCGGGAATATACGCTAGAGAAAAAGAAGGCCTTCATGACCACATGGGAATGTAGGGACCTGGGGCACCTTGTGCCTGATGGGGAACCGAAAGAATTTCTCTCTATCCAAATAAGGCAACGCGGGAAACGTATCTTCATCGATCAAGTACCTTACCTTGAGAAAATTCTGGCACGCATGGGGATGAGCGAATCTAATGCCACCCATACCCCACTCCCTACGGGCTACAAACCCATGGCGTCCGAAGATGAACCCAATGCGGAACTCCGATCTAAGTACCAATCCGTCATCGGATCACTCCTATATCTGATGATTGGAACGAGGCCTGACATCTGCTTTGCTGTAATCAAAATGTCCCAATTTTCCGCAAATCCCACCAAACACCATTTAGAGGTGGCTAGGGATATTTGCAGATATTTAAAGGCAACAAAAAATTACGCGATCATGTACGATGGGGACTCAGGGAAAGGGATCTATGCATTCACAGACTCCGACTGGGCGTCAGATGAAAACACGAGGAGGTCTACCACCGGCTTCTTCATATCACTGGCGTCTGGAGCGATAACATGGGTATCATCGGCGCAAAAAACCATCGCCCTCTCTTCTACAGAAGCAGAGTATATGGCACTATCAGATTGCAGTCGCGCAGCAACATGGCTGAGAAGCATGCTTGCCGAACTTGGAATGCAGATCGGATCAGTACCGATCTATGGAGATAACAACGGCTCCGTCTTTATCGCATCCAACCCTGTAACTGAGAAGCGATCCAAGCACATTGACGTGCGATTCCACTTCGTCAGAGAAAAAGTCTCCAAAGGAATTATTACGGTCGAATTCATTGAAGGAGTGAATAACCCTGCAGACCTTTTAACTAAGAATCTGGGGAAAATCCTCTTTTCCAAGTTTATCCTGTACTTCGGATTGATAAAGAACTAGGCGAAACAGAGTACCTATATATATGTGGGAAAAAGTAAGATGTATTTAGAAGTATGTACTAAATATGGGGGGGTGTTGAAACTTTTCCCATCACGTAGATTAGATTAGATTACATCACGTGACCTTTACATATCTTCGTTACATACTTGTTTGGTTGGTACAAACAGTAGTACGGTATATAAGACCAGGAAACTGTCAATATCAACAAGTTGTCTCTTGACTCTTAACCAGCTCCATCGCTCTCACCAGCCTCAACCGCTCTCACCAGCCTTACCCCTCCAAACCATGTAAGTGACCATAGCGGTATCGTAGAGTACTTCCACTGTAGCTATGTTGCTCAGTACGCCTGTGGCTAGCGCCCAGGTGGAACTTCAACAACTTCTGGGGATCAACGGTCTTCATTTGTTGCTCAAGCTGATAAGCCGAGTGGCATGTCAACACCTCAGGTCGCCTTAGTGTGGGATCTGCCAACTGCTCGCAGAATCAAAGGTTGCCTATAGTAGGCATTACATCCATGTGGGCGGCAAGGGAGCATCCAGCCATGACTGACAGCCAGATGCTGGGGTTCCCCGACAATTCACCCATGTCTGATTGGTCATTTGCCCTGATGCATTGGATCAGGGTTTTTGCCTTTTTAGAAGGTAGAATGTAGGTTGATTTGTGGAAGATGGTTCTGCTGCCATTGATGACTGTAATGGCTGGTGCAGGTATTAGAAGGGGAGGGGAATCCTCAACCTCTTTGATGCATGCAGAGCTCACAACATGTGTGTGCTCCCTAGCCTTTCCTTTGCCCTTGCTGCAGATTCGTTCACCACATTTCTTCCTGGGGTTTTCCTCTGACTGTCTCAACACTGGTTTTTGGGACTGCTGCTGCTGCTGCCCTGGCCTTTGCCACTTTGGGTTTTGGCCAGGTGTCCATTTAACAGCAGAGATCTTCTGTGCGGAGGGCAGCACATTTTTGCTGGATAGGTTACGTCCCTTCCAGTGCTCATTAATTATCGAGCTAGTGACGTTTTTCCAAGTAAGATTAGTCCCATCATAAACGATGAGGATCGTGGTGATGAGGTGGTCCCATTTTGATGGGGCCGCATTGAGGAGGATCATAGCCTGAAGGCTTTCTGAAATGTTGACATTGTAGGATGTGAGGAGAGAAAAGAGTGATGCAAGGCACTTGATCTTGATGGTGGGGTCACCGCTGGAGAGCTTAAAGGCCAATGCCTGCCTGAAGATGCTGAAAGTATTGGCAGGTGACGTGCCGCCTACTTTGTCTCTAGTGCGCCCCAAGCTTCTTTGGGCGTTGTGGAGCTTTTGGTGAGATTCTTGATGGATTCATCACATCGGGTCTTTATAATCTCTAAAGCAGCAAGCTGCTTCTCATGCCATTCCTCAATCTGGTGAGTGTTGGTTTGGACATTACCAGAAGCGGTCTTTCCGGTGCTGTCTAACCAAGACTTTGATTCCCAGAGCTCTGCAGGCTGCTTGGAATTGCCAGTGATGTGACACCAGAGGAAAGTCGACTGAAGGTAGTCCTTCATTTGTTGAGACCAGAGGAGATAATTGGTGCCAGTGAATTTCAAAATGAAGGTGTTAACAGAGTTGACATATTTGGAGATCTGAAAAGAAAATATAGTCAGCATATGTTTAAATTAAAAACTGAGACACAGAGAAATGAAATTCAATCATATGTGCTGCATGGTGCCACATTTTATCATCTGCGTGGGCTTTCAGAATGCCTGTAAGGCAGAGGAGGATCCTTGTGCTCTGGGCACATGAAGCCTGGTACTAATAGATGACAGCACCGACAATATTTATGCGGATTTCCTGGAACAGTCTGTCTCCATGCCAAATGTCTGTAAGGCAGAGCAGAGTCTAGCCCAGAGCGAGTGGTATGTACACTTTCAACTACCGCCAGACAAAGATGTCCATCTTGATCCACAAAGAAAGATCAGCAGCGCTGACAATTTGCTGTAATCATTCCTTCAGGATGCTGCACCCAGAAGTTGAAACAAGTGTTGCACACTCTGTAATGCCTGCCAGTAGTGGTAGATGGCCAGTTGTGGACAACTTGTCCTGGTATAGGAGCATTTCTGCATCCTTGTGCCAGAGGCTCAGCTCTACATCTGCCAAAAGGCTGACATTGCCCAGAAGGTGGAGGTACAGGTACTGGTGATGGTGACCTAGTGCGCTGGCATGATGCTGAGCGACTGCAACGTCCACAAGCAAGCTTGGCAGATTCATCATCCTCAGGGGCGGCAATGCCAGCAGCCCTGGAAGTCCATCTGTTCACTATGCAACAGCATGTAACTACAGTATAAACAACAACAAAGGTGGCATAACCACCAGCTATAAGGGCCAGCGGGGCCCATAACCTATTGAAGGAGTCGAGGTGTGACATGTGGGACGACATATAGAGCAGTTAGTATAAGATGGATAGGAATCAGGTGAATAGCTTGTTAGGCTTGAGAAGTGTTGTAGAGGCAACTGACATGGGAGAAACTGAATAGAGTTTTTATTCCTATAACTATGTTACAGGTCTACTATTTATACTATAATATGTGCATGGACAAATTGTGGTCTGTTTATATGTTTCTATAATAAACTCACATATATAGTAACTCATGGAATGTTCCAGAGTATGACATCATAGATGATGTCAGAGATATGTCATAATGACGCAAACTGGCCACGGTCAGGTTCAGTTCGGGTTTGGTTCAGGTTCGAAAAATGTTTGGGCCTCAGAACTGAGCAAAGAGTCCTTGCATGGACACAACGAGCACAAGTGTGTTGCCAGATCACATGCAATGAGCCCTTGCTAGCTCTGGACCGAAACCACACCAATATGCCCATTGGGCACAAGTGGGGCATGAAGGAATGGAGGCTGTCTGGCAGAAGTGGCTGTTGGGCACAAAGGGGGACCAGACATGGCCATTGGGCGTGAAGGTACAACCATTGGGCATGAGGGATTGGGCATGAAGGGAGGCCATTGGGCGTGAGTCGAGGCCATTGGGCACAAGTGGGGGCCGTTGGGCGCGAGAAAGGGCTGTTGAGGACATGAGAGAGGGCCGTTGGGCTGGAGTGGGAGGCGTTGAGCATGAGTGGGGGCTGTTGGGCACGACGGGAGGGCTTGGGGCCTGAGGCCTGAGGGACGGCTATTGGGCACAAAGATGGTTGGTGGTGGTGATCAATAAGAGAGGAAAAAAATCAACACTCAACAAAGACATGTGACTTTTAGGTTCGGCCCCATGTTCGGAAATGTTCAGTTGGGCTTCGGCCCGAACCTGTACCCTGAGTAAATGTTCGTGTGCGAACCTTGTTCGAAAGGTTCGCGAACCGGACCATAGCCAGTTTATAATGATGTAGTGATCACGTGCTGATGACATAATGATCACGTGCTGGATCCAGCACTTTGAAAAGGCAAGCAGTATTCTTGCCGAGGATGAATGATGGGACCTTTGCCTCCTTCTCAAGAACGAGCTACTGCGATCACGAGTCTCCCGCATTACAGCTAAATGCGAAATGATAGGCGGTTGGGAAAAAAACAGGACATAGGGCGGGATTGGTTTTGGGACTCCGAAGGGTTACTTCCTTACGTTGCCGGCTCACCATTGCTGACAGCGCAATCCATCATTACCAATTTGGGCCATCGGGGACTTGAATTCTAGCCCCGCCCTAGATATTGTTTTGTTTTCAACCGCCTATAATTTCGCATTTAGCTGTAAGAAGCAACACCCGCGGCCAGATCGTTCAACTGTCAAAAAACTATTGAACAAGTTTGCCTCCGTGCATCAGGCAACAATCGTTCGCTTCCTTGCATCTAACCCACAGCGGTTACCTCGAGCAGCCTTGGACACTGACCTGTGGCTTTTTGTCGAAGACGGGGACTACACTAGACCAGCACAGGAGGGGGCAAGGATACAGCAACTGAAGGAGCAACTGAAGCAAATCGAGGAGGTAGAAGCTCTTGGGGTTTCTGCCGGGAAGCGCAAGCGGACGAAGTGATTCTATTGTCTGTATAGTTTAATTCAAGGTGCTACGTCGAATCACAATTGCCCGCATATCTCGCAACAGAACTTCGATGTCGGTGATGAGTGAAGTTCCCTTGATAGCTTTATCCATTTTTCTATTCAGGAGCTTGGTGGTTTGCTCCTCCGCTGCTGCAGTCTCCCCTTCGTAAGTATCTGATAGGAAGTCGTGTCAATCACCCACCGCTCAAGACAGAAAGTGAAGCTTACGAAGAAGCGCATCAGAGTCTGGAAGTGAAAGGTGAAGACGGTTGACCAATGTTTCCATTACTCGCTGTCGAGCTGGGAATTTCCTATCAGCGGAGCCGTTCGTGATATCAAAAATGCACAAACCCCTGTCCAGAAGGTCCCTCGTAAATTTCATGACTACCTCGCTGTTCTGTACGTACATGCAAGTTTCTTAACAAAACTTCCAAGGACAGAAAGCGGAACGTACATGAGCGGCCGTCAGACCACACGTTCTTCGAACTTCATCGAGGAGATTGGGTCCTTCTGGAATTCCAGGTGGACGCGACGCAACAAGGAGCCTCAGCGTGTCAATGTATCCTTTGGCCAAAGGCACCTCTTCTTCGAGCGAGGATCGTAAGATATGTGATGTCTCCTGTAGGAAAACGCCTATCTTGTCACGTACTGTCAATCAAAAGCCCATGTTATTTGTCTTGTGTTCGTACTCACCGATGTCATGAGATGTTCGCATAGAAAGCCGAGCGCGATTGAACGATCTGAGAGAGTTTGAAGTTCCCGTTGCCTATCACTCTACGTTGGTAATCGAATCAGTAGTCTGCGGACACTTTGGCACATCTAGGCGTGCATACAATCATGTTGAACTTGTTTTCGAGTTCTTCTTTCGTTCCCAACCGCGTTACATCCAGCTGACGACTTCGGTATCTGATTCTTCTTTCCGATCGTGCGCGTGCGACCTTGACGCATCGATTCCTTGTTTACAGAAAGTAAAAGGTGGATTGTGAAGCCAATAACAAGAAAGGTTGATGCACGACATACAAAAGGTCCTCGGTACCCTGATCAGGTTCTAATGTACTGATATGTTGAGCGATGCGCCCTCGAAGGCGTGACACAAGCGAGGAAGTCGATTCAGGTTCGGATTTGACTATACCAACTAGTCGGGAATGATATGCATGAAGACTCTAAAAGAATAAAACCTCCGAGCTGACGCCCAATAAGGATATTAAACGGGTCATATGCAACTTGCCGTCAGATTATCTTGTGTTCGTGAATTGTGCGGGAGCAATTGCAGCTTCTGAGACGAGAGGGATGGTTTTTCAGCGTCGTTGTCGTGAGGCTGCGAGAGCCAAGTCACGGACGGTCATCATATATGTTGAGCTGGTGGGCTAGCACCTGTAACTTCGGCTCGGCCGCAGACTTTCTGTCAGCAAGGCAAAGTCAACATTAGGGAACATCGATCTGGACGTAAAACATGCCTTAAATCGCCAATACTCGTCATCATTGCCTGGAACCTCTCTATGCGTAGCCTTTCCTTCTTCTCTATGACATCCAACAGCATTACGATAAGAAGTTTGTCTTGCAAAGCCTTCTTGAGATGTCGGATTTGGCATTCTACGCAAGACATTAGGCGTGAACGCAATCTATCTCTAGGAGTAAGAGCTGGAAGCTTACGGGACTCTTCGAGCGCAGTCTGATACTCGTTAAGCTGCTCCGTGTAAACTTTGACGTTCTTCCTCGAGGACGCTAGCAGCGAAACCGATTTCTCGGTGGCGGGACACAAGGGATCAGGTTTCCGGAGATTTGTTTGAGAGAGCCTCTCTCTCTGCCTGGGCAAGATAAGAATGAGTTTCTAGGTATAAGCTTGATATGGAGACATTAGACTCACTCGTGGATACGCCGTCGATTGGAAGCTGCTCCTCTCCTTCCCTTCAGATGTTCAGAAACAAACCAGAGCACATCGGCAAATGGTCCTTTATATAGGGAATCAAAGTCTTCTGCTTGAATAGAAGGTGCTCCAAGGGCGTCGAATGCAGCATGCACAATTCGTGGATCCTCTCTCGTGTCCTGCTCAGCTCGTCTCTGACTCGATGTTGGCTTTGATTGAGGGATTCGTGACTTTGTCGTCATGTTGCACCAGGCGGCCCAACACCGAGAGATAGTGACGTACAGCAGGCCCCAAGCAGATAAAGCGACCCTTGCCGTCCGATGCAGTCAGTGGTCAAGCATGACTTTTTAGAATTGTAATACCAAGTATACATAATCAAACTGTAATACTATCCACCGCCACGTAAGTGTTCTCAAATGGTACAGCGAAAATTAACACTGCCAACATGGGCCGTCAACAGGCGATGATAATCCGACATTTTTACAGTACGGGGAGAATCGAAGTTGTCTTTATTTACCCGTTGGTATGTATACACAAATTCAGAAGGACGTGGTCGGAAACACCATCTTGGTGGCGATTCTTCCTTTTTGCAACCTTGGAAATCTTCTTGGAAGCTGCAAGTTCCCGCATCGAGATGGGTGAAAAATTACCAGGATCCTTATCATTCAGATATTCATACCTTGCAAGTTGATAATCTGCCGACGCTTTCTTAAGCGATTATTTCGGCCCTCCGGGTGCAAAAGTCATGGGCTGAGAGATGAACCTGAATAAAGGATGGAACATCGTGTAAGACCTCGAACAAATACTCTCCAGCGGCATTAAGCTGATCACAGCGTCATGGTCCTTTAGATACATTGCGAGATGATTCAAAAGAGTCCGAGTTAGAACCCCGGAGATCGTTCGATAAGCTGCTCGTCAAAATCAGAAAAGTAAGCTGACATTTTGGGTGGGCCCAACCAAAAGCCTCCAAAACATGATGCGGGAGACATGACGATTGACTTTCCAATATCGGCAATTTTGTGGAGGTTCCCCTATCCCGTCCGGTCCTCCGCTGCCGTGGTCTTCGCCTCGGAGCCTAGGTATAAGTCATTCACGACATTGGCAGAGATAGGAAAGTATCGTACTGAAGCTTACGCAGAAGGTTGCCAGAAACGGGATGGGAATTGAGGACGCCGAACTTCTACTACATCAGACTATGAGAAGATCATTTAGTTTGCTTTGGGGAGACTCGCTCGATGCTCCTTAAAAATGGATGCCCCGGGATGCACAAACTGCGAGTACATGTTAGCGCAGCTCTGAAGACAGAAGAATGTAGCGCACCCGGATCATCGTCACACCACCATATCTTCCGCGCTCCTCTGACCTTCCACTATTTGTCTTGCAGAGCCCCCCTTATTAAGACGTCGAATGGACAACACTAGCAGAATTTCATGGACACCTCGCATCTCTATTAGAGATGCCTGGACACTTCACTGCCTTCGAAGAGACCAATGAAATAGACGTGAGAGATCAGTTGGCCTAGATGACGGTTCTGAGCTGACGAGATGAGGGGTTTCAAGAGCGGAAAGTGGAGTTGCCAAATATGTCCAGCATGGGCAGGGTGCCACTTGACGACGTGGAAGCCGATGACCGTCACACACGTGGGCAACGTGTGGAGCACAAGCCGCAACGAAGCGTGTCCAGAAAAACTCCCTGTCACCTTGACCCTGACTGGACTTCCTCTCCAGCAATGGACCCGTCATCCTCTCATGCACACACTCTCGCTCATCACGCCCCTATATCCAAAGGCCCGCATAGGACACCCGGAGCCTATCCCGAAGACACGCACGCCCGGCCTCCGCCGGCACCTCCATCCCGTCGCAGCCAAATGACGACCAAGTACGTCAACATGCTGCTGGCACTAGACAAGATCCCAGGGTTCCACAACATGCTCGCGTCTTTCTTCGTTTGGATCCTCCTCGCGGGGTTCGTGCTATTCCCGGGGACGTTCACAAGCTTGCAGAACCAGAAGGCGGTCACTGGGAACGCGGTTGGGAGGGAGGTGTTGGACACTGTGGGACATGTACCTCTGTGAGGAATCGCGATGTTTCGCGTACTTGTGATTGGAGTCGTTGACTGGATGTATGTATGTAGGTTCGTCATCGCGTTCCTCTGCTGTGGGATTGGCGCGGCGGGGATGTGTTATCTGTGGTGGAGGTGGATGTACAACTATGTCTGGCTGGTAAACAAGATCTTCCTGTGAGTTTACGTTTCTGCGACTTCGAATTTGAAAAGAGAGAGGGCTCACGGGAATTAGGCCGGGGCTGATGAACTCGCTAGCTGGATTGATAACCACGATCGCGAATGTGTATGGGGTGCAGCATGGAGAGTTCTCCGCGTCGAGTAAGACGACGATGATAGTGACAGGGGCGTCGACGGTGGTGTGCAGCTTTGGTGTGCTATACTACACGTTCTGGAAGTTGAGGAGAGTGAAGAATAAACATGACCAGGAGGTCGGGGAAGAAAAGACGGGGAGGCATGGGGAGGGCGTTGTAGAAGAAGTACAGAATTGAAAGAGGGAAATGTTTTCCACGGTGTCGAAATTTCAAAGTTGCACTGCTGCCAGCTTAGTTGAACAGTGCAAGTTGACTATGCGTGATGCTAGCGTTCTCAGCATAAAGAGGGCCCTCCCTCGAATGGTGCGTAACTCCTTATCGTCGCCCCGCCACACCACGCTCACCTACCCCAGAGTTGGGCCCCCAAAAACCTATTCAACCTGTACCAACGCACAGTAGGCTCCAAGAAGAAAGACATCACATTCAGCTATACACGGTCCACGCTCTTTCAACAACGCTGGAAGTCCAAAGCTGTCGTGCGCGCGTACCATGGCGACTACATCAACGAAAAGATATTCAAGCGTTGGTACCTCCCCGAGACTCTCCCAGACGTCCGGCCGCGGCGGCAGATCCTCGGCGACGACAAGGGCTCCCTAGAGGAGTTTGCACTGCGGAGGAAGAAGGAGAAAGATGAAGAAGAGGTGGTAGCGGAGAAGGGGCTCGCGCCTGTTGGAAGCTTGATGTTCTCCGAGGTGGAGCGCAGGATAGACGTGTTCATATTCAGGTGCTGCTTTGCGCACAGCATCTACGAGGCGCGCCGTTTGGTCATACACGGAGATGTGCTGTTGAACGGGAAGAAGGCATGTGCCATATACACCCTACATTCTTTCTGTTGGTCTGACTCTTTTTTTGCTCTCACAGCATCAGGATGCGAACACGCGGCTAGCTCCGGGAGACATGGTATCCGTGAACCCAGACGCAATCCGCTTCTTCAAGCGTCCCAATGGCGCGTACGACGATGTCAACGGCTACGAAAGATTGCTCGCAAGACATAAAGAGCGATTGGAGAACGAAGCCCAGCAAGAAAACTTTTCTTGGGACTCCGAAGCATCCGCAACCCCGGCCGAAATGGAATTGGTCACCAAAATGACGGAACAGAGGGCGACCGAAGAGCCAGATGCCTCAGAGTCTTTTTCGGAAGAGCAGAACGATGACTTCGACCTCACGCCATTCTACCTCCCGCTTTATGCATCGCCTTGGCTGTTTATCCCGGCATACATCGAGGTCTCGTTCGCGACATGCTCCGCCATCTACGTGCGCCATCCTACCGCGCGCCCTGGTTATTCAGAGATCCCCACGCCGTACCCTGCGGATGGCGAGATTGTGCGTTTCGCGTGGGAGTGGTATGTGAAGAGGAGGCCGCGCGTGCGATCGAAGAGCCAGCTGGCCCGGATGCCGGAGGACCGGGCATTGTCGCTCATGGAGGATATTAACCTGAGCCGCAGGAACCTCAAGCGGGACGTTGAAAAGATGAAGGCGGCGCGTGTGATGTGAAGCAGATTTATACGTAGATACGTGCAAGTAATATAATTTTTGACGAAAAAGGAAGGTGGCCTTTTCCAAAAAAGGGGCACACGCTTAAGTTCTTGCCGCCACTCTCCCGCATGGCCACCACGTCGCTCGCTCACCTCCCGCCCCAACGGCCCGACCACTCCTGGACACGCCCACCCAAGTCCAGCGTCGTCAAGTTCTTCTGGCGTCGGAAGATGTGGTTCGACTCCACCTTCGTCTTCACCCTGCTCGAGCCTTGGGAATACTTCCTTCTCCGTACGTCCTCCCGCTGACAACTCACCCCCACTGACCACCGCCCCCGTTTCTGAACAGTGTCCATATTCATCATCACTGCGCTCTTGCTCGTCGTGGGCATCATCAAGTACCTCCCCTCCCACGTCGCCATCATGCAGGCCCGTGCGGCGTACTACCTCTGGGGCCAAGAGGGCGAAGAGCGTCTGTTGTGGCACTGGTTTACCAACGCCTCCGCCGCAGGGGCCGGTCCTGGGTTGCTCAAGGAGTTGTGAACCCCCGAATTGCCCACCCTCTACATCAAACCCCATGGTGAAACGGAACCCCTGATGTGAGTAATTCTGCCAATGACTACTTATCATACTGCGCCCGTGCTGACGCATTGGTATTTAGAGACTCCTCACGACGACTCAGTATTGTATACATATCCTTACTCATCATGGCATGGAACATTCTCCAGCTTCTTAATATCCACGATGTCTGCTGCGACTGAACATGAAAAAAAAAGACGTAAACGTCCAGAAACCGAGCGCTTTGCGGATGTTGTACGACCTTCAATCCCACGAAAAATTTCATGTCGACATGTGTGCATAACCCGTCGTCTGATCTCATTCATAAGTAATAGTTCTTTGGTTCTCTTGCCAACAGAACCGGAAGATTCTGCGTTCCTGTGGACCTGGGGTCACTTTTTCTCCACCTTTTCTCCATAGGCCCATCATGCCTTCGGTCCGGTTTCTGGCCCCATATCATTACAGCACTGAGTATAGCTGCGCAGGGCATACTTACCCATACCTGCTTGCGTATCAATCAAAAATGTGCACGACCAAATTCCAATTTCCCAAACTTTCATGACGAGAAATTTGACATCCCCGAAAGCTTGTGCTACGTCATTGTAATACACAAGATGATACATTTGCTAAATGTACATAAAGGAGCGGATGCTGCAGTTGGAGGTTATACTTAAGTATAGTACACACTGTACATGACAAGAATTCCCCAAGCAAGCCCAAGACGATAAATTAAAAATACATATCCACCAAAAGATCACATTCTACGGTGTCTTGCTCACCAACCGAAAACCCTGCAAGAACGTAATAAGTACTCAGGAGGCAAAGAAGTTGGAAAACACGCTTACTCCTCATGCATCTCAATCCCTCCAACCTGGTCCCTCCTCGCCGGATCGACCATCCCAACAGCCTTGCTCACATCGTCCCCAAGCGCCGCCGGCCCACACACACCCACCAACAGCCCATTGATCCGCTGCGAGTCCTTCGCCCCAGCCCCCAAGCTCACCGCCCGGCTGATCGCCGCATCAAGCACCTTCTGCACGCGCGGGCGCCCCGCCGTCAGCGTGAGCGCCGGATGCGGCAACAGCGACAGCGCACGCTTCCCACTCAGAGCCGCACGCGTGTAGTGCACCGATATGTGCACGGGCGTGTACACACTCTGCTCAATCATCGACACGAACAGCGGGAGGAACGGCTGCACCGACGCGGGGTCCTGCACGATCCAGATGAGCTCGATGATCTTGACGCGGCTCCGGCCTTTGAGGTCTTGCTGGATAAGGTCCTGTACGGCCGAGAGCGCAAACGTGATGCCGCTCCCTCCGACGACGAAGACGGCCCCTGAGAAGCTCGTGAACATGGTGTGTCCCGGACCCCCTGTTTTTTTTTTTTCTTTCCATTAGAACACGACACAGTCAGAAAGGGTGGGGTGGAGCCGAGACTCACCATATGGGCCCTCAATCATGACTTTGACGTTGCGTCCGATCCCAGCCTCGGTTAACCCGCCCTCCTTTGCCATAGTATACAACCTATTCGTCCACGTTCCGCTCTTCTTCGCGATAAGCACAAGACCCTCTTGACTCTTGCTCACACTCGCGATTGTGAACGGGTGCATCTCCGTCCAGCCCCACCACCCCAGGCCAAACGTCAACACACGAAGACGGACATGCTGCCCTGCGCGCCACCCGGCGTTGAGGTAGGGCACTTCGATTCGCGTGCTGTCCAGCTCGGCGAGTGGGCGGATGACAGCGGTGCATACCCGTGTCTTGATGAAGCGCAAGAGACAATCGAATCCGTAGATGCCATAAGAAACGAGGACGTAGGGAGTGATTGCCGGCTTGTGCAACATCAACTGCTTGAAATGAATGTTACAAAGGGGGATCTTGAAAAGCGACGAGACAAGCTACGCACTGCAGGTAAAATGATCGAGAACCCGATGATATGGGATGCGATAAAGACGTTGTAGGCTCTGCGGCGCCAGTATGAGGTCGAAAAGAAGGCCACCACGTCGAATGCCAAGAGCCCGACCAGACCCCATGCAGTGAAGGGTTGCTTCAGGTTTTGTGTGAACGTGCCTGCCAGACACCATTGATAGACTATGTAGACATTTCCAGTCAGTGAAATCTCGCCTAAATAACAAAAGATACCCACAATAACCAATACAGTGAATATTAATAGCGAGGACGACCAGTCGTCCGAGAAATCGGTGGAGAAAGTTCAGCTAACCAAATGTGATCACAGAGTCATCAGTAGCCCGACTGGCAAACACAGAAAAGGGCTCACCTTCTCGTAAGTAAACCCCAACAACATACCCAGTACGTTGTTCTTCGTAGCAAAAGCAATAACGAACGGCACCTGCGATACCGCCACCCAACCCGTGCGCACCGGATCCGTGAACGGGCTCGACTTGTACAGGCCCGCATACACCAATACACAGAAATACAGCACCAGCACCGACAACTGGGCGAGCGAAAGCCCTGTGTCGACCCTTGTCCTAAACGGCGCCGCCACCGTCTGCAGGAACTTTGGAATCGCTGCAACATGCGGCGGGTACGACACACTCGCCGCATCGTCATATGAGCGAGCGAAGGCCTGCTGATGTGACGAATAGAGCGTGTGTGAGTCGTCGGTCGCGTTGGCCTTCTCGTCCACCGCGAACTCACGCTTGGCCCGCGTTTTCGAGGAGGACGCTTTCGACGAGTAGGTGTTGTCCCGCTGCAGGCGCTTCGTGGCGATCGGCGGACGATCGGTGGTGTGCCAGAGGAAGTGCCCGGACGTCCATTCTGCGGCACGCCAGAAGCGCGCAAAGGCGCGGGGGAGGCGGATGAAAGCCAAGAGAGCGATGATACCTAGAAGGAAAAGAGAGACGTGGAAGACGAGGAGCTCTGCACCATGAGGGGATATCGTGGCCTTGGTGATGATGGCGTCGAGGGGGAGGGTGTTGAGGGAGCCCTCCGACATGGTACGAGGAAGAATGGAAAAGGGGAATTCAGAAAAGCGCAGAATCCAGATGGAATATATAACGGGCTCCGGTGCGGAAGAAGATGGGAAGTACAATAGGGCGGAAGCAAAGCGCCCGAGGCAACGCCCTGGTTATATGAAAAATTTGGCTGTTATCTTCAAGCTGCGTGTGTAAACAGTCCAGGGCACTGAGGGCAGGGTCACGGTCATATTGACTCGTCCTAATGATTAAAAACCGCAAAAGAGAACACGAGGATAACGTGCGGCAGGGCGAACGATCAAGATCTCTCCGATCCGTCTGTAAATTTCGCTACTCCGGACAGTTTTTGTCTCCTGCCTGTCAAATAAGATCCATTTAGAAAATCAAGCATTCGCCACCCACCCCAGAAATGAACAAGCTCTTCCAAGGGAGGTCGCCATGGTCTCTTGCGCCGTCTTGGGTTGAACACGTGCATCTGGGGTGCATTGTGATGAGGGCTACCCTGTACCTATCATCGACGAATGTTTCTCACAGGGCCCTTCCCCGTGGGCCGTGGTATGTATACAACAGAGCACGACAGACAACCGTGAAGCGGTTGTACGACATGACTGGGTGGCAACGGTATGTCCGAGGCAAGTCCGAAGTATCTCCCAACGGTCGGATGAGAAGCAAGAGGCATTTCGTCAATCTTGTTGACCTTTGATATAAATTTCGCTGACCCGCGTAAAGCTTGCAACATACGTAGCGGGGAACAAATGAATTTTCGTTGACCATGCTGCAGCTCCCCGTGGCACTGGCACACATGAATAGCATGTGCGAAAAGGGGTCCGGCACTCCGGGTGCATTCGTTCCGGTGCATCTCGTGTTGCGAGATACCTTCAATGAGCCCTCTTATTACCAGATGATGAATGTCGCCTCCCTCCGAGATCCTGGTGCACCACAGAAAAGTAGACGCTTTGGGCCAAGGGGGGAGGACCAGAATTTTAAACATGGGGTCGTCATTTGTCTTAAAAATGGCTGGGACTCGCACAAGACAAAATACAGGCTTTGGCCTCTGCAAATGATAATGAGAAAGGGTTTGTAAAGTAAAATTTTGTGAACAAGACTTTGGCTGCACAGAAAGAAAACCTTTCTTTGCACCGAAAAATAATGCAATACTTTGAATTTGGCTATAATATTCTGAAAGAATTTGGCATCTAAGTAATAAGATATTTTGCTGAGGGGAAAAAACATATTTCTCTGGACAAAAGTTGAAAGAGAAAGTAATGGGAAATTTGTATTCCTCACATTTCATTTAGGCATTAAGAATGTTTTGGTTTTGCATTTGCCATGTGTTCTGCCAAACATTTGATTTGGCACATGCAAAATATGTTTTGAAAACAATTGACAAAATAATCATTTGGCAGAACACATGGCAAATGCAAAACCAAAACATTCTTAATGCCTAAATGAAATGTGAGGAATACAAATTTCCCATTACTTTCTCTTTCAACTTTTGTCCAGAGAAATATGTTTTTTCCCCTCAGCAAAATATCTTATTACTTAGATGCCAAATTCTTTCAGAATATTATAGCCAAATTCAAAGTATTGCATTATTTTTCAGTGCAAAGAAAGGTTTTCTTTCTGTGCAGCCAAAGTCTTGTTCACAAAATTTTACTTTACAAACCCTTTCTCATTATCATTTGCAGAGGCCAAAGTTTGCATTTTGTCTTGTGTTGGAGATTGAAAAATGAATTTTTTCCCGGCACTGCTTAACCTACTTCCTAAAAAGGAAAGGAGGGGTCTTGCAAAGTTGTGGTCCATGCAATCCAGAAGAAAAAAATAAAATAAAACTTTATTCAAATATTTTCATCAAAATGGCAATAACTTGGGAACTGCCACTCCGACTTTAGATTTGGATTTCCCAGCCATTTCACATCAATCCGGTCCATTGAAGCAAGGGCCAAAGCAAGGGGGGTAGCTTTTTCCCTCCAGGTTTTTGACGCAAGAATATTAATGGGGTTGTACTAAGCCTTGACCCAGATGATATTGAACTTGAAGCACTACTGGGACCACCTCTGTATGAAAGTTCGTTATATTGTCAATGAGTGGTTCCCGTTGCAGTAGCAAAACTCTGGTACAGTACTGTATGTACCACCTTGCTCCATTCAAGCATAAATTCCTCCAAAAATCTGATCAACAAATGTCGCAGATGGGGCTCAGAATCGATGTGGTCAGAGAAGTATTTTACAAGATGTTTGATAACAGTTTACATGATTTTCTCGGAGTAGATGGGTGGTGTGTCGACCAAGTGTTGACTGCCTGTTCATCAGCAAATCAGGGAAGTTCTGATTTAGCAATATGACATTCATGAGCATGTTACAATAATATAACACCTCGGCAACAGCTCATAACAGCTTATCTGTGGTCAGTAGTATTACAATAATATTGTGCATTAGATGCAGTATTATACTCATACTGTGAGGCAAGGATAATGTGAGAACAAGGTTGTATTTACATTGTGAACTGACCACCAGGTCAGCAGCTAGATTGCAAAATTCAGGTCAGATGTTAGATATTTCACCCCCGATTATGATGAGTTGGTACTCGTAAGTGTGGCCAAATAAACTAACTTATTCTTAGGACTCGCAACTTCGGGCGACTTTTCAAATAGTTGTAATCGGAGATTAAATAAATTTAATAAAGCCCCAGACCGTTTGAGTTTGAATCCCCCATTTCCTGCATTATGACCCCCACTGATCAGCAAACCCTGGGTGGGTCTATGGATGCTATGGAGCGCTCCATAGCAAAGGTCCCCTGTTTTATAGCACCCATAGTAACCCATAGCAACCTGTAGTGGCTGGTAGCACCCAGGGTTTGCTGATGCATCTCTTTGTGTTTACAGGATTCCTTCCCCCCTCCTTTGCCGTCACTCATGCTAGAAGTGACCCTCAACAACCTGTGAAGCTTTGAAGGTCAGCCCTTCGGACTCTGTGGAGAAGAAGGGTCGCGAACTTGAACGGCAAGTGTGTTGCCCCGATTTTTTGTTTGTTTGTTTGTTTGTTTGGCTAACACCTGACAGGTGGCTGTGACAGCTCTGCTGCTTAAGCTTGTCACCAAAGGTCTATGTACTTACCAGAGGTCTCCGCATTTGTTTCAACACAAGTTTATTTACTGATTAATTACTCACTCAGCTCGATGTCAACGGTGCCCATAGCAACAGCTTGAAATGCTTCGTGAGTGTGTCGCTGAGTGGTTGCTCAGCAACTGAACATGATCTTACAGGGTGCCTTCATTGCCAGTTGTTAAGTAGGTGAAACGTCGGAGCTTCGTCGGAGTCTGTTGGAGGTCGGACGTAGGACTGAGACCAGAGCGGAACTCCAGAAATACGGAGGAATGACGAAGGGGAGGGACGTGGCTTCAGTGTATGTGTTGCGCCGCCGTTTGTTGGATAAGGTGTCCCAATTTCAGGAGGTCAGAGGAGAGGTCGGAGGTGCAGAGGTCCTCGGAGAGATCTCGGTGAGAGACATGTTGATGTGGAAGTGAGAGACACATTGATGTGGAAGTGGTCGGACGACGTCGGAGTTGTGACTCGGACACAGTACTGAGCTCGTCGAAGGGTAACGATGGAGGAAGAGCAGTAGATGAGGATGTCGTCGGCGTATTGTACCACGGCGAGGATCTCTGGCATGAACAGGGAGTAGGAGTGAACTTTGTTGATATTCGAACTGAGGAACTACAGGTATGGTACGAGCTTAAATACCTAAATGTGATTACTTTACGGAGATGGTCGGAGTAGGTCCGGAGTTGTGGCGTAAGTTGCCAGCGACTGTAACAAACATCGGAGATGTCGGTCAACGGACCATGCAAAAAAGGTGATGCATAAGTAAACGGGAATATGAATATGAAATGCATAAAGGCATGGAGTTATGAATATGAAATGCACAATGGCAACGTGCAGAGATGAGGAGGTAACGGATGTCCGGAATGTTGGAGGACGATCAGAGTGGATCAGAGATTCAGAGACGGATATAACACCAGTTACCCAGCTCTGCTTCCTGCAAATCATTCATGAGTGTGCGGTGTTGAGGGAGCGGTGAAACGAAGGAAGTGAGTCTGGGGATGAGCGCGAGCGATATCTCTATCACACACACAAACACCAAACACAACAATGAAGACTGAACAAGTCTCGCGATGTGTACTTCTCAATCGATATAGTTCGGGGTGATGAGTGGGATCACTCAGGATGCGACTCTTCCAAACAACAATTGAATAACTCGTTTAGCGATGGCTCGATAGGTCTCGAACAAGACTTAGAGATAGTTCTCAATAGATAATGAACCGAGGTTTGTGATTTCCGGACCAACAAGACTTCGCGAACACGATCTCAACTGAATACGAACACGACAATGACCAATACGACCGATAGATAACACAATTTGATGATTGACAAGTTCTCGAACACACAAAACACAATTGCGACTGACTTCCGATGCAAACCAAACGATCTCGAGGCTTCAATGATACTCGCGAACGACGACAGATGCACAAGACAAATGCTATCAATTCTGGGGCACAATCTAACCTAACCTATCTACCATGAAACTACGAGATTTTATACATGAGCAGCAATAAATATAGAAAAAGGTTGCATGTGGTATCGATAAATGGTATCCAGTCAAGTGACCTTTGCTAGAGTCGTTTCGATGCACCCATGTGGTAGACAACGCCACAGGTACGCCCCTTTTTCATATCCAAACCTCTGCCACACTGGAGAGGCCACTATTTCAATATCTTGGTTTTGCGATGTACCCGGGACGATGCCGATTAGTTACCATGAGGTATCAGCTGCATCAATTAAGGGTCGCCTTGATAAGCCACCCATCAGATTCGGTCCCTATCAAAGTTCACCATAAGGTCACATTGATCGCGACGTATCAAACCCGATCTCGGTCTGTATCATCCGATGTCATTTCGATATTCCTGATATGGACGATTTGGACGTGGAGCACGGCGCACGTTGACCAAACCTCTCGCGAGAATGTCTCCAGTCAAGCCCTGATGTATGGTAGACAGTGCTAGTGTCATCGATAACTCCAATATAACCCATCTCCTTGTTTCACGCTTCGTCGCGAGAGGCACTTGATAGTCTTTTCTATCTCGCGAGATGATCCCATAGCTCTCGAGTATCATAGCTAAGCCCATAGTGGTGACCAGCGCTATGTCCTACATTGCCAGGGTCGCTGGTCTCTCTCTCTAACGTCGCCACTAAGTCCTCAGAATTGGAGCTCATCTAGGACTCTCTATATCCCTTAGAGATAGTGTGAAAGGGTGCAAAACGCGCAGATTTTAGGCCTAGACACATCGCGGCCTTATCATCTCCCCCACACTAAATCCTGACTGTCCCAGTCAATTCTATCTAACGACAGCGATATGACCAGTCCACTCTAGCACCGCTTTCCATATATTCGAGTTCCACCCCAAAACATGTTCTCGCAAGACGGCCCCACTTGACACGCCGCACTGTGGACACACAAAGTCCGCACTCGGCCCCCACTGGCCTCATGTTTGCCTATACCAAGTAACATCAAAGGTTTGCCGTTCTCGCGACCTAACTCCACGCTGATGGATTTTGACAGATAACTTCCTCCGCAGTAGCCTCGCGAGACTTCCAATTCCCATAAAGGCTGGGGCAGTCTGCCTCATTCCCCAGTTCTCACTTTTCCTCTCGTTCAACATGACCACGTCTCCGAACGAGCTCTACACTCGCCTTTCTAAATTCGAGGTCGAACTCAATATCCTCACCGATCTCAACCGACTCCACAAGTCCGGAGAAGCACGGATTCGGGAAATCTTATCAGAACTTCACAATACACTGGTAAGTGATGCTCGCGAGACCCCGTTTCCTACTCAAACATTTCTTCTTTCAGGTCGCGGCTGCAGGTTGTGTGGATGACTACGCCGAGTGGCTCTTAAACACCATCGCGTACAACTTATACCGCTCCGGCTACACGATGGACCGCCGCTGGTGGAAATGGTGGCCCGACCTTCATGGGCAAACCCTCCAAGACCTCCCCGAGGTGAGTCGTTTGCTTATTTGTTTTGCTAATTTCCACATTACATTTATGCAGGATCGCCTACTGGAAGAGGACGAGGCCGTCCCCGTTCCCGAACCGTCCATCTCTAGCAGGAAACGACCCGCAAAGCTCATCGCGAAAGGCGTGGAGCACATGACGGCCAGTCCAACTTCACCCAACATCGAGGACAAGAACAAGTCGACCTCTCGCGCTGCACGATCTAAGCCTGTGACCCATGCTAGCGGTAAGCTTGCGGCTCCCCATTCGCCTCCCAGTCAGGGAGCTCTCAAGGTGAACTTCCTGATCATTTCTTTTACTTCTTACTAAATTTCCTTCCAGAAACGTCGCTCCGATATCGGTTGTCAAGCTTCGCAAGCAGACAGCGAGGACGACGACATCGAGGTGGTCGATGCGCACACCCCCGCCAGACCTCAACCCGTCGCTAAAAAGCCCCGTGTCGTAACAGCGCCCGCGAGGCCCCCTCCTCAACCCGAACTGAAACCCGCCACGGTCGCGAAAGAACCGCAGGTCGACGTGAAAGAAGGTACTGCCCTCAAGGCAGATGAGTTGCGACAACTCCGTGTTGCGTTGCCCATTGTGGTACGTTTTCTTTCTTCCTGACTCATTCTATAGTTAACTATGTCTTTTCTTAGCCCAGACTTCCCTGCCTCGTTTGTGCTGGTGGACCAAGTGCGGCTCGCTGCCGTTTCCAAGGTTGGGGCAAGAAGTGCTCCAACTGCCAGAGCGGTAGCCGGGTAGGGTGCTCTTTTGAGGTGAGTGGTGAACGTGCGGAACTCCTCGCGACCATGGCCCACGCCTTCGGTCAATCGAGCATGGCTGGTGCGTTCTACCATCTGCCCTCTTTCTAGCCGCTGACAATTTATTTCCAGCCATCCGCGAGACTCTTGTCGACATCCAGGCCTCGACTGCTCTCCACTTCCACCTCTCGGAAGCCTTGTCGGCCATCGCCGCTCGTCGCGAGCAGTCCATTACCCACTTCCTTCACCAGCTGGCTCAGCTGTATCATCGCGAGGGCGACTTTCCTCAGGGCCTGGTAGCTGATGAGGGGGCTCGCCAGGAGCTCTTCGAAGTCTTTGGCCTCGCTCGATTCGACCCTCCCGCTGGTCAACAGTCCTCCCGCGAGAATCCCATCTTTGTCAAGAAGGTTTCGCCTGTCCATGAATCAGACTCGGCTTCTGACGAGGACTCCCCTGTGGAGGAAGAGGCTGATGAAGTCGCGAAGGATCTGTTCATTCAGGGGTTGTCTCGCGATGTCGCCTAGGTACTGCGGGCCTTCTTTTTTTATTATTTATATTTGCACATGTCGCGGGCTATACGCCCTTATATTTTCTCTGTATACACTCGCTGCGGGCTTACGCGCAAATATATTGCTTTTCTTCGTTCTTTGATTAAGTCCATTAAGGGCCTCCTGTTCAGAACTACAGTATTTCTAAGTCTATCGCGAAGACGTTGGACGAAGTCTTGTTTTACTTTGATCGTTATGCTGTTTGGTACTCAGGGGTTCGGTATATCTATTTGACGGTGATTATGTCTTTCTGATATCTCCTTCCGAGATTCCGCTCTTTCATGTTCTGTTTAATTTATGGCAATTTGAGGTTCGCAATTGTACTGGAACAGGCTCACGACCCCCCACTCCCCCACACTAAAGAATACAACTCTCCGAGTTGGACATCGCTCTATTCCGTGAAGGCAAGACTAGCATCGCGAAGGTACCCCTGTCGACTATCACAAGGACTGACTATCCCCTCGTAGAGGGAACCGCCGTGCCTAACCACGCAATCCCGGGCGCCACTACCATCCGGTATAGCACGGCCTCAAAAAAAAACTTTTGTTACTAAGTCGCCAGGGAAGCTATAAAAGCCCGCGACCACTCGAAGAGTCAACTCTACCCTCACCCTAGCACAAATCAACACCGCTAGACAAACTTGCCCTCGGGTCACACGCCGCCTCTAAAAGAGATGTCTAACGAAGACGAAACCCAGGCCGTGAAAAAGGTCTTAGCCTCGCTCATCGGTTCATTCCCGGACGATCCTCAGGCACCCCCCAAGAAACTGCCAACCTGCTCCGAAGCATACCTCATCTGTCGGTACGCGTATGACGACCTCAAAGTACGTCGCGACAGCGCACCGAACCTTGTTTGACCATTCCAACTATTCCGTCAGCCTCTAAATCTCCGTCATGCACATATTTCCAATGAGTACCTCAAGGACGCACAACTCGCGGACCATGTTTTCGTAGCTAGGAACGGCCTACAGGCGTTCCATGACAAGAACAAGTCTTGGAGACTCCCGCCCATGTTCTTTACCCTCAAGGACATGGTCGCGTACATATGATACCTGCGTCAAGGACCTACAGCCACTGAGGAGACCGTGCCTCCACCTGCAAGTGATCCTCCAGCCAACAGCGAGAAACCCAAAGTGAGTCGACGCGAGAGCTGGAGTCCGTCCCCCGCACTAATTGAATGGCTCGACCAGGTCAAGGTAACTGATCCTGACGCCGATCTCAATCTCGACGTCTCTAATATCCCAGACGCAAACAGCCCGTCCGCCGCCGCGGAACCCGAACTAACCCAGTCGGGGACAGCGACGACAGCGACGGAAACGCCGAGTGCCCCGCCGAACCTCGTAAGCGATCACGAGATGATGAATCTGATCATGAGGTCTGTCATTATTTGTATACTACCTTCCAACTTCCAATGGTATTGAAGCCGCTTCTCGCTACTGTGCAAGAAGATGGACGTCTACCCCGAGACCCTCCATCCCATTACTGCGGACGATGGGTCTGCCAAGAAGCCCATTACAGCTCCCTCGACGGAGAAATCATCGTCCGGCACGGTACATCGACATACTGCCCCCGACAATCTCCGCTAATTTTCCCCATATCACAGAAAGGGTCTGGGTCGAAGGGCAAATCGGCCCCGGGTCCCAAATCCAACAAGAAACCGCGGCTGGAGACCAAAGAAGCCCCGTTCAAGGACACAGCGCCGGTGGGACCAGCACAAGTGGAGCAGCGAGGCAATTTCCACAAAGAAGGTACCGTACTAAACATATCCGCCTTCTTTATCCAAGCTAATATGTCACCCCGCAGCCGCTCGCTTCGCGATGGACAATCCTCTTGCAAACAAGATCCTCTCGGAGACTGGGTCGATCCTGGAGACGCCCTTGACACACACCGAGAAGTCCCTTTGTGACACCGAGGCCCTCGTCCGATCCCAATTTCTCACTACAATTTCTTCTCTTGATTACAACTTAAAGTATGCACAATACCTTAAGCAGCGACACAACCTTCTCCTCTCCGAATTGAAGGAGCAGTATGAGTAGACTGCCCTTCACCTTTCCTGCCACAGCAAAAGCCACATGTCCCCTTGTAGAGGTTTTTACTGTATAGTCCGTAATACAGGTCTTCCTCTGCTGGCACATAGGCGTTCGATATGATCGCTAAGTCATTCCAACATGGCCCTAGGCCTCGCGAGATCATACCAGTGGTGATTTTCTTCAAAGTAAGTCCCGCGAGCCCGGTCATTCATCATCCGAGCTGGAATCCTCGTCCGAGACTGCCCCCGCGTCATCCACGGTAGCCTCACGAGGCATATCCTCAAACCTGTCATTCTTATCTAAGTCCAGCCCCGTTCCGTCAAACCACAGGTCCTCACCGCTGTCCTTGGCAGCCCTGGTCGAATTTTTCAATCCTTCCAATGTCACTTTTGTAATATCGATCAAGTCTAACACCGCTTTAGGGACTGCAATGGCACGTCTCGCATGGTAGGGAACGAGCCTAAATGCTGCAACCTTCTCATGCCATACCGACCCATCCAGTTCCGCGATGATGTGTGCTCCACCTTTATTCCTCGCGACGACCACCATAGGACCGAAGTACCTGGGCTTCATTTTCTTGTCGAGACTATTTTCAACCGCTGTATTGCGGACTAACACTAGATCTCTCTCTCTAAAGTCATAATCTCTGATTTTATGCCGGTGCTCTTGCTCATAACGAAGTACCGCCGTCATTTTGGCACGCGTAACCCGCTTACGCATCTCATCGACGTGCACTTTGTGCTTCGCGAGCGCACGAGCCCTAAATCCGATCAGGTCCGCCGTTGACAGCGGCCCATCTGGAAGTTTCACTAGCCACGTCGCCTCAACAATATCTAGGGGAAGGATGGGATGCGCCCCTGTACACACAAAATATGGCGAGCATCCCAAACCCTTCCGAATTGTGATCCTATCTGCCCACATCATATGGTGGAAGAACCAGAACCACTTGCTTATATCACCGCCTGTTGTTACACTTTTTCACCCTTTTCCTACGCACCCTCACACGACCCTTCAACCCTTGATTCCCCATCACACCCCGTTTCACTTAACTCCGACGACCCTGGGACATGTGTCCCCTCTATCAGCGCTATGACTCATACTGACTCGGACTATTCCCCTTTTAGATACATTTTCACTCGTTATCTCTGACTCACGGCCTCGCGGCCTTATCTCTGACTCTTATGCCACAACCCCTGGAAACATCTATCTAACCAATGGCTTATTTAGCTCCTGCGCAGCACCTACTTATTTATAGCTATAGGATAACATATATAAGACCTGTAACCTTAGAGTAGAGGTCTTCAGCTTGACCTAGGCAAACAATGCTTACTTGTCTACTACTTCGAACGCTCTCAAACTAAGTGCCTTGCGAGGACTTAGCTCTGCTTGACCCGAACCGAGTCGTCCTTCTGAGGAACTCGCTGATTGACCAAGTCGACCTATTGAGGGACTTGTTGTGGAACCAGTTCGAACCCACGTGATCCGATCTGTTGAACTTGTTGTTGTAGGCTATCGCCGTAACAAAAGGTCAAGCTGATCAACGTCGTCAACCCACCGCGGTTTTAGACGCAAAGATTCTTCCCTGACGATCCACCTTTGGAGTCCCGTCCAACTCAGAAGACGAACAGGAGTTCGTTGACGCACCTATCACACCACGACCACCGCCGACACCGTACAGAAGAGTAACCTCCTCTTTCGTACCAGTCAACCCCACATCACCCTCTTACCTCTCTCCGAGACGAAACCCACCGCCGCCAGCTGCTGCTGTTGCTGCACCCAGACCAACCCCAGACACCCCAAAGACTCCACTTGTAGAAATGACTTCTCAAGTAAGGACCCCAGAAAAAGAAATCAAGATCAGCCCGCCGGCGATCTTCAATGGAGATAGAAGGAAACTATCTGAATTTTTGTTTGACGCGAACCTGTATCTGGAGATGAACGATGACATTTACAACTCCGACAAGAAAAAAATCCTGTTCACTGTCTCATACATGAAAGGAGGAACTGCCGGACCCTGGAAGGAGTCCTGGCACAGAGATATCAGCACCACCGGAGTATCCATGTACCCGAAATACGCGGAGTTCATCGAGAAACTGAGGAAATCGTTTTCCCCAGCCAACAAAGAAGGAGACGCGTTAACCATGATGAAAACACAAAGAATGGAAGGCATGACTGCCGATGAATATGTTGAAAAGTTCAAGTTATGGGCTGCAGAGAGTCTGATCAAAGACGATCGATCTCTCAGAGACTACTTCATGGAGGCGTTGCCACACGCGCTCCGAGACAAGATCTTGGGCCTTGATAAGGTCCCAGGAACAATGGAAGAGTGGTACACCACAGCGTCCAGACTGGACAACCAGTGGAGAAGGGCCAAGGCAGTGGCTCAAAGGCTCAGACCCGATGGGGGAAAGAAAAAGTTCAAAGTGAACTATAACCCCGCACCCCGAAATGCGCATTTCGCCCCAGACCCTAATGCCATGGACATTGACCGGCTGACTGCCGAAGAAAGAGATGACCACTTCAAGAAAGGGTTATGCTTCGTCTGCCACCAGGCAGGACATCGTGCTGATGCACACAAAGGAGGAAAAACCCCGGTTGCAAACAATACGTTCAAAAAAGCATCCGATGCATATGCCCATATCCGAGGCATTTTCAAGGACTTACCAAATGAGGAACAAGACGCCTTGATCTCCGAAATGGAGAAACAGGGTTTTCAATAAAGCGGCCTGTACCGATGTCAGCCCCCGCTCAGTTTTCAATCTCCCTATCACCTGTAATTGTAGCCGACATGAATGACAAATCTTTTTCGATCCCCATTTCAATGTCAGGAGAAGGAGAAAGCATCGATGAAAGACTAAAGATAAACGCCCTGATAGACTCAGGAGCAGGAGGAACCTTCTTGGATCAGAAGTTCGCCACAGCTAACCGAATGGAGCTTATCCCATTACTAAAGCCCATTCGTGTGTTCAATGTGGACGGAACAAAGAACAAAGAAGGAACGATCACCCATTGTACATGGAAGAAAATCTGGATCGATGACAAAGAACTCGACGTCAGATTCTTGGTAACTGGACTTGGAAAGGAAACCACCATTTTGGGGTTACCCTGGTTAAAACAATACAACCCGAAGATTGATTGGGAAAGAGGAACCTTGGATATTGAAACTATCAGGTTCAAGAAGACTCTGGCAGGGGTCATGAGGAAGAAATTTGATGAGCTCTTAGCATCAAAAGACAAGAAACCCATTGCAATTGCAGCATGGATGAAAGAAAAACCCAAACAAAGGATCTTCGCAACAGTAGAAGAAATTGATGATGAAGAGACCCTTAAACCGAAAAAGGAGGCTCTACCGGCAAATGGACCTATCTTGAAAAGGATAGATAAAGAATCAGACGATGACCTGGACCTATTCAGGACATATGTCACAACGGATGAACCCATTGAGGATATTTGGATCCAAGCCAAAACCTCAATCTCCCAGAAACTGACACACAACACGGACACCACGGACAAACCAAAAAAAGAACTACCAGAACGATACGATCAGTATCAGAAGGTGTTTGAGAAAGCGGCATCTGAGAGGTTACCGGAACACAAAACATGGGACCACGCAATTGACTTAAAACCGGACTTCATCCTGAAAGACTGCAAGGTTTATCCTTTGTCACCAGAAGAACAAACTAAATTGGACGAATTCCTTGATGAGAACCTTCGAAAGGGGTACATCAGACCCTCGAAATCACCAATGGCATCACCCTTTTTCTTCGTGGCTAAAAAGGACTCGGATAAACTCAGACCCTGTCAGGACTATCGGCGATTGAACGAGGGAACAGTGAAGAACGCATACCCATTACCCCTGGTCGGAGATTTACTGGACAAACTGAAAGGAGCAAAGGTCTTTACCAAACTGGACATGCGTTGGGGATACAACAACGTACGGATCAAACCTGGCGATGAATGGAAGGCTGCATTCAAAACCAATCGAGGATTGTACGAACCCTTGGTTGCCTTCTTTGGGCTGGCAGGCATGCCACCCACATTTCAGGCAATGATGAACGAAATCTTCAAAGAAGAACTCGAAGAGGGATGGTTGCTCATTTATTTGGACGACATCTTCATCTTCTCGGTCAATGACAAAATCGACACCGAACGGACGCTCCGCGTACTAAGAAAAATGATAGAGAATGACCTCTATCTCAACCTGGAAAAATGCGAATTTGGAGTCAGGCAGTGCGAATACCTCGGACTGATTATCAAAGAAAACGAAATCGCAATGGACCCCGTTAAGTTATCGGGGATAGCAAAATGGCCAGAACCCATGACTGTCAAGCAAGTCAGATCTTTCCTCGGATTTGGGAACTTTTACCGAAGGTTTATTGGACACTACTCGGACACTGCCAAACCCCTGAATGATCTAACAAAGAAGGATCAGGAGTGGGAATGGAGCGAAGACTGCCAGACGGCATTTGACACATTAAAGGACAAATTCGCGGAATCACCGGTATTGTTAATGCCAAACACTGACAAACCGTTCATCATAGAATCTGATGCATCAAAATGGGTGACAGGAGCAGTACTGCGCCAACAAGATGTGAATGGAGACTGGCACCCCTGCGGATATATATCACACTCGTTCTCTGCGCCAGAACGGAACTATGAGATCTATGATCGGGAACTCTTGGGAATTATCCGATCACTGGAAACCTGGAGGCACTACCTCCTTGGGTCACCGTTTCCAACAGTAGTTCTGTCAGATCACAAGAACTTGACGTATTACCGGGAACCCCAGAAATTGAACAGACGACAAGCACGGTGGAGATTGTATCTCTCCGAGTTTGAACTCAAACTAGTGCATACCCCAGGATCGAAGATGATCCAATCTGACGCCTTGTCAAGGCGACCGGACCATATACCCGAAGAGGACACTGATAACGAAGACGTTATTGTCTTGCCAAATGACATTTTTGTCAAAACAGTGGACCTTGAGCTACAAGGAGATATTCTAAAAGCAACCGAAAACGATGAGCTCTTCTCAAAAGCCATCACTGCCCTAAAAGAATCGGGAACGCCACCGATTAAATCCCATTTATCAGAATGGAGAACAGAAGACGGAATATTATTCTTCCGTGACAGATGTTACGTACCACCAGATGAAACTCTGCGCCGGGAAATAACGAAACGATACCATGATTCCCTACCAAGCGGACATCCGGGACATCTAAAAACCCTGGAACTGGTCAGAAGAAACTATTGGTGGCCAGGAATGTATGTGTTTGTCAAAAATTATGTTGGAGGATGTGCAACCTGCCAACAAATGAAAGTCAACACACACCCCACAAACCCTGGATTAATGCCGATCAAAGCGCAAAAAGACGCTAGACCATTCTCTCAAACGATGATCGACTTCATTACAGACTTACCCAAGAGCAACGGGTTTGACAGTATCATGGTCGTAGTAGACCATGGTTCTACGAAGGGGGTAATTTCCATCCCTTGCACGAAAACCACCGACGCGACCCTTACTGCCAAGCTTTATTTGGATCACGTATACCGAAGGTTCGGACTCCCAGACTCTATTCTGTCTGACAGAGGGCCACAGTTCGCCTCTCAGGTCTTCAGAGAACTAGGACGACTCCTAGGGATCAAACTAATGATGAGCACGGCTTATCACCCTCAGACTGATGGAGAAACGGAAAGAGCAAATCAGGAACTTGAGATCTACTTCCGGATGTTCTGTTCGAACAATCCTGAAACATGGCACGATCATAATTCAACAATGGAGTTCTGTCATAATCAAAGAACTCATTCCACGACGAAACGATCCCCGTTCTATCTGATGATGGGATACGAACCAAGAGACATACCATTGGCATTTGACAAAACAAATGTGCCAAGCGTAGAAGAACGGCTCAAAGAGCTGAAACAAGCAAGAGATGAAGCGCTGGCAGCGCACGAACTAGCCCGTCAGATGATGACCAAAAGAACAACACGAGGTTTCACTCCATTTGGAAAAGGAGAACAGGTATGGCTAGAAGGGAAGAACCTCCGAATCGGATACCCTTCCAGAAAACTGGCACCCAAAAGAGAAGGACCCTTCACCATTTCCGAGGTGCTTGGGCCCATGACGTACAAACTGAAACTTCCAGAACAATGGAAGATCCACCCCGTTTTCCACGCCTCCTTGTTAACACCTTATCGGGAAAATGACACACACGGACCGAACTTCCACAACCCACCTCCTGATCTGATTGAAGGAGAACACGAGTACGAAGTAGAAGCAATCCTCACCCACAAGCGACAGGGCAGAGGGTACAAATATTTGGTCAAGTGGATGGGATACCCATCGAGCGATAACACGTGGGAACCCGAATCCAACTTAAAAAGAGCCCAAGAAACGCTGGGATACTACAAACAGACCCACCACCTTTGAACCCAACCACCCACATCCTCTCATCATGACCACCGTTTTCGATACCGCCACCAAGGAACTTCACCGACACCGCCTCTTTAGGCTCCTGACCGAACCAGAACACAATGACAGAGTGCTGCGGCACATTGACGATGAGACTGACCAATTCTTGGTCAACACCTTGTTCGGGCTAATCACCCTCCGCCAGTTCCACTACGACACCACCGCCAATATTGCCCGACTCATTGAAGGACACATTGACACGCTCTTGGACCGAGGTGTCTACCAACAGTTTGCAAGGCTGTTCCATAACCGCACAAACACTCCTGATGTTGCCCTCCTCGACCCACCCATAGAGAACCCTATTTTGACCACTCCCCTCCCTGATCTTGCCACTACCCCTGAACCGACCCCCATCCCCGACCCAATTCCCCTTGTTGTCAGAAACCCTGACACCCAAATCACTCCGTCCTCTCCCGAATCCATGTCGCCCTTGACCAGCGACCGAAGCCTTTCCGACGTCAAGACCGACGTCAAGGGAAAGAAGAAATCCTATGGAGTTGTTAAACGCTCCAGAAGAAAAACCACACGCACCATCATGTCTATTCCATTAGGGCATGGATCATCATCCCAAACTCCCATCGATCTCACCAACGAACCCGATGACCTTGGCTATGAGGTTGACACGCATGGACGAGCCCACTCCCCAAGCAGACCTTGGCGTCGTCCTGCTGGATGGCCACATATAGACAAAGGGCGCAAATGCGGCCTTTGTGCTAGGGCAGATGGACACATTGAGTGTCAATGCGGATACTATGTATGTCAGAAGTGTTGGAAGAAGGCACCCGGACACTACGATTACGAGTGCTTGGGCCCGGGTTATGCAGCGCTGGAAGATGACCAGTACGAGTTTGACGAAGACGCCATACACAACATGGCAACTTGAAAACATTGAAGCCGATGACTTCAAGCATAGAAGGGGGGTAATGTTACACTTTTTCACCCTTTTCCTACGCACCCTCACACGACCCTTCAACCCTTGATTCCCCATCACACCCCGTTTCACTTAACTCCGACGACCCTGGGACATGTGTCCCCTCTATCAGCGCTATGACTCATACTGACTCGGACTATTCCCCTTTTAGATACATTTTCACTCGTTATCTCTGACTCATGGCCTCGCGGCCTTATCTCTGACTCTTATGCCACAACCCCTGGAAACATCTATCTAACCAATGGCTTATTTAGCTCCTGCGCAGCACCTACTTATTTATAGCTATAGGATAACATATATAAGACCTGTAACCTTAGAGTAGAGGTCTTCAGCTTGACCTAGGCAAACAACGCTTACTTGTCTACTACTTCGAACGCTCTCAAACTAAGTGCCTTGCGAGGACTTAGCTCTGCTTGACCCGAACCGAGTCGTCCTTCTGAGGAACTCGCTGATTGACCAAGTCGACCTATTGAGGGACTTGTTGTGGAACCAGTTCGAACCCACGTGATCCGATCTGTTGAACTTGTTGTTGTAGGCTATCACCGTAACACCTGTGGCCTTAAACAAAGCCTGACGAACATCCCAATGCGGCCTCTTGATCCGTCCATTTGCTCTAGAATTATAAGCCAATATCATAATCCCCTTAATTCCATACTTCTGTTCTATCCAGGCCAAAGCTTTCTTGAATGGCCCCGCGTTATCGGTCACAATCATTACCATACCGCCCCACCTACATAGTATGTCTTCGAAGAGCCAGTGCCCAACAGTCCGACCCGTTTCTTGCCTTAGCGGCCGCCCTTCCATCCATGTCGATAGTGCACAGTGGCCGTGAACAATGTATTTACAACCATTCGACGCCGGCGTCATGTGTAGCGTATCGGCATGCAGGACCTGAAACAGACCCGGCGTATGGGTTACCGTAGGAGGAATGCAAACCAATGTCTTCTGTCTCAGCTGACATATATGACAAGTCTGGACATATAGGCAAACGTCGCGCTCATATTCTGGCCACCAGAATCTTTGCGCAATAAGCTCCTTTGTTGCATAGAAGCCGTGGTGCGCAAGGCTATCATGGGATGCCCTCATCATGTACATGCAATGCCCCTTCTCGACCACTAGTTTGTGCTTTCCCTCGCTACCTCTTCTATAGAGCTGGCCATCATCAGCGACAAAGAATTGTCTCGCCCGCTGCGCGAACTGTTTATACTGTCGGTCATTCAGGCCGTTTGGTCTCACAAAAGGGTCCTCGAGCCAAATTTTGATGTCAGGAATGCGGTCATCCTGCAACTTCATGGTTATCGTGCGATGATCCTCATCATAAGGTTCTCGCATCGATTCATCCCATTTCAAAGAGTCGTCGGGCAACACCGGTTCCCCCATGAATTGCGAGAGCAGTCCAGCCTTACACACTCACCCAAGATATAATCGTTCAATATTTGATCTCTCGCGAGCGTCAGCAAGCTCTCCCCGGAAGTCTTCAGCCGACGTAGCCCAAAGATAACCACTGCGTGTGTCTATCTTTGTTTTAAACTCGTCGAACTCTAACGGGTCATTCTTTTCCGCATTAGGGATACCATTTTCCTTATTGGGATACTCGTACCGTGGCGGTCCATCTGGTTCATCCACCCAGTCCTCCTCGATATGGTAGGCTTCATCCCCCGGTTGCGCTTCTCGCCTCGATAGACCATCGGGTGCGAAGGTCTTGCCTGGCACATGCCTTAGTGTGAAGTGGAACATCAAAATGTAATCAATCCACCGATTTATAGCAGTGTTCGGTCCAAGACCAGGATTATTGAGCATCCCCTTGATATACTTCGCATCAGTCTCTATAACCAGGTTCCGACAGCCCAAGAGCCAAAACTTCGCCTCCTTCAATGCGCGAAATAAACCATACAATTCTCGCTTTGGTTGCGAATATCTCGCCTCACGCTCGTTTAGTGTTATTGATGCGAACTTCGCATATGTCCTCTTCTTAGAATCACCCTCCTCCTCTTGACAGATATAGAATCCAACCGCCCGCCATGAGGAGTCTACGCAAAGGACCACCGCACCTCCACCATGATAATCTATTGGCTTGATTGTGGAGGATGCCGCTAAAGCATCCTTTATGTCTTGCATGGCCTTCTCCTGTTCAGATCCCCAGCAAAGAGTTCACGACTTCGCGTCAACTTGACTAGAGGTTCCGCCTTCTTCGCGAAGTCTCTAATAAAGTTTCGACAAGTGCCAGCCGTTCCAAGGAACGACCGCACATCATGTATATCTTTGCAAGGTCCCCAGCGGCTTATAACTCCGAACCTATCTGTCTCGGGTCTCCGTCCTTCGTACGTGCAACGATGGCCAACTACCACTATCTCGCTCGCGCATACTAGCGACTTATACCCAGAGAACGTTCCTCCACTATACCGCATTCTCTGTAACACTCTATTCACATTCTGTACATGTTCCCATACAAATCGCCTAATGCCTGGATTTTCTTCTATAGTTTCGTATCTGCCATCAGGCAACTCGTATCGCGTAGATGAGCCGCGAACCGCCACATCGTCGATGTAGGGAATAGTAACATCTGGTATTTCGTCCTGCAATATATGTGTAACATCATCGTGAAAGATCGGTACCAAATTTGTCCAACCCATTGGTAAAGTGACCAATCTTTGAGCACCGAATGGCATCTGAAATGTAGTCAAGTCGCGAGACTGGACCGCTAACTTGCGCCCGTCATATCCCACATAGAGATCGAACATTCCACCACAAGCACGTCCCGCGAAATGGTTGGCTAATTCCTCTGTTGCCGGGGGAAGGCCCGAATGTGCTATAGTGACTTGGTTCAACAGTTCTAGACTGTGTACAATACGGAGACTCTTGCCATCCTTTTTCAATACACAGAACCACCGGGATCTGTATGAGGAATTCGACGGTTCGTACACGCCCACGGCCATCTTCGTCCTTATTATCTTACACACTTCATCATGTATCCCAGGCGGAATAGGAATATTTCTTAGTACCCACGGAGTGTGCGGTACCACGGGTATCTGTACCAGAGGAAAGAAATCCTCGCGAAAGCTACCACACTCCGAATCATCCCATGCAAAAGCCTGATTCTGTTCACTCAATAAATGATGTATTAGTTTCATTTCTTCTTTCCAGAGAAAATCATGGTCGTGTATACTGTCCATGTGCTCCATCCTTTCCTGGGTGTAGCAACCCTTGGGCGCAAACCCCGGTGGTTTTGGGTTCAACTTTGGTAACTCCGCAAGGGGGTCCCCTTTTATCTCGCAAACTATGTGAAATGTCTTGGACAACTCTCCCAATACTGGTCGCACCTTCTTGTCGACAGGTTTATATTTCTTACCCGCTAGCACTTGTACAATCCCACCATGATATTGGTCTAATATTTCTTGTTCATCATCGCAAAGCCATTCTGAACGTTCCCTTGATTTTCCGTCCCAATATGCCCCTAAAAGGACCTGTGCATTCTCGTCCGCGACACTATCTCGCGACGCTTCGAGATACAGGTCTCTAATTTTGTCTCTCGTAAATTTTCCATTTTCCGCAATGCCATAAGCCATTATATATGGTCTCTCAATATCGCTAGAATCAATGTTTATAATTATCTCTCCCTGGTGGCCGACCAGTTCATCGAAGATTGAAAACCCGTACCATCTGCTTCAGTGGTGGGCCGTTTCCTCTTCAATAGATCAGGATCCTTTCCTCGTTCCGACGTCGCGATCGTGATCTTCTGACTAGTATTCAGACACTTGATGGTCAGGAGTTGTCCTCCATCTCTATCATTTTGATAATTACTACAAGTTACCGCGTCGAAAGGTCGCCCCAAAAGCACTCTATAGGCTGGCTCATTTATAATATGGACCTGCAGATAGACTACAATGTGATCAAAACGGAACAGCACATTTCGCGATAGTCCCAGCGACTTTTCGATTTGCTTATTGGCACTTTGCATATGGATGCATATATCTGGATCCCACGAAAGCCTCATCGCAATGGCTGCAGCCTTCGACATTGAGACGATCTGGGAGCCTCCATCAAGAATACACTGTTCTTCCATCATTCCATTCACCATGGCACTTACTGTCCGAAGACTCTGCGATTCCTGTGCGACATATACTGGTTTAGGTGCTGTCCCAGGCGGCAAACTCTCGAGATACTGTAAGACGGGGTCCGAGACGACCACCGAACCGACAGGTAGGTTGTTTATAGTCTGTTCCATGATCATGAACGACGCCACTGGCAATTCATCTACTTTAACTATATCTTCTAGTTCGTTTGTTTGGGCAAACTTTTTCCAATATGACAACTGGCTGTCGTCCATTGAATCTAGCAGGTTCAACGCTCGAACGTTCGCAGGTACTCTCTTCCTAGTCAATAGCTTTCGCAATTCCTCTTGTACTACTTTATCTGCCCTCAATAAATCACCCAATGCAATTGTGATCGGAGCCTCGAGCACTGCCGAGACCGCGACACCCTTCGATTGTTCTTCGATAGGTGCCTTGCTGCGAAACACCGGTCCCTTTCGATCAACATCGGGGATGGTCTCGCGGTCGGGTCTTTTATTTTTACCAAGGGGAACAAAAGCGACTTCTGGTACATCACGAAACGGCAAATCAACTGCTGGTCTAGTGACTTCTTCGCGGGTAAACGCTCAGTCACTATCTTTTTGGGTGACAGACTTTGTCTTGGCTGATGGCTTCGGCGTTAACTCAGGTTCTGCCTCATCATCATTGCTATCTACTTCCTCGACTTCTTCAATATCTTTTTCTATTTCATTTTCTGTTTCACTATCTGGGTCTCGGTTTTCAGTCCGTTTCTCCGGCGATTTGGCACGATTCTTTTCAACCCAAGACCTTGCTGGAATCTGCTTCGCCTTCCTCGAACGTTCTAAAAACCCGATTCCTTCTTGGCGTTCCCCGATCGGGTGACTACGAATTGACTGATGTCCTGCATCGCTTTAGTCATCGCGAGGAATGCTTCCTGCATATCAGGCTTTCCCGAAGTACCCTCAGGTCATTGATGGGTAACTGTTGCTGGACTGGCATCATTCCTGGCATCGCGACTCGATTCTGCAGTGCCACATTCTGGGGAACTGGGTTTGATATTCCAGACATAAAAGAATTCTGAACTGGGGTATAGTGTACGGGAACCGCCGGAGCAGTACTGTATGGTTGCGTATACATATTGAAATTATTAAATGGCTGCTGAACCGGGTTTAACGGTGGGACTGCCGTACCGGCCTGTTGTTGCGCTATGAGATTGTTCAATGCCACGATCTGTTGGTCGCGCTTGGCCATCCCTTCTTGCATCAACCGCAGATTCTTGTCTCGCTGATCGCGAGGCTTATTCGTAAACAGAGAGTAGTCTGAATTGTCCTGTATTTGCGCAAGGTTGAGTAGGCCAGGAGCTTGCTCGTCTTCGAAATATCCTTGATACAATTGCTTATTGGCTGACAATTGCTCTACCCGATCCTTCTGACTAATATTACTAGGCTCGCGAGGAATGTAGCCTCCGTCTGGCAAACAGATCCCTTGTGGGGTGGCTTTGATTTTTCCTTGCGCTAGATGCATCTGAAGTTCGGTACACTCTCGAAGGAAATGGTGCGGCTTGTAGCAATAGTGACAACATCCCGGAGGCGCCCCACCACTGGGTGCCGCTCGCGGTTCCTGTTTGTACTGTTGCTGAGGGCCTGCCTGCATCGCTTGAAGCATTTTCATAATTCCTTGCGTAGATTTTTCGAAGCCTTCAACTCTATCGGTCAACAATGCCTGACTCTGCGCCACAGACTCAAGCATTTGCTCGATCTTTACCGCCGATGACGGATTGGACATAGGAATAGCGACATTGGAAGGAGCGGCCCGCGACGTATAATTATTGGAAGCAGTGAAACCATTATGGTGCCTCGCCATTTTCTCGACAATTTCTATTACGTCACTCAAGTCTACGAGATTATCCTGATGTCTCACCGCAGGTGCCGCGGCATTATTTGCTGTGGCCGCGGTGTCCACCATGGACAATCTCAACTTGACCGCTTCTGCGAAGTCCTCGTTTAAACAACTCAAGAACCTCCCCACGAGCTCACGATTGGAGATACAACCATTCGCACCAGTCAGTTTCTTAGCTTCGGCTTTGAAACTACGTTTTAGGGACATAATTTCATCCAGATTTCCTAGTCCCAGACGACTGTGCTCCTTGCAGATACTCGATAATCTGGCCAAGGTACCGTTGCGTCCGCTCGCTACCACTGGGTAGTTGTTTATTAACTCTTTCTTATACTCCTCCCATGTTCCTGTAGCGTAGGAATCGAGGGTTGTCCATTCTTCTTCAGAGACACTATCTGCATAGCCTCCGATTAACTTTTTCTTTTCCATGATATCGGTTATACCTGCGTGGTCAAAGCAGATTTCGACTTCATCAATAAATCTTAAAAGCTCAGAGGCTTTTTCTTTATCAAATCTCGGCGCTCCTCGTTCACTTCGACGCGGCATTCTCAAACCATTCCTTGGTGCAGTTGCAGCAACATTCTGTGTATTTGTAGCCATTGTATATGTCAACAATTGACTGTTAAGATTTTGATTTTGAGTTTGTATTGGTTGCACAATGAATACTGAATGCTCTCGCGATGCTAGTAGCCTTTCCGATTCAAGGTTTTCTAGTGTTCTCTTTCGAGTATGCTTTATGGGCTCTTCGAGAGGTCCTACTAGTTCTGCTCCTGCTTTCGATAGACTACGGGTCACGCGCTCGCGAGCCGTTTCAATAGATTGTGAATTTGTTGCTTTTGAAGATGACGCTTTTAGAGACGTTGTCTTCGGTTTATGACTACTCGCGAGACCTCTTTTATGAACTGGAGGCTTCCACGAGTTTGCTTTAACGTGTTTGCTGCTAGATGCAACAGTGGGGTTGCTTGTAGAGGACAGGGTTATCTCTCAAGCGAGAACTATAACTAATTCCTTGAGAGGAACTGTATCGAGCCGATACTGAGTAAATTTGTTATTTTAGAACCACCCCTCATGGTGGGCTCTAGATGAAACGAAGGAAGTGAGTCTGGGGATGAGCGCGAGCGATATCTCTATCACACACACAAACACCAAACACAACAACGAAAACCGAACAAGTCTCGCGATGTGTACTTCTCAATCGATATAGTTTGGGGTGATGAGTGGGATCACTCAGGATGCGACTCTTCCAAACAACAATTGAATAACTCGTTTAGCGATGGCTCGATAGGTCTCGAACAAGACTTAGAGATAGTTCTCAATAGATAATGAACCGAGGTTTGTGATTTCCGGACCAACAAGACTTCGCGAACACGATCTCAACTGAATACGAACACGACAATGACCAATACGACCGATAGATAACACAATTTGATGATTGACAAGTTCTCGAACACACAAAACACAATTGCGACTGACTTCCGATGCAAACCAAACGATCTCGAGGCTTCAATGATACTCGCGAACGACGACAGATGCACAAGACAAATGCTATCAATTCTGGGGCACAATCTAACCTAACCTATCTACCATGAAACTACGAGATTTTATACATGAGCAGCAATAAATATAGAAAAAGGTTGCATGTGGTATCGATAAATGGTATCCAGTCAAGTGACCTTTGCTAGAGTCGTTTCGATGCACCCATGTGGTAGACAACGCCACAGGTACGCCCCTTTTTCATATCCAAACCTCTGCCACACTGGAGAGGCCACTATTTCAATATCTTGGTTTTGCGATGTACCCGGGACGATGCCGATTAGTTACCATGAGGTATCAGCTGCATCAATTAAGGGTCGCCTTGATAAGCCACCCATCAGATTCGGTCCCTATCAAAGTTCACCATAAGGTCACATTGATCGCGACGTATCAAACCCGATCTCGGTCTGTATCATCCGATGTCATTTCGATATTCCTGATATGGATGATTTGGACGTGGAGCACGGCGCACGTTGACCAAACCTCTCGCGAGAATGTCTCCAGTCAAGCCCTGATGTATGGTAGACAGTGCTAGTGTCATCGATAACTCCAATATAACCCATCTCCTTGTTTCACGCTTCGTCGCGAGAGGCACTTGATAGTCTTTTCTATCTCGCGAGATGATCCCATAGCTCTCGAGTATCATAGCTAAGCCCATAGTGGTGACCAGCGCTATGTCCTACATTGCCAGGGTCGCTGGTCTCTCTCTCTAACGTCGCCACTAAGTCCTCAGAATCGGAGCTCATCTAGGACTCTCTATATCCCTTAGAGATAGTGTGAAAGGGTGCAAAACGCGCAGATTTTAGGCCTAGACGCATCGCGGCCTTATCAGCGGTGGGGTGGGGTGAGGTGGGGCCGTTCTCAGAGCTTGGCTGGGCCTCGTGAGAAAGGGAGGAGTTGACAAGGACTTGGGATGGTGCTGTTCGGCACGACCGACCCAGTGGGAGATATTGGTGAGGCGACACTGATAGCTTCGGGTGAATACTGTAGCCTCTGCTCGTTGTATACAATCCATAGTGCTTATTCATTGACAATATACGTGATTTCGTTGCTTCTCTCCTGTCATTGTTCAAGAGTCCTCTGGCCAAGTAATGATATAGTCAATTATAAACCTACTTAAGTCAGATATTGTGCAGACAATCAGGAGAAATATTGCAGCTGCTTGGTCGCCATGAAATGGCATGATATCAATTCATAGTATGTGGCATTATTTTGATAAACTCATGATACCACATCTGAAATACAAATCGGACCTGCTACTGTCTTGTTATAAATAGCATTGTGAGTTGATCTATAATATTATAACAGGTTCGCAAGGCTGACAACCATCTATAATGCCTTTCGGGAGCTCATATGGCTAGATAGGAATTTCCATAATTTGCTGATGTTATTGAGGAGAGCAATACCGTCACGTGTACCACACGTTGCTTATAGAGTGGTATATCTGCAAACCTACATTTTACTCGTGGGAGCTCGTATGAGCATCAACAAGCCAAAATGAGTGCAAATGAGTGCATCCGAGTTGCAATCCGACGAGCCCCACGAGATTGGCCACCGACTCCCACGAGTAAAACTGTCAATTATAGAGAACGCAGCTTCCACAACTTCCTTATTGTCAGTTTTGGGTGCTATAGTGGTCAGGGCTATTGGATAGGCCACAAATACATCCCATTTGATGTACAGAATAAGGGATTACCTTTTGGATGACTCACAAGGGCTAAATTGATGTGCCAATCTCGCATGAAGCAAATCTGGTAAACCACTTTCCATTTTTCATTATAAAAGACAACTCATAGAATAAGATTTTAAAAGCTCAAAATTATTCTGTGGTCTTATACAACACCTTTGCAGAGTTCTGTTCCATTGGCCATTTTGACGAGCTGACGAGGTCACGAGATTTGTGTAGATTTGCTGATGTACTCAAGTTTATCAACTACATCATCTTTCCTTCATCTTAAGTGTGCAACAACTCCTGGCCAATGCCCTGAGGTCAGAGCTAGGCAGGAATGAGTCGCACAAACTAGTCAATGTACTGAGAACACAGTAACCTAGTGGAAAAACTTTCGCCCCATCATTGCTAAAGGGGAAGCAGAGAAACTATCGACGTGACGAAGTCTTTTTCAACCTATACATACTTCTGAGGGGTCAGTTGTTCGAAATGTCGGTCATGGAGTATACTACCGGAGGACCAGCCTTTGAACGCTGCCATGTTATTTAAGAGTTGTGTGAGGGAGAGAGAATCTTTGAGTTCACTGGCAGGTGCCCCGCGGTGCCTCCGTCTTGGCTCGTAGGCTAAATATGGTTTATAAGGCGTGCTTAGCATCGAGCAGATAGAATTCAAAAATGCACAGTAACGAGCAGCCCAGCAAGTATGCAGACAGCTTGCGTCGACAGGTACGGTATTGACTGCAAATTTTCTGCAACTTCATGGCTGATGTCGAAAGCGTCCCAGGGAACGTCGTCGAAACGAACATTGCGAGCATGAGAGGACACATGGCATTTCGAGGAAGAGCTTGGCCAGAACTTCATGGAGCAGATCTGATGTTGGAAGTGCCATGAAGAGCTTCGGCTGTACGTGGATGCGAGTCCAAGCGGGGTGAAGGGGGGCTCGGCCTGGGGATCCTGTTGTATACATCTCATAAAGCATAGTAGCCCAGAGAGATCTCCCGACGTTATAGATTATAGGCTATTCAACTGAGGCGCACGAGGAGCACAACCCCATGTCGTTTTCTGTCACCAAGGAGGTATTCCTTCCGCCTGGCCCTTTTGCTGTTGAAAGTGTTAGTATCATGGGGCGTTATCGGGAGAGAGTCCCGGAAGAAGAATAACTCTCCCAATATTCCGAGCAATCTCCATCTCCTCTGCAAGCAACCTTCTCTCTTCTCCAGTTCGCTCCTCTCCTTTTTTGAAAGTCGTCGCCCGGTCGAAATCTATCCATACAGGCCTATCGGCTTCTACCCCTTCACCAATGGCGACCATAGCATTTGGGGCAGTATCATCATGCAACACACCAGCTTCGTGGATCATCTCCAAAATGTTGAGGGCCTCGTTCCACCGTCCTTCGGTATAAGTGATCGTATTTAGCTCCTGTAGATTAGATATATACTCCAAAAAGTTGGCACAGGGACGCAGTTTATCCTCCCTAAACATGTCAAGGAAGTGGTTATTGATGGCAGGATCGAGGTTCTCGATCGCGTCGTAATATTCTGGTATGCAGCCCTGACTGCAGAGACCATGCGCCTGGAGTCTTCGATAAGCGGTAGTTTCATTAAGGAAAGGTGAATAGTTGTCTTCGAGATCCTCTTCGAAGACGTGATACTTTCGGTATGGAAATGAGATACTTGGTGGGAGTATGGGGGTAATGGATTACTTACAACCTTCATCACGTAGTCACTTCCTCGAATGCAAACTCGATAGACGACCGAGACGTCTCCTTTCTTCAAAATCTCGTGGAAGGTTATTTCGTCAGGGGATATGCCGTCGAATTCGAAGGTGGTTTCAATCATATGTTGATCTTGTTGCATGGATTGTGTGAGGGCAAGGACAATGACTTGAGGTGAGAGGGATTGGACGAGCGAGAAAACTGAGATTGTGGCGGTTGGTACAAGAGAAGGGATGTTACAATGTTACGTAGCTGAACAAAAAAGTAAACCACCAAAAGAAGTAGGTATAAACGACAAAAGGGGCAAGAAAGACAATGTGAGCCGCGTCCCAAAACGGTTCGAAGGCGGGAACTAACCGTAAATCCACAAATACCGTCCGATCCTACGCACGACTTCGAGGCACTTCACGGTCCTACAGTACGGTCTTTTAGTGAAACAGAAATAAGGAGAAGGAACAACCACCCACCTGAAGCGCATCGAACGGCTTGGCACCCTCATACTGCAGAAACTCCACAGAGATATTCGCAACATCATTTCCCCACATATCCCAAAGAGCCTATTTATGGTCCCCTGGAACGGTCTCGTTCAGATAAAACCACTTGTTGTCAATCTCCAAAAGATCCGGCTCGACCGACGACATGCAAGCTGGAACGATGCTGGTAAGTCGGCACCACGAGTGACCATGCCATACAGCCGCCGCCGTTGGTGCTTGCAGTATTTAGACCGCAGAATCTCCCGTCGCGTCGGCGCCAGGTCAAGTGAATGTCAGTCGAAGTGCAGCCTTGGCAGCTGCCAGAGACGAAGACGCGTGACGGCAAATAGCAGCAGTTGTCGGGGCCGATGTTGTAGCAGGACGCTTGATTGCCGAGGGAAAATCACGGAGGGTGAAAAGGGAAAAGACTGGAAAGGTTGACCTCTTCCTACCGCAGCGGGATCTCTTCTGAGTCTTCTTTCTCGCAGTTTGAACAAGGAGTCCATTAGCGCGGACTAATGACAGCACTTCCGAGTCGGGGCGATCCTGGTTCTATTGACGCAAATACCCTGCTCTTGGACCCTCGCCCGTTCGAGCCCGAGCATGTACCATTGGCTGTGATAAGCATAGCCCAACTTGAACCACGTGCTCATAAATTTTATGACGTTTGGCATGCCTTTCTCCGAATGATAAGTACTACAGGGTTCGTCCCATTTTCCTCATCACCACATAAAATTTCTTTCTTTTCCCCCCAACGATGCTCAGCCGGAAAGGTCGGTCGCGTCTATCTTGAACGACTCGCTGACTTACCACCGTCGACTTGTTATTTCCCACTCAGCTCCTCGGCTCTTCACTTCATTGGCCCAGCCCAGATCACCGTCTTTGATTGGTTCCTCACGGTCCAACCACATTCCACTCGTTACAAGGGTGCTCTCGACCGCGGCACTAACTGCTGAACAGAACCCTGTACGTCTTCCTTTCTTCACTTTCATCTTGCCTATCAACCCCACCGCCCGCAACAGATACCCTCACCTCGTTCTTCCACATCATCGAAATGGAGAAGCTTCCTCCAAATTTTGGGCCGAACCACCTTAGCCACAATACTTGTCAGCGGCGGAACCTTCTATTACATCTCTCAACGCGAACGGCATCCGGGTTTTCAACTTCCATTTGACGATACAAAAAAAACAGTCGTGGTTCTGGGAAGCGGCTGGGGTACAACAAGTCTGCTAAAGACGCTAGACACAACGGAGTATAACGTTGTAAGTCTTGTCTTCATATCCCTCACGACATGCCCTCATAAATTCCTTCAAAGGTTGTCATCAGTCCCAAAAACTTCTTCCTCTTCACGCCCTTGCTACCCAGTGTCGCCGTAGGCACCCTCAGCCCCCGTTCCATTATCCAGCCAACTCGCTACATAACTCGTCACAAGCCACGAGGCATCAAAGTCATTGAAGCGGAGGCACATGAAATTGATGCGAGTCACCACAATCCATCTTTCCGTCGGACATCCCTTGAACCCCATTTTCCATTTCCAGCCCGCTAACAAGACCGTCACCTTCACGGGTATGTTTTATCGCTTTCCAACACGTCTACATGTGATACTATTTCCATCTGTTCCGTCTAGACACCTCGCCCGTGAAGGGTACCGTGACCTCGACAAGTATTCCGTATGATTATCTGGTGATGGGAGTTGGAGCGGAGGTACAGACTTTCGGAATTCCGGGCGTCCAGGAGCACGCATGTTTCATGAAGGAACTGAACGATGCGGAACGCGTAAGCCTCTTTTTCATTATCATGATGCAAAACTGAATATTACCTCAGATGCAAAGACATTTCATGGATTGTCAGTTAATCCCACAGAAACCTCAACTTGAATTTACCATTTTATTTTGCGACAATAGGTGTGGAATCTGCTGCGTTCCCTGGCCAATCAGAGGAAGAGGCCGAACGGCTACTTCATACAGTATGATGCTGCCCTCTATTGTGATATCATAATTAACATATCCGTATACAGGTTGTCGTCGGTGGCGGACCCACTGGTATTGAGCTGAGGTCGGTTCACCTTCATTTTGTCCACCCCCTTTAACTCAATAGTCTATTTCTTAGTGGGGAGCTTCACGACTTCCTGGAGGTTTGTCGCACGCCCGCATTGACCGCGACAAAGTCACTTACTTACGCTCATTCCTAGGATGATCTGAAGTCATGGTACCCGGAGCTTGCGTCGAAAGTTCGCATCACGCTTGTCGAAGCTCTCCCCTCCGTCCTGCCGATGTTCAGCAAACAATTGATCGAGTATACGGAGTCGACTTTCAAGGAGAGTAAAATCGACATCATGACGAAGACGATGGTCAAAGAGGTGAGCCGCCTCTTCCCATATAATTCCCTTACATTTATGCGTATCGCGGACAGGTTAAAGAGAAGAGCGTTGTTCTCCAGCTGCCAGATAAAACAATCAAGGAGATTCCCTGTGGAACGGTTGTTTGGGCCGCTGTAAGTCCACCCGTCCAATAACAAGAAACGTTCTATTCAACACATTCTTTCCTTCGCTTAGGGTAACAAATCCCGCAAGATCTCGCAAGACTTGATGGCGAAACTACCCGGGGCACAAAAGAACAAACGGGGAATTACCGTCGATGGTACGTCCACAATCCGTATCAAAAACTCAGCCTTATCTGATCGCACCGAAAACCCAGACTACCTCCGCATGGCCGGCACAGACGGCTCGATCTTCGCCATTGGGGACTGCACCGCCACGTCCTACGCCCCCACGGCACAAGTCGCCTCCCAGCAAGGGGCCTACATTGCGCGCATGTTGGCGCAGATGGCAAAGAAGGACAACGTGGAATATCAGTTGGTTCAGCTTGAGAAGAGGGCAGCTACCGTATCTGATGAGGAGGAGAGGAAGACGCTGCAGGCGGAGAGAGATGCGGTCGAGAGGCAGCTGGGGAAGGTGAAGCTGAGGCCGTTCCATTATTCGCATCAGGGATCGTTGGCGTGCGTTGTCCTTCATGTATACATGTTCCTTGGGTTTTTGTTGACGGGCTTTTGCACATGCAGGTATATCGGGTCTGACAAGGCTATTGCGGATCTACCGTTTTTGAATGGGAATGTGCGTTTCGCTCACTTCTTGCGGTTTCCATTCGATCCTGATGGAGTTTTTTTTTCTTCTTTTTTTTTTTGTAAGATTGCAAGTGGAGGCGTGGCGACGTACCTGTTCTGGCGGAGCGCGTATCTCAGCACCCTGTTTTCGCTCCGCAACCGGACATTGGTCGCGACTGATTGGCTCAAGGTCAAGCTCTTCGGACGGTATGGGAGTTTTTCAATCTCGCTTGGATGATGCTGATCTTTCTTTGTTTTTGCGTGGTATTCTCTAGTGATGTGAGCCGAGAGTGAGACTGGGCCTTTGCGAATTACGCTCTGCGTGATTTGGCCATGGTGCCGTCCCTTTTTTCTACCCCCGTCTTTATATTGTAATGATAACCTAAACGACATAGATACATAGACTTTAGATTTTCCTTTCCAGCAAGCATAGCGCTGCATTTCAGTCCTTTATTGGTGTAAAATACTACTTACTATGGAGGGGGACACACCAAGCAATCGTGGTACCTCGAAATTTTTTATCTGTCTGGTAAAAATGCTCAGTTTGATGAGAGGATCAAATCTACCAGAGCGAACAGTTGGTAAGTTTTTGGATTAGGAGGGAGTCGACTGTACATTGAATTCAAATTGACGCGAAGCGCGTCGAGTCACGTGGCACTGCCCGTTTTCTTTGGCAATGGATTCTTACACACCACAGCCGCGAGCCGGAAGTCGCAAGAAACACCTCGGTCTCTCTGCCAAAGAGTTTACCAAGGTAAAACACCAGTATCACCACAGAGTGTTCCCCCAATACCTATCGCTATCTAGATCACTGGTACAATCGCATCCGTGCGACGGAACAGACTATCTCAGGATGGCATAGACGATGGTCCAGCGAGCCGGCGACCTTCTCGCGCCCATGATCAAAGAAGTGCGTAAGGCGTGTAGTCGGAACATAACATCCTGACTTCAGGAAACTTCAGTCCAGAATGAACCATCTTTCATCGCGGAGACCTCTTTCGTGCGGGCACCGCTCAACTCACGGGTCACCTCGGTTAGTCTTCCACCGAAGGCCAAGGGAAAGGCAAAGCAGGAGACACTTGACCGCGTTCCGTTGGACATCCAGGAAGCACTCATTTTGGAGGACCTTTTGTATGTACTCATGGTGTGTTTCATGCGTTCCTTTTTTTCCTATGATTCTCATTTTCATTTGGATATCGAGGGCATTGAAGGAAATTTCGTCACATTCCATCCTGACTATACTCCGGAAGATGATGATCCACTGCAAGGCATAAGATTCATTGTGACGCCTTCTCTAGGTGTGGCCATCTAGGATCTATACTTCCCAAGTTGCTAATCCGAAGTTTAGATACATCACTCCGAGATCTTGTCGAACGCATTCTGCCTCTGGGCATGTATTATACCGCCATATCATTCTTCATTGAACTTCGCAGTCACCTTGACTATGGCCTCGTCAACCATGCCCTCTGCGCTGCCATCCGCGACATGCTCAAGGTACGCCTATGACTCCACATCACTACGATCTGCTAACGGCTAAAATATGCAGGACTATCAAACTCTGCTTTCCCAATTGGAACACGCTTTTAACACCTCACCCCAATTCTCTCTCCAAAAGCTCTGGTTCTATGTCCACCCGACGGTCCATACCCTATCACTAATATACCAACTGATCATCGAGCTCGGGACGGCAGACGAATCGGGAGACGATCTGTCATGGTCCTCGTCGTCATCCGATGGTGAAGACGAGGCGCGAAAGGAAGCCCTTGGTCTGGGTGGCGCCAAGTTGAAAGCGGTCCTCTCCGAAATCAACAAGAACGACGTCGGCGGCGCTGGCAGCGAGATTATTGTCAAAGGCGGGGAGGTCCTCACTATAATCTACGAGCGGATGCAGAGCATGTCTGGAGATCCGACGGCCGGCACGTTGTATAGCACGCTGTTAAGGGCAGCGGGGAGACCGTATGTGGAGATGTTGAAGGTGTGGGTGACGACCGGGAAGCTGACAGATCCGTATGAGGAGCTCTTGTTGAAGGAGAGCAAGTTCATCGATCGGGGGATTTTGGAGATGGATTATACGGATGAATATTGGGAGGGAAGGTATACGGTGCGTCCTTGTTATTGTTTTTCCGCTTTTTCAGTTAGTTGAGGCTGCGAATCCCAGCTCAGAGATGGGTCGACACTGTCATCCAAACGGGCGCAAGCGGGGGTTCCTCCACCCAGAACTGTTGGAGGCCGTCTTCCCGGAGGGGCGTGTGTACCTCCGCTCCTGGAAGGATGGAAACACAAGATCCTTCTTGCGGGCAAATATCTCAATGTCATCAGGGAGTGTGGGATCGAGGTCCGGCCTTCAACTTCAACAAAGTCGGACGGGGAGGATCTCGTGATGGACGATGAAAAGTGAGACAGGGTCGCCTTTGCAGTATACTTCAGGAAGCTGAAGTGTCTCGCGTCGCAGGTTTTACGCCTTCCTAGAAGACGCGTATTCCTATGCTAATCGGACACTCCTCCAGCTTCTCCTCAAGGATCAACAGCTGATACCCCGCCTCCGATCTCTCAAACACTTCTTCTTCCTTTCCCAGTCCTCGTTCCTCACGCATCTCCTTGACCTATCATCATCGGAGTTGCGCAAATCGGCCAAGTCGGTCCCGCTTCCCAGGTTGCAGAATCTGTTGGATCTTGCGTTGAATACGGACACCTCAGCTGAGGATCTCTTGTTCCGAGAAGACGTCAAGGTCAAAATGTCGGAAACCGGTTTGTATGCGTTTCTTATGAAGGTCGTGAGCGTCAGGGGGATTGGCGGGGACGAGAAGGATGAAGGGAGCCAAGAGCCTGCGGAACAGAAGAAGGAGAGGGACAAAGATGACAAGAAGCCAATCCTGGGTGAGCGCCTCTCAACTTGTTTTTCTCTTCTGTTTAAGCAATGAATTGTTCAAAAAGCCATCGACGCCTTGACCCTGGACTATACCGTGAAGTTCCCTCTCTCCCTCGTCATCTCCCGCAAGACCATTCTGAGGTACCAGCTCATCTTCCGGTTTCTCCTGCACCTCAAGCATGCAGAACAGTCGCTCTCCGCGATGTGGATCGACCAAAAGACCACTCCGTGGCGCCGGCCGACGCCCCAATACCCGGAATTTAACCAATGGCGACTGAGGATATGTCTCCTCCGCGCGCGCATGCTGTCGTTCGTGCAGCAGATCTTGGCCTTCGCGACGTTCGAGGTGTTGGAGCCGAACTGGCGCGCGCTAGAGGCGAAGCTGGAAAAGGTGACGACGGTGGACCAGCTGTTGAAGGATCATGTGGATTTTTTGGATACGTGCTTGAAAGAGTGCATGTTGACGAGCGCCAAGCTAATCCATGTATGCCCTCTTTGAATGGATTGAATCGTACTGAATGGGGAGTGAACAGGCTTATTCGCGTCTGATCGTGACGTGTTCGACGTTTGCGCTGTATACGAAAATGTTCACTCAATCGGCGAGTAATGCTATTGAGACTATGGAGACCCCCGAAGGCGACCAAGGCATGGCGAAGCGGTTGGATACTTTGCACAAATTTGAGACGAATTTCAATCATTGGTAAGCCCTGCTGTTTAATTAACCAAAGCGTTTCCTGATTTCCTTTCGTTGCCAAATCCAGGTTTCAGGTAAAGAGATGTATCTGCTCGTTAAAGGTGTTTCTATTGACTTGGCTTGTTGCAGATTCACTTGAATTGCGTGCAATACTACGCATCGAGCGAGAACGTGTCACTCTTACCATTGGTAGTTCGTTTGAGTAGTGTCAAGGCCATATCGTGAAGTTCGGTTACTTGACTTGTTATTTATGGAGAAGAATATCTCAGCTCCTGACTTCATAAGTTGGCAGGATTGAGGGGCCTTGCTACTGTCATGACACAAACTCTGAACGGAACCTTCTATCCCAATCAAGTTGAATCAACAGGTTTCCTTTCTTTCAAAAACCAACATGCTGATGGGCGCGCTGTGCAAGTTGGTCCTTGTTGGTGTTGGAGGGACAGCTGAGACAGTGGGCAGGGGGACAAACAAATGAATAGACAGAGATGTAGTAAAACGACGAGTACAGGACAGATGTACAGTACGAGGCATGGGACTGAATGTCCCGATATGGACTACCGAGATAACAAGAGACCATAGGTCCAACACACCCCCATCAGCGAGGATGTGTAGAGAGGGACAGAGAGGAAAGAAGAAAGAAAAATAATCACCCCCATAAATAGGGATGTCATGAAATACATAAGAAGCCAAAGAATTGATACACACTGCGGGCATTGGCTTCTATATTCCATGAGCATATGCAAAATAAATCTCAAACAAATAAGTGTTTTATTTTGCCATTAATCCAGGGCATAAAAGGGAGAACAAATTCACTATGTGATCATCATAAGTTTGGTCATGTGTTCTGGGCTCAAATATCTGGTTTGAACATCTTCTGTTCATGGAATGTATGGCGAAACAAACTAAAAATATATTCACAACAGGAAGGGAGCACAAATTGTGAAACAAATAGTGAAACTTTTTTCAAAAATGAGTCAGATGTATATTAGAAAAATTCTTCATGATGTATGCCACAGTCAAAGAGGAATCATGTTTGAAATGTGCTCCATAGTGTGTTCCTCCATTTGCAAATACAGTGATCATATTTGAAAATAGATCCTTGATATGCCTTGCTTTATATTCTATGAGGTAATTTTTGATTTGCGTGGTGATCATACTGGCAAAAAAAAACGTGGGTCATATTTTTATTGGCACCCCAGTTTGCTCCTGGAACATATTGTGAAGTAAACGGTGAGTCAGTTTGCAGAGTCACATGACTTTGGATCACCCACCTAATGCAACTGGAGTCCGCCCCTCATGACTCTCGTGAAGGACCTCCACTTGCGCCTAACGGCTGCCTCTCGTGCTTAACAGCCTCCACTTGCACCTAACAGCATCCACTCACCCCTCGTCACCAACAGCCTGCCCTCATGCCCAATGGCCTCCACTCGCGCCTCATGGCTGCCCCTCATCCCCAACAGCCTCCACTCGCACCCAACGGCCGTCTCTCAACACCAATGGCCTCCCCTCATTCCCAACAGCCTTTAATCGCACCCCATGGCTGGCCCTCGTGCCCCAAGACCTCCACTCATGTTGGATGACCTCCCTTCGCGCCGAACGGCCTCCTTTCATGCCCAATGGCTCCCCTCAGCCTCCCCTCGTCACCAACGGCCTGCCCTCGTCCCCCACAGCCTCCCTTCATACCCAACAGCCATGTCTGTTATGCTTAACAAACCATTCCAAGGTTTGGGCAGAGTATGCAGGAAGTGGAAAGGCGAAGAGCAATGTGATTGCTAAATCTTAGGAATGTAGCTATGGTACATGAGGTTTGTATAGTACTGACTATGAGTGGTAGTGAATGAGTCAGTAACTGTGGAAGGCAGTGCACATGAGTAAGGCGACTGCGGACTGAGTAATACTACTGCGGAGCTGAGTAAGGCTACTGCGGACTGAGTCATACTGGGAATCTAAGGGAACGAAAGTAGCTATTAGACATAGTGTATTTGTAAGAGGGCGCTGAGCCAGGATGATAAGTAAAAGAGATGACATGGTCTGCATACCATAGAGTCTGTAACATGTTCCCCCCTTCAAGCTCTGTGTCCTCACAGAGTCATTGTCCCCATCCCTCATTGTTGCCGGGATCGGACCAGTTTGGACTCTCCTTGAGGCTCCAGTCATATATCAGCTCCTCATTGATGGCAACGGCGAGTTTGAGGCCTTTGATTGCCAGCCGAATACGTCAATTTTCGATGACGAGGGTGCTGGTGTAATTCCCAAGAATCTGTTTCTCCTCAGGGCTGGGGGCGACGGGGAGGTTGGATAGTGAGTGAAGCCGGATGTGCATCTGGCGATGAAGGAGGTCGGCAAGGGAAGTTTTGAGGGCATGGATTTGGTCTCTCATGGAGAGTGCTTCATTCATAAGGGCAGCAATGGCGGGGTTGATGTCAGTGGTGGAGGTGGAGGTAGTGGTGGTGTTGGACATGGCAGCAAGGATGGTTGAAAGATAGAAGAAGAATGGGGAGGCTATATTGGGCAGGGGAGTAGACTAGAGCTGGGAACTTGGTGTGTGTTTGACTGATGAGGTTGGTACTGTCATGGATTTCGAAAGTTGCCTTTTATTGTGGGCATGACGGGTTCTGTCAATGGAAATCACGGATCAAATCTTGAGCATTCTGAACATTAGCTTGAGGTTCCCATGTGTTCTCTTCTGGGCCATATCCTTCCCATTGGATGAGGTACTGGATATTTCCATGGAACTTTTGAGAGTCTAGGATTGTAGACACATGGTACTCTTCTCATCCTTCGATGATGATCAGATCAGGGGCTGGTTTCTTTTTCTGGATGGCATACTTCGGAGTTTCATATGGTGACAACAGGGTCTCGTTGAACACAGGGTGAATCATCTTTCAAGTCTGCGGAAGATCAAGAAGGTACACGCTGGCTCCTTTCTTCTCTAGGACTTTGAATGGTCCATGTCAGAGTGCATCAAGTTTCTTTGAGGGGCAATTGGTCCTGATGTTAGTCCCTTCTAGCCACACCTTGTCTCCAATGCGGTAGTCCTGAGATGGACTTCGTCATGTGTCAACTGTCTTCTTCATCTGATCCTGCGCTTGTTTCAGCACTGCATTGGCTTCTTCTCATGCCTGTTTGAGTTTTTTCAAGAAGTTGTTGGCAGCCGGATTGGTATCTTCTAACACAAGTTCTCCCTTCCAAGGATGTAAACTGTAGTTGAGGTAAAATGGGGTGTGCTTCGTCGCCTGATGTTCTTTGTCATTGTACTGGAACTCTGCGATTGCAATCCACTCAGCCCAATCATCCTGTAGATGGTTGACAAAGTTCCGTAAGAATGCCTCCGTTTCCTGATGTGATCGCTCGGCCTGTCCATTGGTCTGTGGGTGGTATGCGGAGGACAGATTCTTCTTGATCCATAGCATGCGGCAGAGTATCTCCATGAACTTTGCGGCGAACTGCGGTCCCCTATCACTGATGATCTTCTTGGGGATCCAATGAAGCTTCCATATCTGATCCCAATAGATCTTGGCTAATCCTTCAGCCAATAATTCCACGGTTGTCGGAATGAGGTGAAGCATCTTCGAATGTCTATCCGTGATGACCAGAATTGCATTTTTTCCATCAGATTCTGGTATCGGTCCCACGACATCGATTCCTATGTCTTTCCATGGGTGACTTGGTGCTGCATGGGGATGTAGCAGAGCATGTCGCTTTTGTCGGTTGATCTTGGTGTGTTGACAAGTGTCGCAACCTTTCACATATTTTTTCACATCATGCAGGATGGTAGGCCACCAGTAGGTGCGAGTGAGGAGTTCATGTGTTCGGTACTGTCCTGGATGTCCAGCCACTGGTGCATCGTGTGACTCGAACATCAATTCTTGTCATAATTGTGGATCTGAAGGGACATAGACTCGTTCTCCTTAGTGTTTAAAGGTCCGGCTTTTCCGTTTTTGTGAATATCTCAACAACTACTGGATGGAATTTCATTATCCAAGAGATGACCCCCATTTATTTTAGCTGCCACTTGCTTTTATGACATGTTGAAATACCTCAACAATGGCTGGGCAGAATCTTTTCATCCAAGAGAAGACCCCCCGGTTTTCTAAGTCCTCCATCTGCCCAAATATTTCGGTAATTTTAGTGATTTATCTGGATTTCTGAAGCCATTTTTTAAAAAGGATAAACCGCAAAAAACCAAGAACTGGACCAGACTTTTAAACACTAGTTCTCCTGCATAGGTGATCCCATTCTCCAGCTGATACCAATGAGGATTCTTTTTTAGGCCCTGCGCTACTTCTGTCTCCATGCGGTTCAAAGCCTTGATGCGTGCGATCCATGGGTTTTCGATGGTTGTGATGTTTCCAATCTTGATGGAATCAGATGTTTCACCCCCTTCAAAGAATTGTTCCTCCATGAACATCTCCATTTGTACCACATCTTCTGATTCCAACCATTTCAAGAATAGTCCCTCCTTGAGCATTTGGTCACTGTCTTGTGGTTCGAGTTCTGCTTCATACCAGGGTAAGCACGACAGAATGTCCGCTTTCACATTGGTCTTGCTGGGCACATGCTGTAATTCGAAGTCATAGTCTTGTAACTTCATTTTTCAGCATCGCTGTTGTTGATTCAGGTTCTGAGGATGATGGAAATATTCCAGGTTCTTGTGATCGGTCAAGATCTCGAAACGTTCTCTGGCTTCGAGCAGATAGTGTCTCCAATCTTTCAATGCTTCCATGACCGCCAGGAGTTCCTTGTCGTATATCTCGTAATTCTGTTCGGCCACAGACATGGTCCACGACAAGAACACGATGGGGTGCCATTTGTCTCCGAAGTATGCCATCCAGAAAAAGAAACCAGCCCCTGATCCGATCATCATCAAAGGATGAGAAGAGTACCATGTGTCTACGATCCTGGATTCTCGAAAGTCCCGCGGAAAGATCCAGTACCTCATCCAATGGGAAGGATATGGCCCAGAAGAGAACACATGGGAACCTCGGACAAATGTTCAGAATGCTCAAGATCTGATCTGAGATTTCCATTGGCAGAACCCGTCTTGCCCACGATAAAAGACATTTTTTTGAAATCCATGACAGTACCGACCTCATCAGTCAAACACACACCGAGTTCCCTGCTCTAGTCCACTTCTCTGCCCAGTATAGCCTCCCCCTTCTTCTTCTACCTCTCAACCATCCTCGCCGCCATGTCCAACACCACCGCTACCTCCACTTGCACCACCAACATCAACCCTGCCATCGCCGCCCTCATGAATGAAGCACTCTCCATGAGAGACCAGATCCATGCCCTTGAAACTTCCCTCACCGATCTCCTTCATCACCAGATGCATATCTGGCTCCACTCACTGTCCAACCTCCCCGTTGCCCCAAGTCCCGAGGAAAAACAAATTCTCGGAAATTACACCAGCACCCTCGTCATTGAAAATCAACGTATTCGGTTGGCTATCAAAGGCCTCGAGCTTGCCGTTGCCATCAACGAGGAGCTAATATATGATTGGAGCCTCAAGGAGAGTCCAAACTGGTCTGACCCCAACAACAATGAGGGATGGGGACAGTGACTCTGTGAGAACACAGAGCTTGAGGAGGGGAACATGTTACGGACTCTATGGTATGAGGACCACATCATATCTTTTACCTATCATCCGAACGCGGCGCCCTCTTATGAGCTTACTATGTCTAATGTCTACTTTTGCAACCTTCGATTCCCAGTCTGACTCACTACATTACTTCGTCATCCCCTTTAGTATACTTCACTCCTGTGCTGACTCGCTTTCCGCAGTCAGCTTACTCACTGTACATAGCCTTCCGCAGTCGCCTTACTCATGCGCACTGCCTTCCACAGTACTGACTCATCTGCTATCGCCTATAGTCAATACCTATATAAACCCTCTGTAGCATAGTTAGATTCCTTAGATTTAGCAAACACATTGCTCTTCGCCTTTCCACTTCCTGCATACTCTGCCCGAACCTTGGAATGGTTTGTTAAGCATAACAGTCTCCAGGTTTCCATTTCTGATCTGACTTTTTGGGTGCATCTTTGTCGCGCACCTCAACCATGCGAACCCGGTGTTTGCGATCATTAAGGTTAACCCTGAAATCCAAGTGTTTGGTTCGGCATGTTGTTGGGCACTGGTTAAATGTTATGGCACCGGTCGTCCAATTGATTGTGGGGTTGTGGTGTACCAACCAGTCATGTCCCAAGAGCATGTCCATTCTCCCAATGTCCAGTACCATTGCTTCCATGGTTTCTTGATGCGCTTCCAAATCCAGCTTGACTTCGGCAAGTTGGCTCGCTTTCTGTTGTCGATTTGGTGATCCATCCGCATTTAGAATTGCTATGGGCAGTATTCCTTGCATGGGGAGGTTCTGTTCGTGTACTATTCTGGGATGGATGCATGTGCGCTCACATCCACTATCTACCTCAGGTCGGATGACCTTTGGTCCTTGTTGTGTTTTGAGCTGAGCTAACAGCCTGATCTCTCATCGTTTTGGAGGTTTGTCTCCCTTTACAATCTTAGTTGACGCAGCGGCTCGCTTGGTAGGGATGACATAGGTTCTATTGTCTGCAGTCATACAAGGCAAGCAAGTCCATTTAATAGATAAGGGTCGCAACTTAGCATCATTTAATCAGCTCGTCTGCCAACACCGTCCAAGTGCCGGTGTTTCGACGCAGTGATGTGTGGCTAGCGTCTACGACCAGCACTGCATACTGGTAGAGTTCGGGACGCGCAACATGCACGTCTGCTCATCCAAGAATGTATGTGATACCTTCGCCCTGTAGTGAGGACGATGCCATGGGCGTCGTCCCTTGTTATTGACAATATTAAGTTTGAGGGACAAGTGTGTCCCTCTAGGTTCTCCTTTTCCTATTTGGGAAAATCCTTCTCGTTGGTTTCTAAGATTGTGGTTTCATCATTCTTGGCATCTTCCTCAGACGCCTTCCTAACCCTTCCAGAGTTCTTCTTTGGCTTGTGGCAATTGCGCAAAATATGTCCTTCTTGGTCGCAGTTGAAACACTTGTGACACTTGTTGGCGATAGAGAATTGTGTGGCAATATCATCGGAGAGACCTAGCCAGGTGATATTCTCATTGTCAACAGCAAGAGTGTCCAATTTGTTACTGGCCCAGTGCCTGCCGGACCCTTCCATCATGTGGGATAGCACCGCAAGAATTTTCTGATCATCTGTTAGGCTCTTTTGGAACCTGATGTATAGTTTGGTGGCTTTCCACCACTCATCGAAGGTGTGTCTGTCCTTGAACATCCCAGGATCCTTGATGATCTTGGATGTATCCATTGTTTGTACTGCCAGAGCTTCTGCCATGTCTAGAGTCTGCAGAGGAGAAGAGGGGTCGGGTTGTTGGGATGAAGATGGGGTTCAGGATACAGGTAAGGATTGAAAATGAGTCCCTGTTCTAGGCGTCTGTTCGATATCTGACTGCACGGAGTCAAAAGTAAATTTGTCAGGGGACTCGTCGGCGGAATCGGTGGCAAAATGCTCAGGGTATTTCCTCTGTAGATCTCTAAGGAATCTCTGTTCCTGCACGTCTGTTGGTTGTGCGAAGGGGTCAAGTCTCTCGTTCCATGCCCAACGGTTGTACTCGGTCTATTGCTCTTCAGTGGTGAAGTGGGCGTAGATCTGCTACTTCGAGTAAGACATGATGATGTGGCTCTGGGATGTCTCAATGTGAGCGTTCTAATCAATCTTCTGATAACGGTTGTCTGGACACCAATAAACTCTGTGATCTCTGTGATCCAACCTGTCTGAGGTCCTTCTTGAATGCAAATGCTTTCGAGTTCATTCTGTTGGGCATTATAGCGTGTGATCTGGTGTTGCTGAGCAAGATGGATGCTCGGTGTGCTAAAGCAATTCTGCAACTCCGCAAACACATTGTCATGCCCTTTGCCCGGTCTGCCCCGCAGTCTTCAGTGCATCGCTGACAGCCATCATGCCCCCAGTCCAATCGATCTGGCAGTGGAAACCCCATTTTTACTGTCCCTGCATGACATACTGGGACAGACCACTTCACCACCTTCTATGGTTCACATTGATGGCACCGGCAAATGCGCCAGCACAGGATTGGGTTGTTCCTAGCTGGGGGTCAGCATTGCAATCCCGACTTCCAGGAGTCAGAGGTTGGTGTTGCTGTGGTTCTATTGTCATGTGTCTTGGCATTCCTATTACTTGTAGTTACCTTTTAGTAGTGTATAGATGAGTTGCTACATCACCTCGTGTGTTCGTCAAATCTGCCCATTGTGACCATGAACTCAGCCATGGATTCAATCCTTTCTGGTTTTGACATAACCTATTGTAGGTCTTTTGCCCTTGTGCCAGCTTTCTTGTATAGCTTGAACCTCTCTTTGGCGTATGCCTGGCACTCATACATAAAGTGACGTGAGGTCTCCCAGATCTCCATTTGCTGCTCTTTGCACCAGTCGCAGTAGGAATTGTCCCTTTCCAATTCTGTGGAGAAAAGTGTTCAGTGGGGCGCAGGCTATCCGAAGACAAGTGACAGCACTAATCTGGCATCTCGTCGTTGTTTCGCAGGCCTTGCAATGATTCAACATGGGGAATTGGGGGTCTATGTGAGAGAAGCACTCATGTCGTGGTGAGTTTGCCCACCTCCTCTTCCACCTCCTTTTTAGTCACTCATGGAAGCTCTGCTTCATTGCTGAGATGCTAATGGGGGGAGGGTGGTGTAGCATCGGTGGGAGAGATAGAGGGTGGCTTGATTCCCCCATGGCCATGAGCTTGGCTTATCCATCTGCCCTCTTGTTGCTGCTCACATCACTGTGCAATGATATCCAAGAGATTCTGATATGGGATCTCCTGTCATGTATTCTCAGGTTGTTGTTTATCTCTCCAGTCAGCTGTAGAATTCTCTCAACACATGTTGCACCAACTTAGCTCTGGGGCATCGAGCTGCTCTGATGGCTCCCTGGTTGTCGGAGTATGCGACTATCTTTCCCCCCAGAGAGTCTCCCTCATGATGGAGCATCCAGGCGCCCATCCGTAGGTGTGTTGGCTTTCGTGTCCAAGGTATAGCCTCAACCAAAAGCATCAATGAAGGAGACAATGGTATTATCATGCAGTTTGGGGTCTGGCTATCATCCTCATTGTCACCTACTCTTTTTGGTTCAATCAACCCAGACTTGTTCTGCTATTCTTCAGAATCTCAGCTGATTCCTTCCGTTTTTGGGTGAGAAAACAATGAGTCAATTTCTCACCATCTGAATTTAGGAAAGTGGCGCCCAGCGCTCAACCTATAAAGGTTCCCTCATGCCCACCTTAACCTGTAGTAAATCTCCTTTGTGATGTCCCTCCAACCTGACTCCATTCTTGGCACCTGGCCTGCTGATGAAGAAAGCGCCTTGCAGCTAGGCCAATGAAAAAAGGTGTAAGTCCAAGTCATTCATCGTCAATCACATCAATAACAGATATGCATTGTCGTTTCTAGCTGCAAATCTGATCCACTCGTCCACCATGGCCGTCACTTCGGGCGCACCGTTCATTCATTCTGCTGTGTCTACCCTTTGATCACTAAGGGCATGACATGTTATATATAAAATTGGGAGATAAGACTGAGGCGGATTTCTCTCCTGAGTAAGCCCATCATTTGTCTTTGTCCACTGCACCTATATCATGTCTGGTTATAAGTGAAAAAAATATAGGGTTTATCAAGGGCTCATTGATATTGTTCCTGGGCTTGAGGAATGAATTATGACAAGCAGTGCTGATGAGGACCTCCTCCACATCGCCGATTTGGTATGTGTAAAAGGTTGTTATCTTGGTGAAAATCCCATGATGTTTGATTTCCAGATTCAGAAAGGATCTTCCTCTGCCTGCTCCAACAACATGAAAAGCATGAAGGGGCCGATACTAGACTGGATAGCTCCGAAAGATGGCTATCTTGACCCACGTGTTGCGCAGAACAATAAATCGGAGTGAGGATTCCATCATCCTGTCATGGGGTTTCTTTTGTGTCCAATTGAATATGACTGGTCAAATGACAAGTATGTTCATCACCCCATATGCAACATGCATGCTGATAGATACATTTCTTCAGAGTTCGGCGCCAATTACACACCACCAAGCTCTCCACTAGTGGTGACCAGTGGCCTTTTTTCCTTTACAAAGATCATACATCCAACGACAGTGATCCTTGGTTAATTTAATGATATCCCCTTTTGCCATTGTAACCTCAGGCATATTTACATCACTGAGCTCTGTCAACACAGAGATAAAGGCAACACAATCAGGAAATGCTCAAATTCATGGGATGAACTCCATAACATTAGGCTCAATTGCATATGTTGCCACCCAGGTCCGTTGGCTATCTCGTTCTATCATGAACATTATCCTCTGACTGTATTTTCTATAGGTCCGGTTTGCCCTCAGTTCTGCATCGACTTTTTCCAGATCTGACACCATCACTGACTCTGAGCGCTTTTACAATTCAATCCTTGAATTACTAGAGGACCCAGAGGAGAAAGAGTATGTTGCACCCCTCGAAAAGTGGTGGAATCAGTGTGCTGGGATGTTTCTTTGCCTCTTCACTATATTAACAATTGTCAGCCAGATCTTCTCTTCTTCTACTTCTGGACTTTGGCCAAACAGTGAGAACAGTGTACTGTACGAGCTAGAATTGCAAAGATCAGAGCCAGCCAAGGCCGTCCTTGTTGAACAATTTCAATGACTTTTGCATCTTACTTTGAGAGAACTGAATATAATTTCTTGATGCAATCTTATTCCATGCTGGGTTTGTCTTGTGGTACTGCTCTTTTTGTGGTTCTGGAAATACAAATCTGAGAGACCTTGTAAAACATATGACCAGATACTGTATGGCCTGCAAGCCCTGGGGAAAAGAAATTCCTTATTGGAGGCTTCAATTCTTGAGAAAAGTGACAATCTTACTAGTGCATATACAAAGTGATATCACTGATGAGTTTGATAATCTTGGACACACTTTGATATATGCCCATGTTCACCAACTCCATCATAGCTCCTAGGATTTTGGCTTGTGCCAGGCACATCAACCCAGGTGTGCTTACCTAGTTTGACAACTTTGACAACTTGGTGCCTCTGGTGAGTCCTGCAACACTCAAAAAGATTATCCTTGATGGTCACTTTTGCCAGGTGTGTTGTAGCACCAGAGATTTTCAATGTCCTCAGATACATCAAGTTGAGAGCTCTTGTGAAATATGCATATGTTACTAGCTTGGATATATCTAGTGAGTTTTACAGTACTGAATGAAAATGTGTTAGATACACAATTCTCCAGGTCTGCCATAGAGCCTAGGATTGCCATTGTCCTCCAAAATGTCAGCCCAAGAGCCCTTGCAAAAATTGCCTACCCTATCCACATATGTATCAAACAATAGACCTGACCATTTCTAAAATATCTGAGGAGTTTATATTTGTCATACACTCCTACCAGTAGTGTTTAAAGGTCTGGTTCGGTCTGGTTTTTGACCCTCAAAATATTGAGACCGAGACCGAGATCGATTTTTCGGTTGACATGATCTTGAAAAAACTGAACTGGACCATGTGAAACTGGTCATACCGGTTCTGTTTCTCAGATAGAATGAAACCAAGACCGGTTCAGACTGGTCTTCACCTGCGGTTGGTATACTCACCAACCACGGTGTGTTTTTGGAGTTTTTGATGATTGTTTGACTTTATTTGGGTTTTTGATATCAATAAACTCCAAGTTTTTCAGTGATTCTTTGACCAATTTCTGATATCAAAATTTTTTTTAAAAAAACCGCAATTGGTATACTGACGAACTGCGGTCCAATCTTGAATTTTTGCAGTTGGTGAGTATACCAACTGTGGGTGACCGTTGGTTAAAGACTGGTTTAAACCAGTTCAAACCGGCTTTTTAGCGGTCTCCGAAAATCCTGAAAAAAGACGAACCAGAAACCGGTTGTGATCCGAAACCTTAAAGACCGAGACCGGCGGTCCGGTCTTTCACTGGTTCGGTTCCGTCCGGTCTCAGTCTGAAACCAACAAAAGTAAACTGGACCTCGAAACACTACCTACCAGATTTGCCAGAATATTTAGGCTGGCAAGTTCTGCAATGCCAAGAATACATACTCTTGATGCTCACTCTTACCAGATCTACCTTAGCACTGAAAATTGCAATTGTTTCCAGAAATGTCAGCCTGAGGGTAATGTCCATGTCATCCATATCCATTGCAATTTTCAAGATTGTTATCACAATCAGAAACCCCAGCCTGGAAATTCTTGTGGGGTATGCAAACTCTATCCACATATATATAACATTTCAGAGATGTCAAGTTCTGCAATCCCTAACCATTTTGTACATAGTGCTCACATGCACCATGTCCATCATGATTTTCGGGATTGTTGTCGCGGTTGGGGGCCCCAGCCTGGAAATGGTTCTGGAGTATGCAAACTCTATGCACATATATATAACACTTCAGAGATATCAAGTTCTGCAATCCCTAACCATTTTGTACATAGTGCTCACATGCCCCATGTCCATCACAATTTTCAAGATTGTTATCACAATCAGAAACCCCAGCCTGGAAATTCTTCTGGAGTATACAGACTCTATCTGCATATATATAACCATTTATACTTGGTGTATTCCACATTCTGTGATAGTGGTGTTTCAAATGATCACTCTCACAAGGTCTAACATGAGAGTAGATATAGGAGAACTTAAAAACATGATCCATACCTAACTAAATATATAAATGGGAACAGCCTCCACTCGCGCCCAATGGCCGTCTCTCAACACCAACAGCCTCCCCTCGTTCCCAACAGCCTCCAATCGTGCCCCATGGCTGGCCCTTGTGCCCAATGGCTCCTCTCGGCCTCCCCTCATCACCAACAGCCTCTACTCGCGCCCAATGGCCATCTTTCGTCACCAATGGCCTGCTCTCATCCCCCAACGGCCTCCCTTCATACCCAACAGCCGTGTCTCATGCCTAACAGCCCCCACTCTCATATTACAGCCCCCACTTGTCCCCAGTGGCTGTATCTCATGCCCAATGAACTCCCTTCGTGCCCAATGGCCATGTCTCGTGCTGACCGGCTCCCACACTTGTGTATAACGGCACCCACTAATGGCCTCCTTACCTACCCCCACTTGGGCATCTGTACCCTCCAATTCCACCTGCACCTGCTGGGTATCAACCCATGGGTCACGGGTCACTCCTGATATGGCTATGAGTATGGGGAGAGCTCTGGATATCTGCAGAACTACCCATGCTATTTGTTGAGGCGACGCTAAGTCCAACAACATTGTGAGCCCAAATGGTTGAACTGAGAGGAGAAATGTGGAACAGTGTGAAAGGGGCTGTATTGCCAAGAGACCCAGCGGGAATCTCAAGAGAACAAGCTAAAGAATACAAGAGAAAGTGGGCTACTTATATACTGTAATACATGTGGCATACATGTGTCGCGCAGCCATAGATATGATGAGATATGATGTAGATTAGATGAGATGAGATGAGATTAGACAAGATAAGATAAAAAGTGAAAGTACAATGATAACACTATTGCCCACACATACACCCAGGGGTGTCACCCTTGGGTGCCATTCCGCAGGTATTCTGTACCCCCACATACCCTTGAAAACCCTCAGCTGTAGGTGCAGGTGTCCTTACCCTTGGTGAGGGATATGGTTTTCTGAGAGTAAGAGTACAGGTACAATTTTTTTACCCATGGGTTACCCCTGTCTATCACTAGCTAGACAGAGCTCAGTGCTGTCTCTTCTTTGTGTCTACATACATAGATGTAGTTGACTGTACCCTAGTACACCACTATATGAATTGCTGGTTTGAAAAAAAAAAAGTATCTAGGTACAGACTGGACTGCAATCAGATGCCAGAATATAAATTTGGTTTATAAAATAAGATTAAAAATTAAAAATTGTGACTATATAATGGTTCAGTTCCACATGAGTTATCCACTTGAGAACTGGTTTATTTGCCAACTATCATTCTGGGTTAATTCAGCCTGATAACCAAGCAAAAGAGTTGTTGCATGGAAGCAGAATCACAAACAATGAGCTCCTGCCAGCCCAGCACAGAAACCACACCAAGGTAGCTGTTGTGCATGAGACAGCTGTTGGGCAGGATTGCATATGAGGGGAGGCCTACCCTCCAATTCCACCTGCATCCGCTGGGTATCACTCATGACACTGGTAAGTTTTTCTGGAGGAAAAATCTATTGTAAAAGAGGAATCCTCTTTCCTTTGGGTGTATCTTTGAGAAAGATACAAAGTATTTCATATAGAAAATTTTAGGAAACATATAATGTGTTTCCAAAGTATTTCTTCTGGTAAAACTTTTCATTTTTCCAAGAGTTTTTCTCAAAGATAAACTTATTCCATTGTTCAAACAATGGATCTAGTTTTTCCTCAAGAAAAACTGTAGGATAAACAAAAAGTTTTTTGGCCAAAAATATTTGGAAAAAACATTACATGGTTCTTGAAAATTTCCATATAAAATACTTTGTATCTTTCTTAAAGATATACCCAAAGGAAAGAGGATTTCTCTTTCATAATGAAATTTTCCTCCAAAATTTTTTTTCAGTGTCAGGAGTGTATCAACCCACAGGTCATGGGTCACTCCTGATATGCATACGAGTACGGGGAGAGGTCTGGGTATCTGGCCTCCCTTCACACCCAACAGTACTCCCTTTGTGCCCAATAGTCATGTCTCATGCCTAACAGCCCCCACCCACATGTAACAGCCCCACTCACACCCAATGGCCCATTGGCATCAACTCATGCCCAACCATTGCATCCCATACTCATCCACTGCCACCACCTATCTGTAGGCAATAGCACAGATATGGGTAACCCATGAGGGTCACAGGTACAGGTTGTCATGAGTCTGAATACGGGTTGTGTTTTCATAACCTGCAATCCGTCACATGTCACGCTATATACACCACTTCCAACAACCCCACTACCTCTCCCTCCCTCCCTCTCTCATGCCCAATGGCCACCACCTGTGCCCAACAGCTCCCACTCATGTCCAATGGCTCCTACTCGTGTCCAACAGCTGTCTTTCATGCCCAATGGCCTCCCTTGCATGCCCAATGGCCTCCCTCCATGTCCAATGGCCCCCACTCATATATAATGGCCCTCTCCCATGCCCAACAGCCCCCACTCACATATAACGGCCCCCTCCCATGCACACGTCCACCCTTCATGCCAAGGGAGGGTAGTTGAAGAGAGGCAGCATTGTTATATATGAGTGGTGGCCATTGGACACGAGAGAGAGGGAGAAAGAGGTAGTGAAATTGTTGTAAGTGGTGTGCATAGCCTGACTAGACTGGCCACAGTCCAGTTTGCTCCAGGTTCGGCACTTTTTCATTCAACCTAAACCTATACCTCCAGGTTCAGTTCAACAGTTTGTCAAACCAAAACCTAAACCCCAAGGTCCAGGTTCAGACTGGGTTCGGACCAAGGTTTGGGGAAAAAAACCTAGAAATTCATTGAGAGGTGGTAACTACATATTCTACTAGTTATCTACACAAAAATCGTGGTTAGGATCAATTTTGAGCTATGCTGACCATTAAATGAGTTGAAACCCTTACAGCAAGTGTTCTGTGGGTATATATTCCTGCAGTACAAACCTACCTATATATGTCCTAAATAATATAGAAAAAGAACAAGAGACATATGCCCCACGGTTGTGTCAAATAAAATTGATCATGGTATGTTTTGAGGCTTTTGAGAGAGTTATGAGGTAGGATCAAAGTTAGACATTGGCCACCTTATTCTTTCAGTAGAAACATACTTAGATACATATTAAAGAAGTCACAAAAGAGATAATAGAAATTGGTTGGGGGGTTGTGCCGGAATTCACACATTTGCGGCACATTTGAGGTATTGATGATAGTGTTTTGAGGTTTGGTCTCAAGGACAAAAAACTCAAAAAAACACTGCAGTAGGTGAGTATACCTACTGCAGCTGATTTTTTGTTGAAGACCAGTTTAAACTGGTTCAAACCGGTTTGGTCTCACCATGTGGGTCAACTGAGACCAGTTTATAGCGGTTCAGTCCAGTTTTTTTTTTCCTTTTGAGTACCATGAAAGACTGGTCTGGTCTCTGGTCCTACCCTTTTTGGATCAACAAACCAGACTGGACCAAAGCTTTAAACACTAATTGATGATATTGAAACCTATCTACTCATCTGGAAATCACCTGCCTTATCTAGTGTTTGAAAGTCCAGTCCAGTCCAGTTTTTTACCCTAAAAAAAGTAGACCTAGGACCTGAACCTATGCATAGGTTCAGTCCAGTTTGTGACCAGTTCATAGATTTAAACCTATAAAACCAGGCAAAAACCTATGAAACTGGACTAAACCAGGCCAAAGTTCAATTATTCTGAAGGAGGAAAGACTGGACCAGTGGAGTCCAGTCCAGTTCAGGTCTCAAACCAAATTTTAGGGCTGGACTTCAAAACACTAGCCTTATTACTTCAGCCAAAGTATACTCCTATATGTACACAAAAAGGAATGAAAGAGACAAGAGGGATCCGATGAGTGGATGTGCCTCAATAAGTGCTTTTGGAATGCACTTGGAGTTTTGATACAGGTATCAAGCTCCTCCATCTCTCGCCACCCCCCACCGAGGTTTGCAAGGTTCAGCCAGCCAGTGAACACAAACCCTCATTGGGGTTCAGGTTCAACAATTTGTCGAACATGAACCCAAACCCTTGTGTTCAGTTCAGAGTTCAAACCAGGTTCACAGGGTTTGGAACCGGACCGCAGCCAGTTTATACGTGACATGTGATTGGTTGCAGGTTACAAAAACACAACCTGAACTTGGACTCATGGCAACCCATACCTGTGACTCTTATGGGTTACCAGTATTCATGCTATTGTCTAGCTACATGTCCTCTCTGCATGCCATTGTGGACCTTCCTGTGGTCACGGGGTGCATGTGTGACCCCCCCTCACTCCTCAAGTGCATGTTGTGTCCCAGTGCCCTCATGTACTACATCATCCCTGTCATGTACTACACCTATTCCTGTTGTGGATCTCCCAGCCCACCTTCCCATCTCTGGCCACTGCCTTTGCCTTCTGCACCATTTGGCAGACAGATAGGTAGGCAATAGCATGGGTAGTTCTGCTAATACCCAGGACTCTCCCCGTACTTGTACCCATATGGGGAGTAACCCATGACCCATGGGTTGATACCAGGTGGGTTGCAGGCAGAATTGGAGGGTACGGGTTCCTGTGTGGGTTTTGTGGACATTATATATATTAAAACTATATAAATAAATAAATAAATATACTACCCCCACCTCGTGTTTGCGAGTGAGAGGGGGTGCTATGGTGGGGGTGGGTGCTGGGTTGGCGCCAGTGGCTGTTGGGTACATGACGGATGGCCGTTAGGCATGAGACATGGCTGTTGGGTGTGGGATATGGCTGTTGGGCACAAAGGGCAGTTGTTGGGCATGGGAGGGGCCATTATATGCAACTTGGGGCCGTTGGGCATGAAGGGCGGCTGTTGGGCATGGGAGAGGGCCATTATATACAGGTGGGGGCCGTTGGGCATGGGAGGGGGCTGTTATATGTGAGTGGGGGCCATTGGGTGCAAGTGGGGGCCATTGGGTGCAAGATATGGCCGTTGGGCACAAAGGGCAGCCATTGGACATGGGAGGGGGCCATTATATGCGAGTGGGGGCTGTTGGGCACGGGTGGTGGCCATTGGGCATGAGAGAGGAAGGGAGAAAGAGATAGTGGGGTTGTTGGAAGTGGTGTACATAGCGTGACATGTGACAGGTTGCAGGTTATGAAAACACAACCCGTATTCGGACTCATGACAACCTGTACCTGTGACCCTCATGGGTTACCCATATCTGTGCTATTGCCTACAGGTAGGTGGTGGCAGTGGATGAGTATGGGATGCAATGGTTGGGCATGAGTTGATGCCAATGGGCCATTGGGTGTGAGTGGGGCTGTTACATGTGGGTGGGGGCTGTTAGGCATGAGACATGACTATTGGGCACAAAGGGAGTACTGTTGGGTGTGAAGGGAGGCTAGATACCCAGACCTCTCCCCGTACTCGTATGCATATCAGGAGTGACCCATGACCTGTGGATTGATACCCAGCGGATGCAGGTGGAATTGGAGGGTAGGCCTCCCCTCATATGCAATCCTGCCCAACACCTGTCTAGACTGGCCACGGTCCGGTTCGCTCCAGGTTCGGCACTTTTTCATTGAATATAAACCTATACCTCCAGGTTCGGTTCAGCAGTTAAATGCCGAACCGAAATCTAAACCCCAAGGTCCAGGTTCAGACCAGGTTCAGACCGAGGTTCGGGAAAAAAAACCTAGAAATTTGTATTGAGAGGTGGTAACTACATATTCTACTAGTTATCTATACAAACAAACCAAAGTCATGTAGATATGTTTGATTCTCCTCAAGCACCATCCCACTCACGAAAATGTGAAAATGCGCCACATCCAAGAAATGCCAGGCTATCAGCTATCAAGGCCTTCCTTCTGTGCATGAATGCGACACTTTTTAGATAGAAATGAATAGAAACCAGTAAGATCTCATGGAGATATAGTTTGTGACTCATCAGCCCTTTTGTTATAAAAACTCGAAAATGCGCCACATCCAAGAAACACCGTGCTGTCGACTATCAAGGCCTTTCTTCTATGCATAAATATGACACTTTTGAGATATAAATGAACAGAAACCAGTAAAATCTCACGGAGATATGATCTGTGAGTCATCAGCCCCTTCACTTATAAAAATTCAAAAATGCACCACATCCACGAAACGCTGGGCTGTTGTCTACCACGCCCCTTCTTCTATAAATAAACACAATGCTTTCGAGGTAGAAATGAAATAGAATGAAGTAGCATTTACTGAGTTATTCCTTTCATATGCCCCTTCACCCAGAAAATCGGGAGATTGTGCCACACCTGTGAAGCACCTGGATGTTTTATACCAAGTCCATTCTTCTACAAGTAAATACAGTGATTTTGAGATAGAAATGAAGAGAAACAAATGAAGACTTGCCGAGATAATGTTGATGAAGGTGATGTAGAGCAGTAGTGGAGGTGAACGCGAGATCATCGATCATTGATCAGTGGCTGTGAGCATCATCTAAAATGGTCAAACAGTCAAAAAATGTTGTAGAAAATTTTCTCAACAGTGCTCACTCCACTCAAGGTTCTGCAGGTTTGAACCTCAGGTCTGGGTCCAACTAAATGCTGGACCTGGACCTGTAATGGAGGTTCAGTCCAGCAGATGGTTCGGACCGGGTTCTCAGGATTCAGGAACCAGACCGTGGCCAGTCTACACCTGTCTCATGCACAACAGCCACCTTGGTGTGGTTTCTGTGCTGGGCTGGCAGGAGCTCATTGTTTGTGATTCTGCTTCCATGCAACAACTCTTTTGCTTGGTTATCAGGCTGAATTAACCCAGAATGGTAGTTGGCAAATAAACCAGTTCTCAAGTGGATAACTCATGTGGATTTGCAGGCAAGAGGGTGTGCTATGATGGGGGCGGGTGCTGGGTTGGTGCCAGTGGCTGTTGGGTACGAGAGGAGGGTGTTGGACATGCGAGACAGCCATTGGGTAGGCGAGAAGGCCATTAGTGGGTGCTGTTATACACAAGCATGGGGGCCAGTCAGCACGAGACATGGCCGTTGGGCATGAAGAAAGTCTGTTGGGCATGAGATACAGCCACTGGGCATGAGTGGGAGCTGTTAGGCATGAGACATTGTTACGGACTCTACAGTATGCAGACCACGTCATCTCTTTTACTTATCATCCTGACTTGGTGCCCTCTTACAAATACACTATGTCTAATAGCTACTTTCATTTCCTTAGATTCCCAGTATGACTCAGTCTGCAGTAGCCTTACTCAGCTCCGCAGCAGTAACCTTACTCAGCTCCGCAGCAGTATTACTCAGTCCGCAGTTGTCTTACTCATGTGCACTGCCTTCCACAGTTACTGACTCATTCACTACCACTCATAGTCAGTACTATATAAACCTCATGTACCATAGCTACATTCCTTAGATTTAGCAATCACATTGCTCTTCGCCTTTCCACTTCCTGCATACTCTGCCCAAACCTTGGAATGGTTTGTTAAGCATAACAAGTTGCTAAATCTCGTTAGGTTCGCCCAGAGCAAAGAGAGCAACTACCAGACAAGTCAAGACGTCGCGCTTCTTTGAAGACTTCACCAGTAACCCATTCAGCATGCCAGAAGCCCGACAGGAGGAGCTAAGTCCTTGAGACAGTATTGATTTTACGCTCATCCAGCAGTACATTGAATCAGAGATCCGTCACATCCTACATCAGGAAAATGGGAAGGCTAGGATAAGATTAGATAAGGTCATCAAATATGTAAAATATATCAAAGATCCATCAGAATGATATATGGTCCAATAATGGAATAGAAGGCATGGTGGCATTGGCAAGATTCACAAAGTCTGCCAGAATTATGGCCCTTCCCAGAATGGCAGTAACATATAATGTAGCAACCGGCATACACAAGTGTGATACACAGTTATAATTGAAACACAGAATGATGAAAGAGATCAGGATGTACCAACCTTTATAAGTGATGGTAGGGGTTTTGAAATCCTACCAGTCAGACACATAAGTGTAACTGAAAGTTAGAATGGCAGTAACATATATTGTAGCAATTGGCATACACAAGCGTGATACACAGTTATAATTGAAACACAGAATGATGAAAGAGATCAGGATGTACCAGCCTTTATAAGCGACGGTAGGGGTTTTGAAATCCTACCAGTCAGACACAAGATGACCAGGTGCTTTCCAGTAATTGTCAGATTTACAAAAATAGATCAACAGACAGCAGAATGACAGACCTGATCCTTCCATACCAAAATGTGGTGAGTCAATCGCCAAACAACAGAATGTCATTGAATTTTATTATCACTTAATTCTGACTTGTTCAATGATTGTTAAATACCCATTTGATATATCATACTATTTATTACAGCACCAAAAATCAGAAAAATTGAGAAAAATATCAGAAAAAACACTATGACACAATCTGGTCGTGATACTACAGGTAAATTAATCATGTCACCAATTGTTGTTGCCTCAGCAGTGCCCTCTTCTCCTTCAGCTTGGCGAGTGCACTTGTTTTGGTTATGGCATGCTCGTGCTTGATGTAGCTGGAAAATACCTGGCTGTCCAAAAATCAATCCATTAGCCTTGGAAGTGAGTGAGACTTGGGTTGAGGATGCAATACTTACCAATTCCACCAGTCTAGCAGTTCATCAACAAAATCCTTCTCATCTGGATCATCCAAGAAGTCTAATACACTTTCGTAAAATCACTTGGAGTCAGTGGTAGTGTCGTTCCTACAGAAGACCGAGGAAGATGACAGTGCAAAGTGAAGCTGCCAGATGATCAATCATTGACATGACGATGGGATGGGGACTGCCAAACACACCTGCGTGGCTACGTATGCTATAGAAGCCGTGGTGGCATGAGTCATACCATGTATACGAGCATTGCCCAATTTTGTTGTCTTTGTTTCCTTCTCAACTGAGCTGGGCTAGGTAAAAATGTGTTTGTATGCCTGTCCGGGAAATAAGATGCATGATCACGAAGAAATAAGGGCAACATACCCAAACTAAAAGGCGACTTCTGAAGAGACCATCCCAAGGCTCCTCGGGGTCGTACTTGTGGTCTTCGTAAACTAGCAACGGCCATTGATTGCCACATACAGTTATTTTGCCGCTGCGAAGTTTCTCTTGAACCCTGATTCAAATTTGGCAAGTCATGTCAAATGAGAAGAGCACAGACAAGTAACTCACCCCTTATCCTGCCAATCTAAACCAGCGGGACAGAGAAGCCGCCCCGTGACCATATGGTGGAAGCCTCGGTTAGTCTTGACGTTTCTGGAGAGGGGGGGGATTCAATGCCGAGCCTCTCTCGGTTATCCAATCTAACACCACACCTTTCAGTCCCTTGGTGTTGTCAGATCTGGCATTCGATATGCCCTTCTGAATCTTTGATGAATCGGAAGATGGTTTATAATCGTGAAGGGCAAAAAGCATATGAGCTCGGCCATTTCTATGATTCCACATGGCTCCGCCGCCAGGAGGCGCTCTGGTAGGCGGGGAATGATGTGGCAAAGTTTATCGAATACTTGACGTGCCCTCCTGGCCCTGTGTATGTGTTATATCCGTCTCCGAATCTCCGATCCACTCCGATCGTCCTCCGACTTTCCGGACTTTCCGGACATCCGTTACCTCCGCATCTCCGCATGTTGCCGTCGTGCATTTCATATTCATAACTCCATGCCTTTATGCATTTCATATTCATATTCCCGTTTACTTATGCATCGCCTTTTCCGCATGGTCTGTTGACCGACATCTCCGATGTTCGTTACAGTCGCTGGCAACTTACGCCACAACTCCGGACCTACTCCGACCATCTCCGTAAAGTAATCTCATTTAGATATTTAAGCTTGTACCATACCTGTAGTTCCTCAGTTCGAATATCAACAAAGTTCACTCCTCTACTCCCCGTTCATGCCAGAGATCCTCGCTGTGGTACAATACGCCGACGACATCCTCATCTACTGCTCTTCCTCCATCGTTACCCTTCGACGAGCTCAGTACTGTGTCCGAGTCACAACTCCGACGTCGTCCGACCATTTCCACGTCAACGTGTCTCTCACCGAGATCTTTCCGAGGACCTCCGCATCTCCGACCTCTCCTCCGACCTCCTGAAATTGGGACACCTTATCCAACAAACGGCGGCGCAACACATACGTTGAAGCCACGTCCCTCCCCTTCGTCGTTCCTCCGCATTCCCGGAGTTCCGCTCCGGCCTCAGTCCTTCGTCCGACCTCCAACGGACTCCGACGAAGCTCCGACTTTTCACCTACTTAACAGTATATTCGAACTCAAACCGTTTTTGGATTCCTGCTAGTCATGGCACTCCGAAACACCAAGACAGCAAAAGCCGCAGAAGCTGGCACTTCTAGGCAACAGGTTCTACAGAATGTCGAACAACGTTTAACAGAACTATCCCCCGTAACTCCCACTACTCCGACACCTCCGGGTTTTCAGCCCATCACACCTCCGCATAATATTCCGATCCCCACTTCCCCCATAGAATCCGCACCCCCGTCTCCTCAGAATATTTTCGGCCCACAAGCCCTTGCGGATGCTTTCCTCTTAATGACCAATGAACTCAAACGCAGCAAAGGTCACAAGCATCATAAAAAGGCTAAGGATCCGGACACCTTCGACGGTTCCGATCCCCGGAAACTGAACCAGTTCATCCTCCAATGCACATTGTTCTTCCGCGACAACTCCGAGTATGACGATGACTCTGCCAAAATCACTCTCGCCATCTCTTTCCTCCGAGGCACAGCTCTCGATTATTTCGAGCATTTCATCATCGAACCGGACCCGGATAACCCCCCGGACTGGTACGAAGATTGGTCCGCATTCCTCCGCACACTCCGCACGGAATTCGGGGTCATTGACCCCGTTGCGGATGCTGCCGACTCTCTGGACAATCTCAAAATGCGCGAAAATCAACATATTCTCAAGTATAATATCGAGTTCACACGCCTTGCTGCCAAAACGCACTGGGACAGCTCCGCCCTGCATCACCGGTACTACTCCGGGTTGGCGGAGCGGATTAAAGATGTCCTTGGGACTCAAGCAAAGCCAAGCACGTTACCAGCACTTAGGGAGCTAGCACAGACTATTGATGCTCGCCACTGGGAACGTCATCGCGAGAAGTCCCGCTCCGACAAGTCCGCATCCAAATCCGACAAATCCGAAGCTAAAACCCCCTCCGCAAACTCTGATAAAAACAAACCACAGACACAGAACCAGGGCAAACAGTCGAAGCCTTCCTCCGCTCCCAAGTCCGACATCTCCGACAAACTCGGAAAAGACGGAAAGCTAACTCCGGAGGAACGCAAACGCCGTTTTGACAACAACCTCTGTATGTTTTGTGGCAAAGCTGGACACATCGCGAAAGATTGCCTGAAGTCTTCGTCCTCCGCCTCTAAGGCTAAGGCGCGCGCTGCCCAAGCCAAGACCACGGACGAAACAAAAAATTAGCGGGCAGTCCACAGGACTCTGTACGGCCTGAGGACTGCGTTGAACCCATCCGTACTACCGCTCTACTCAACGCTTCCGCTCTTTCCGATCCCAATTCCCTCCGTGTCCGACTTACATCTCCGCTTATCTCCGATTCTTCTCCGATAGCCGCCCTTGTGGACTCCGGCTCTACTCATTGTTTTATTGACTCCCATTATGCTTCATCCTATAAACTCCCTTTCACCTCCATACCTCCGATCGAACTTAAATTATTTGACGGAACGTCCAACTCCGTCATTACTCAGGCGGTTGATCTCCCTGTATACTTTTCCTCCGGTGAATATATGGCCATTACAGCCTACGTGACTCCGCTCGATTCCTCCTGTTCTATGGTTCTTGGATACAACTGGCTCACCCGCTACAATCCTATGATTGACTGGGTATTGGGCAGTATTACTTTCCGTCCACAGCTCTTGAAGGAGTCTCCGACCTTGACGTCTTCTGCCAGGTCAGCTCCGCTACCTCCGCAGACCTCTCCCGATACTCCGACCTCCGACTCCGGCACACCCGCTGCTACTCCGGACGTTGTTCCGAATATTGCATTGATAAATGCAGCCGCATTTGTGCGCGCCTGCAAACTTCCGGGTGCCCAATCCTTCCGAATTCACCTCTCCGACCACACGATCTCCGCCCAATCCGTTTCTATGTCCGAGGAACCTCCGGACCTCTCCCATATCCCAGAGGAATATCACGATTTTGCCGATGTTTTTAGCAAGACAAAAGCAGACACCCTCGCTCCGCATCGTCCGTATGACCTCCGCATCGAGTTAGAAGACGGATCGACTCCCCCTATTGGCCCTATGTACTCCATTTCACAATCCGAACTATCTGCCCTGCGAAACTTCATAGACGAACATTTGGCCATTGGCTTCATTCGCCCCTCTCGCTCTCCGCATGGCGCTCCGGTCCTCTTTGTCCGAAAGAAGGATGGTTCCCTCCGCCTGTGCGTCGACTATCGGGGCCTGAACAAAGTTACCAAGAAGGATCGATACCCTCTTCCGCTCATCTCCGACCTCCTTTCCACTGCCGGAAAAGCGCGTGTTTATACCACTCTCGATCTCCGGCATGCATATCATCTTGTCCGCATTGCCGACGGAGATGAATGGAAAACCGCTTTCCGCACTCGTTACGGATCGTTTGAATGGCTTGTTATGCCTTTTGGACTATCCAACGCCCCTGCTGCTTTTCAGCGATTTGTGAATGACATCTTCAGTGACCTCCTCGATGTTACAGTGGTGGTCTACCTTGACGACATTCTCATTTACTCCGACGACCCCGCCAAGCACCCCGACGATGTCAAGGAAGTTCTCCGACGTCTCCGCAAGAACGGACTTTACGTCCGCTCCGACAAGTGCGAATTTTCTGTCGACACAGTCGAATATCTTGGTTTCATCCTTTCTCCCTCCGGTCTCCGCATGTCCGAAACCAAGGTGAAGACCATTCAAGAGTGGCCTGAACCTCGGAAAGTGAAGGACGTACAGTCTTTCCTAGGATTCGCAAATTTCTATCGACGTTTCATCCACGGTTATTCGGACATCGTTGTTCCGCTCACCCGACTCACCCGGAAGGGTACTCCGTTCCGTTTCTCCGACTCCGCACGGAGTGCGTTCAACGAGTTGAAGCTCGCGTTTACCAAAGCACCGGTCCTCACTCATTGGATTCCTGATCGACCTATTATCATCGAGACGGACGCCTCCGACTACGCACTTGGTGCTATTTTGTCCATCCGGACCTCCGACGAGGAGATACACCCAGTAGCGTTCCACTCCCGCACCTTCACCGCCCCGGAACTCAACTACGACACGCACGACAAGGAGTTACTTGCTATCCATGAAGCATTCAAGGTATGGCGACATTACCTTGAAGGCTCCGCTGCTCCGATCGACGTTGTCACGGACCACAAGAACCTGGAGTATTTCGCCACTACAAAGGTTCTCACCCGCCGACAGGCCCGGTGGTCCGAGTTCCTCTCTCAGTTCAATCTCTTGATTCGCTTCCGCCCCGGACGTCTCGGTACCAAGCCGGACTCTTTGACTAGACGATGGGACATCTATCCCAAAGAGGGGAATAGCGACTATGCATTGGTAAACCCAAGCAACTTCCGACCGGTCTTTTCCCAAGAACAGCTGTCCGCATCTCTCCGAGCTACGGAGTTGTTCACCCCTGTTCTCCGCGCCACAGTCATAATGGACATTGAACAGTTGCACTCCGACATCCTCCGTTCACTCCCATCCGACCCAATCTATGCCGACCATCTCAAGGAGCCCAAACCGCACTGGTCCGTAGACTCCGACGGTTTCCTCCGTCATAGTGGTCGCATTTATGTCCCCGACTCCGATAACCTCCGGCTCCGCACCCTCCGCAACAAGCACGACCATATTCTCTCCGGACACCCCGGACAGAACAAGACAGTTAGTCTCATTCAACGAGATTATACTTGGCCTGGTGTTCGAGACTTTGTCAAAAAGTACTGCAAATCCTGCACCACTTGCATGCGCTCTAAACCCCAACGCCACAAGCCCTATGGTATGCTGAAGCAACTCCCAGTTCCGAACCTTCCGTGGAACTCCATATCCATGGACTTCATCGAGACACTTCCGACCTCCGGCGGTTTTGACGCAATCCTTGTTATTGTTGACCGAATGACAAAACAAAGCATTTTTGTTCCGACTACGATCCACTGCACCTCCGAAGATCTAGCCACCTTGTTCATCCTGCATGTGTTCTCCAAGCACGGAGTACCGGAGCATGTCACCTCCGACCGAGGCCCGGAGTTCGTCTCCCGCTTTTTCCGCTCCCTCGGAAAAGCCCTCAACATGACTCTGCACTTCACCTCTGGCTACCATCCTGAAGGCGACGGTCAAACCGAACGTACCAACCAGACCTTGGAACAGTACCTCCGCATTTTCTGTAACTATCAACAGGACAACTGGTCCGAACTACTTCCGCTTGCGGAGTTCGCGTACAACAATGCTCCGAGTGCTACGACCGGGATCTCGCCCTTCTTTGCCAATAAAGGTTATCATCCGAACCTCTCCGTCCATCCGGAGCGCGACCTCGCATCCGCCCGTGCCCGACAATTCATCGTAGACCTGGACGAGCTTCACCAAGAACTCAAATCTACAATCCTAGAAGCTCAACGACGTTATCAAGGCCCCGCCGATCTCCGGCGTGCTCCGCCCCCTCCGCTCGAAGTAGGACAGCAAGCTTTTGTGAAGGCTAAGTTTTTCCGCACTACACGACCCTCCAAAAAGCTGTCTGAAAAGTACCTTGGCCCCTTTGACATCCTTGCCAGGAATGGTACACACTCTTACACCCTCCGACTTCCGGACACCATACGCGGTGTTCACCCCGTTTTCCACATCTCCATGCTGGAGCCATCTGTTCCGAACGACATTCCGAACCGGACAGTAACTCCGCCTCCTCCGGTCGACGTTGAAGGAGAAGTGGAATACGAAATCGCCGAAATCCTTGACACCAAACTGGATCGCCGGCGTTCTTGCAAACTGCTCTACCTAGTCCGTTGGCTAGGCTATGAAGGAACCGATGAGGAACAGTCCTGGCTACCCGCCACGGAACTCGAACACGCGACGGACTTAGTTGCGGACTTCCACTCCGCGTATCCGGAGAAACCGGGCCCCTTATCACACCTATAGAAGCACGCAAGACTCTCATATTGCAAAAAAAATAATAAAAAATAATGAAAAGAAACTAGAGGGGGGAGGGGCTACTGGGTTTTGGCCTTTTTGGCCGGCGGACCCTCATTCTCCGACCCTTCCTCCGACTCCTCCGTTTTTTCCCCTGTTTCTTCCTCCGCTTTCCTCGCCTGCTTTTTCTCCTCCTCCATTTTCTCCGCTTGCAGTTCCGCAAGCTCCCCCTCGTCCAACCCCTCGTCCTTCTCCTCGTCCTCTTCCTCGTCCTCTTCCGCACTTTTCACCTCCCCTCCGTCATCCTCCGACTCCGGAGCCGCCGCCTCCAGCAAGAAGTTCCGGTAGGCGAGGTGGTTGTTTAAAATTTGCAGCTGCCGGAGCAGCGCCCAACCGACCCTCGCCGACCGCTCCTCTCTCTCCTCCAGAGCCTCCCGGAGCTCCTGGAGCTCCTCCGCGACCCCTGCGCCGCAGCAGTTCTTTGCCCCGCTCGGGCCCGCGACCTCCGCGACGGCCTCCTCCGTCTTCCCCCGTTTACGCTTCGCCCTCGTCTCGCCGGTTTTCAGGCAAACCCGTTTGCCGTCTTTACACCGCTGGCATGCGGTGCCTTTCCCCTGCCTAAGGAGACTGTCAGTAAGAAAAAAAAGATGAAAAAAAAAAAAAAAAAAAGCGGGTACTCACAATGGCCACTTGCACTCCACCTTCGCCTGTGCACAGGCCTGACACGCCTCCCCCCGGACCTCCGATTCCTCCGCTCCGCTCTCCGCCCTCTGTTTCCCCGCCTTCTTCGCCCTCTTCCTCTCCGCCTCCGCCTCCGCCTTCGCCTCCGCCTCTGCCTTCTTCTTCGCCTCTGCCTCCCTCGCCCTCCTCTCGGCCTCCGCCTTCTTCCTTGCCTCCGCCTCCTCCTTTTCCTTGCGTATCTGCGCCAGACGGCGCAGGAGCTCCTCTTCGGAGTCGTCTAGGTTGGCGCTGGATCGGGGGGGCTGTGTGCTCGAGCCTTGGGGCATGTTGGTGGTAACTGGAAGAAACCCTTGAAAGCCGCTCATCTCCGTTAAATAACCGAGACCACATGACCTTGTTTATTTTCTCGCGGTCTTCCATGGGTGTCAGACCTAAGAGGGGAATACTGTTATATCCGTCTCCGAATCTCCGATCCACTCCGATCGTCCTCCGACTTTCCGGACCTTCCGGACATCCGTTACCTCCGCATCTCCGCATGTTGCCGTCGTGCATTTCATATTCATAACTCCATGCCTTTATGCATTTCATATTCATATTCCCGTTTACTTATGCATCGCCTTTTCCGCATGGTCTGTTGACCGACATCTCCGATGTTCGTTACAGTCGCTGGCAACTTACGCCACAACTCCGGACCTACTCCGACCATCTCCGTAAAGTAATCTCATTTAGATATTTAAGCTTGTACCATACCTGTAGTTCCTCAGTTCGAATATCAACAAAGTTCACTCCTCTACTCCCCGTTCATGCCAGAGATCCTCGCTGTGGTACAATACGCCGACGACATCCTCATCTACTGCTCTTCCTCCATCGTTACCCTTCGACGAGCTCAGTACTGTGTCCGAGTCACAACTCCGACGTCGTCCGACCATTTCCACGTCAACGTGTCTCTCACCGAGATCTTTCCGAGGACCTCCGCATCTCCGACCTCTCCTCCGACCTCCTGAAATTGGGACACCTTATCCAACAAACGGCGGCGCAACACATACGTTGAAGCCACGTCCCTCCCCTTCGTCGTTCCTCCGCATTCCCGGAGTTCCGCTCCGGCCTCAGTCCTTCGTCCGACCTCCAACGGACTCCGACGAAGCTCCGACTTTTCACCTACTTAACAGTATGAGGGTAAATCAGCCCAAAGAGGATTGAGAAAAGGAAACCCAGGATGTACTCATAAGTAAGTGACTCATCTGCAAGCTCCTCTATTGTAGCCAGACTTTCCAGACCTTGGGTGAGCAACACCTGTACATTGCACATGGCATGTACCGTTCTTCCGAAGTGTCACCCATGGTTGGTCAAAGGATCCCCTGGGCAGCTGGTGAACAATGATTTGGTCAGATCAAAAATTGGATACAAAATTGGGGACCCACGGCTTTTTCCTGCTCACAGACTTGAGAGCCAGGGCGTTGACGGATTGTTGGTCACCTGTACCAGGTGGCGCGTTCTCATCGGGCATTGAGGGGGGATAGAGGAGGGGGAAACAAGATGGGAGGCGGGGAGTGAGTTAAGAAGTTACCATCCAGCAATTTTTAAAGGCCAACCTGACTCAGATGAGTCAACAATTCAGAGATGAACTTGGTGAGTCATGTTGCGCCTCTGATTTATTCAGAAGTACGTCCCATTTGAGTCAGCAGTGGTTTCCTACAGCAAGATATAAGCTTGTGTCCTCGAGCAAGAAATAGGCATCTACCATCAACATTTCCAACCACTGTAGCCTCTTGTCTTCTCTACTAATGCCCAGACACCATCTGACTTTGCCGTTTCCCAAAGTGCCGATGCTGCAGCAAAGTCTGCTCATCGCCATTGAAAAGTCAACCCACTGCGTGCTTTCCCTCAACCCCAAAATGCTTTGCCTGGAGACTTTCTTTTGGTATGCCACGACTTGTTGACTTCCACCAGATTTTTTAATCGTTTGCGTAGGCCCATGCACAGTACAGCACATGTGACACCGGATGCACTGCATGTCTATCACGGGGGCCACCAATTCCTTGGGCCTTGCGGCCATCTATCTGCCCATTCATGGCCGTTACGCAGGGGAATGGGTCGCGGAATGTGCTGAAGGCAAATGCGGATATTTGGGTAGGTCTTGTCCGGTTGTTTGCCAAAGATATTTTGTTCTTATTCACCAATCTAGTCTTTCTAGAGAGGGTGTACACCAAGCCCGGGCTCCCAGTGAAGAAGTATGGTGCCAGGGGTACATCACTTATCTCTTAACGCCTCAGTGCAGGCGGCTCACGAGAAACATCACAGACACCTTCACACCTCACCCTCTGCCATGCCTCCACCACTCAGAGAGGGACTCCAAAGTTGAGGCTCTGAGGAAATTGTTGAAAAGGACGTATGTGCAAGCTGGTATGTCACAGCTGCCGAGATGCAAATGGCTTTGATTCACCTAATGTAACAGATCTCAACGATCTGCCACCTCTGGGCGTCACAGCAGTAGATTGGCATCATGAAACGGATTGGAGAAAGATCGTTAGACTTGACCGTTTAGAGCGACCTGGGTTAAGCAAAAAGGAGTTCTTTGGTCTCTTCACAAAGTGCGAGGTATGTGGGCTTGCTGCAGCCCGCAAGGTGTTCCACTACCATTATTGCAGTCCGAGGCCAGTAGGCGAGGATGGTTTGGAACTAACCGACTGTGAGGAGTAAGAACCAATGCTGAACATAGACTGTACATACCTGAACTCTTCGTCTGATTGTGGCCAATAATAAACCAATTTTCCCTCTGTGTGTATGTGAGAAAGAATCAAGCAAAATTAGAACAAGAGATATACCATACATTTGGCGGCTTGGGAGGCAACTGCGCATGTGGTATGTGTTTGCCTGTGGTACTGAGAATGTCTGTCCACAGATGCAAGCTTGAGACCAAGCTGGTGGCACGTCCATTGCTTGGAGTGGCACCTAAAGAAGAATGGATGAAGTGTGCAGTGAGTCAATAACTGATGCCCCAGTGATCAGGGAACAGGATCATAGTGGATCATGGAGGCGGTGCAAGGGCTCGTATGAAAGGTCCAAGAAAAAATAGGCAACATCCAAAATGTCCGCAACGGTAACAAAACGAGGCCTGTCCTAGGGGCGTCGTCAAACTTGTATGGGCTTACATGACAAAAGAGCATATTCATGAAAAACCAGGTGCGAAGGCGCTCAAGGTTACATCTCCCACAGTCAAAATGAAAGGCCGAAGATCCAGAAGAGATCATTAAGGGCAGAAAAGGTGTAGCTGACATGAGAGTTTGAAAATATAGTCCACCATCCAGGATTTGCAAAGGACCAGGAGCAAAAGTGCTCAAGGAGCCCCCTATACTAGTGGCTGAAACAACAAAGGAAAGGATACAGAAGAGATTAAGCATGATAATTATGATTGAGGTATCTGTGGAGGACCAGGAGCGAAGGCACTCAAGGCCGCATCATGAATAGTTGGAGTCTAAAGCCCAAGGTCTAAAAGAGATCAGGTGTAGGGAAGTTGTGGCGGATATAAGAAGTGTAAAATACGGGCAACAGTACGGGATTCAGGGAAGACAAGGAGTGAAAGCACTCAAGATCCACCTGAATTTGTTGAAATGCAGAGTGAGAGCACTTCAACTCAGCCTTGGCGTTAAGAGGATGGCACAAGTCTAAGTGTTATGAGGAGCGAGAATGCTCAACCGCGATTCAGGCATCATTCACGGTTCGTGCTATAGTAGGTCATTGTCATGTACCGGCATGTGTCAATCAGATTTGTGAAGGACCAGCTGAGGAGCAAAAGCGCTCAAGGTAACGCTGTTCCGGATACTAGTAGTTGAAATGAAAAAGCAAGCGGTCCAAAATAACTCAAGCCGTAGCTGACGGTGACACAAGGAGTTGAAAGTGTTGGGTGTTCATGAACTTGAAGCGAAAGGGCTCATGGTCCCCCCTCCATTTGAATTGAAGTTACTATAGGTGGATTCCGCCTGAGAGTGTGTTGAAGTGTCACAGAGGACAGCGATCAGAGCTTCAGTGTTCCACGCCCTTAAACCCTGTCCCATTCTCCGTTCCGATCAGTAGGTTTGAAAAATGACGTTAAGCCTCCTGAGGTTGGTGTATCAAATCGGAATATTATTCATATATCCCTCGGTAATTGTCTTCCAAATCATAGTCACTTTTGTGGTTATCATCTCCTGAAGTATCGCTCTCCACATCCTCCCAACCCTCCAAGTCATGATCTTCCAAGGCCATTTCTGCGTTATGCGATTCATGATACACGTTGCTACCCATATCTGTAACATGTGTATCCATGTTGCCTGGCGGTGGTTCGGGATCCGCAAATAGATCATCTGAAGCATTGAGGTTTCTTGAGGTGTCAGGAATACAGCTAGAACGGTGTGCATGAAGATGCCCAACACCCAGGCCGCAATGATAGTGCATGAGCAAATCCCAGTCAGAAAACCTGCCAATTTGATTTGGATCAGTGTCAAACTCATAGTGCACTGCTGAACATACCGGCCAACATAATACAGCTTGTAGTCTCCACTATCTTTGGCACAACGTGATATGTCAATCTTGTTTTCTTTTTGTTTGCCCTTTGCAAAGGCAGGGAGAATATGACACCCCCACAGTACATTGTGCGGATCCAGAAAGCCAAAGGAAATCATCCTCATGCATAGGAGGGAAGCGGACTGAGTCCAACATGAAATTATTCCATGCTGAAGACCCCGCATCAACAACCTCATACCATTGCACCCACAAAAATTCCAAGCAGCGGGCCTCATAGTCCCGCATTCCTGGCCCTGTATAGATCACATTGGCATGATATGCCCCTAGTATTCGCGCGTACAAAAAGCGATGTAAATTTGAAGGGTTGGAATCATCTGCGTAATCTGCAAGTAACATGACGTTGCAACGAGACGCCCCCGGCTTGACAATATCAGTCCCGCGCCGCACATCATAGATGGTGAAGTTGAATCGAAGGATCTTGTGTTGGTATATACAGTCGCGCTTGAAGAACACATAATCATGTGCAGTATCACCCAGACTATGGGAGGATCTGGCATTGGGGGCTGTACTGAGCTCAGGACAAGATTCAGCCTCCTGCTCAAGTGTCGCTTGGATACGGGGGAGTAGATGGTCTCTCAGCTTTGGAAAAAAATTCTGTACTAGAGGTTTGAGGGAGCACATATAAAAGAGAGAAAACTGGTCACCTTGATGGCAGGATCGCCACCATTCCATTGTAGAAAGGTGGGAATATGCACAGGGAGTTTCTGTGACGTTCCCATATTGTAACGAACCCCGGGATTGACGGTTATATCCTCCAGCTCTATTTGAGAGGGAAAGCCATTTATGTTTTTGTGGATCATGCAGATGTGTCGTTGTTGCTGTTTGATCTTTGACAATTGCTGTGGTATCGATCGGCCACTAGTCCGAAGGAACTGCCCTTTTGTAGTTCGGTGCTCCCGCTCACTCTGATAGGCGGTTGATATCAAGTGGCTCAATCAGGGTGTCAAGAGAAACTTACTGGCTGAGTAGAGTATGAGTCTGTTGTACCAAATCGCCGAATAGTATAATGATAGTCGCCAAGCGCATGGTATTTGTAAGTCTTCAAGTTAAACCGTTTCGGTTGTCTCGCACTGTGACCTTTCTGAGATTTCAAGTCGGAAGATCCTGGTTCTGTTGTGGCCATGTTTTTTTCCTGATGCCGCATTCAGGCAACCTTCTCACATTCCAATTCCCATGTTGGAAATGCTACACATGTTCCCTCCTGGAATCTGCGAAGTCTGTCGCCCAGAGATGTAGTGACTTGTGACAAATGTCTTTGAGTGAGATCTGTGTGCATCCATAGCTTGGCAGGACCATGCCAGTGAGCCAGATTGAACAGAAGCTGGAGAATACATGTATTGTGGGGTTCAGGAAGGAGGCCATCAAAGGCCGGGATAGCGCACTGGATGAGCATTTAGACATGAGTTATGTTCATTTTAAATCTAGCTGTCAACCCTACTTACTTGCAACATATCCTCATAATCATGTGCCGTCATCTTCTTTAGTTCCAACTGGTTTGTTGTTGTCCTCCTTACACCGTCAATCCCGAAAGGCAGAATCTCTCTGAAGCTAATGAAGTTGAAGCTTAGTGTTAGATCCCAAAGGTTATACTGATAATGCTTACCACCGATCCAGTTCATATTTCATATTTTCATTCCTGCAGTCTAGAATGCGTAGCAGGTGGATGAATACTGCCTTCCAGACGCCAAGCTCAACTTCATGCATTAGGTCTACAACTAGCATGTTGAACATATTGAAGTCGAGTGGCGATAGCTTATCCAAGAATGCATTCTGAAACAGTGGGTCGTTAACCTCAGCCGCATAACAAAAAGGCACACTCACTGCTGTTGGAACCAGAGAATCCTTTTTTAGAAGCCTCTCCACACCCGTGCTGTCAACCGCACAGTTGCTCCCATATATGACCTCTCGCACAGCCTCAACATGACTACAACGCTTCACACCATCAATACGGGCAAGGGACAGGCGCTGCGCCATGTCCCAACGCATTCCCATATTAGGAACACAATCCAATGGTATGAGACACCAAGAACAAGGGCAGCAACCAAGATTGCGGATGCTGGCTAGTAGTATTCTAAGATACATGAGTTTTTAGTATTCTGACGATGTGGTGAGAACTCACTTCTCCTTGTAATCTGCGGAATATGTGAATATGCGTGGGTAAAAATGGCGCCAAATGCCATCACAACATTTGACAACCATTCCATGCCGGTATGCTTCCAGAAATTCATCGTCGAGGATGATTGACCATTGAGCATGGTACATTTCTCGATGGCAATGCCCCATAAACGTGGAATTGGGCCCCTTGCTGATATTCTCCGCGGCGAAGGTTGCAAAGGCATCAGGGAGCTATCATTCAACAGGATTGAGGTCTGCATGACATCGGCATACATGGTTTCACACACCGTTTCCAGATAAGCAACATGTTCGAATGCATGACAGGAAGGTTTAGACCTTTGATCTTTTGACTCATTTCCTATCATGAGATAAACAGGCCACAATTTAGCGTTGCTGAAAGACGTGAGGTGGGTACCATCAGAGGCGAACATGAGACCAATCACAACCCTTGGAAGGTCGCATCCCGGTTCTTGGGAAGAATCTTGGAGCTCACTATGAGCCTTGATGAACGCCTCTGATGTGTACAGCTCGCCATGGACCTGGACTGGCTGAGGAGCATCATTTGGTTGCCAAAATAATTTGTAAGTTTTGAAATGGAGGTGGGGGTGCACGGAGGGTCGGGTGATTTTCTCCCTGATCATGGAGGTCAACTTGCGATGATGAAGAATGCCCGTGTCGAACTCTTTTTGACCCGGGTGCAGCATTCGTTTTTGAAAGGGAACATTAATTTTAATTGGTGTTTGGATCCACCCTCTGGGTCTGCTATCCTGTTCGTCCTCCCAGCCATCGTCCTCCTCGCAGCGCTCTCTGCTCAGCTGGGTGTCAATAAGTCGCCAATTCTTGCCTGCAACATCCTCCAGGTGAAAGTCTGGATGTCCAACTATCTTGAGGAGATTCTGGAAGCTGGACTGCGATTTCTTTTCACCATCATTCCAATACCATTCTCCTAGCAGAAATGTTGATTGGTTTGGATATGGGCAGTAGCTGTGGGCCAGAGGGGTGGAAGACAGGTCTGAGGATGCATCTATCAAGTCATTGGGTGTGATGTTGTCGCTAGGATCATGATCAGGGAAGCGAGTCGCATGGTATTGTCGGAAAAGGCCAAATCCGTTGTGCATGGATTTGATGATCCTTCTGACCAGAGACACAGGCCCCGGAAATTGCTGAGATGGGGGCTGAGATGCCATTGTTGGCTCCGCTTGCGCACAATCTGACAGGGCCTGCAAAGACGCAGGGGGAAGTGCAGCTGGAGGTTCAGGTGCTATATCCTGATAGCGCTTTGGCAATTGGTGATGTTCTCGGCGCATCCTCCATTCCGCTATAGGTTGATGGAGATCATCATAGTTGGTGGTTGTCTCGTGGCCTGAACACAATCTCTCGGTAAGCAATGACAGTGGCTAGGCAATTCACCTCATTCAAAGGCAGCTCAGCGGCAAGACCTCCTTGGCCTTTTCCAAGGCAGAAGAAAGTCCTTTCTTTGTCTTCGGGCAACTGCGTGTGTGATATGTGTATGCCTGTGGTACTGAGAATGTCTGTCCACAGATACAAGCTTGAGACCAAGCTGGTGGCACATTCATTACTAGAATAGCACCTAAAGGAGGATGTATGATGTGGGGGGGCCACCTGCCGTGCAGTGGAGGGGCGTCCTGTTGAAAGAAGTGTGAAGTACCCTTTTTGACTCAGAAGGGTTGTGGCAATGTGGTGAGTCATTGACTGGTGCCTGGCAATCAAGAACCAAATCATAGTCAATGTTGAGGGTGGTCGCATTGCCGATAGTTGAAAGGCCAAAGGCCCAGATCATTAAGGGCAGGGAAGGCATAGCTGACGTGAGAGTTGGCAGAGATAGTAAACCATCTGGGATTTACGAAGGACCAGGAGCAAAAGTGCTCAAGATCCACCTGCGTTTGAAGTTGACATAACACAAGTAATGATTGAGGTACTCGTGATGGTCCAGGATGCTGGGAGGTCGTGGCCGATATGAGAGATGTAGAAAAGACAGGCAACAATGCGGGATTGTAGAAAGACCAGGAGCAAAAGCGCTCAAGATCCACCTGCATTTGAAGTTGACACACAACACAGTAATGATTGAGGTATCTGTGAAGGACCAGGAGCGAAGGCGCTCGAGGCCGCATCGTGAATGGTGGGACTGTAGAAAGAAGCTCGAGATGCTGGGAGGTCGTGGCTGATATGAGAAATGTAGAAAAGACAGGCAACAATGCAGGATTGTAGAAAGACCAGGAGCAAAAGCACTCAAGATCCACCTGCATTTGAAGTTGACACACAACACAGTAATGATTGAGGTACCGGTTCGGGTGCTAATGATGGAGGAGCAGCCCAACCAGGAGCAAAAGCACTCAAGATCTGGCTCTGCCATATGATGCATCCTTGCGATGTTAATAGATAAACCTAGACTCGTTCCTGATACGGCCTCTTCAGGCTATGAGAGTCATTGATCTTAACACCCCGCCGTTGAGGCCTCGTGATACAGAGCTCGCTATTGATCTTGATACTCCACCATTGAGTCCCCACCACATCAATGCAATGTCGTACAATGTGGATTTGAACTGTCACCCCAAAATGTCACTCGCTGCTCAGTCGCCATGTCCACAAACCCTTGTTCGCGATCTTGAAAATATGTCCCTGTCCCGAACCCGGTTTCCTGTTTGCCATGTCAGAGGAATCGACATTGACAATCTGGAATCTCTGCCATCAAATTTCCGCAGCCACCCACAGGTGGGTCACGAGGAAAAAATTTATGGCTATCTGCACGATCCGAACAAGATGTTTGAGGCAAGAGAAAAAAAACTTTGCCTCCGATTAACAGTCAACGTAAATTGCAGCACGACAAGGATCTCAGCTGGCGCCCAACATACACAAGGTCTGATGCAACCAAGAAACCACAGCAGGACACTGCCAAACCCATCATGAGACCCTTAATGACCAGTGGGGAGGATTTAATTTTCGGAAAATTGTCGGCTTTTGTATGTATCCTTTCACCTTCTCCGATACTTCACTAATCCGAATATCAATCATAGGGCCTCATTTCCTCCAACAATTGGAGAATGCCTTTACCATGAGGGATAAACATCGTGGAATATTTACAAAATTCACGAGTACGTTTTCACTGGAGACGATTGAGAAATGGGAGAAGATGGCACGCGACTGGCACGCATCCCAATCAAACCCTGCTCAGTCGAACATAGCTGTTCCGAATCCCTATGAGGAGCCTATCTCAGGTAAGCTAATTTTTGTTTACATTTTGAATATGATATCTTATTGTCCCCTAGCTACAACACTGCAGGATGTCAAACTGGAATTAGTGAAAGAAGATGCAAGTGCTGCCGCGGAAGGTGTTGTGTCGGCTCACAAGACGACATTGACATCATTCTTGGTAATGGGCCTGGATCTTGAAGACCAACAGTATGTCTTGGCATTTTTCTTTTATCTGTGTCATTTTTATCTAATCAATTTACCAAGATGACAGCTTTTGCTTGAGACCACTGAGGTCAAGAAGTCTCCCACTCCGAAACAACTTGCAGACCTAGAGGAGAAATGGACCCTGCTACTGCATCAAATCCAGCGGTGGCGTGAGCCGAATCTGCTGAGACAGCCGCCCTCCACCTCCCCTCATCACTTTCTGCCTCCCTGCAAGAGTTCTCTGCCCTCTCTGTCCTTGTTGATAGGGAAACTCGCCTGTGTATAGCACAAGCAGAGGATGCCCTTGCCGACATTCGCCGTCAACGCCGCATTATCTCGGGCCCATGGCAATTCAAACACCTCAATGTCAACGGGACCGGAAACAAGGCCAATATGCAGATGCGTGCACTTTACAACCGTTTCAATCTTCGGATGTGACGCTGTGTTCTCCGCTATCGTGCAGCATATCAGGTGTTACTCAGTCTTGATTTTCATGGTTCATGGAAGGATCGGCTGCACGAATTGAGGGATAATGATGTTCGTGGACCTGGCAAAGATGATGATGCTGCGAGCAATGGGCGCTTTGAGATATCTTGGATCTGGATTGTCCCAAGAGTGTCTACAGCTCCAGATATGGAGGATTTGGAGGCGGCATTTGATGAGAGTCTGCAAGTTGAGTGGATGAAATCAAGGGCACGAAAAGCACAGTGGGAGGAGGTGCTCCTGGTCGGGGAGGAGAGGCGTCGTGTTGTTTCGTATTTTGAGTGGAAGGCTCAATGGTGGCATCTACAAGGTGGACGTCGGCTTGTGGTTGGGGAGGATATCTGTTATGGCCTTGTCGCATATGCTGCAAAGCAAGCTGACCTTTGTGATTGTATGGCTGCAAGTTGTGCATCCCTCTGGCTGCCTGTCTTGCGTGCGAAGGGATTGTCAGCTAATTGGGGTTCTTCATATGTGGTTGAGCGCAATTAACAGTGCCCTGGTCAAGGTACTGCATCTGTTCCACAACCTAATTATGGTGCCACATCTGTTCCACCGAACCCAGAGCACAATGTGGAGGAGGGTGATGTAAATGATGATGAGGTAATTGATGATGAGGTTGACAAAGGTGAAGTGAATGCCACATATGATGAGGATGGTGAAGGGGTAGATTTTTTTGAACTTGACGGTTAGATAGTGTAGAAATTTAGAGTTTAATTAATGATATGATGGAGGCTGGAATCATTGCAAGTCAGTATTTAATGATACAATGGAGTTCTGGAATCATTCCTAGTCAGTATTTAATGATTGGAGTACTGGGATCATTCCTAGTCAGTATTTAATGATTTCAATCACATGAATCCATCATTCCTAGCCAGTATTTAATAATGTCAATCATATGAACCCATCATTCCTAGCCAGTATTAGATGATTATTTAATGATTTGAGATATGAATTCATCATTCCTAGCCAGTATTAAATGATTATTTAATGATTTCAATCATATGAACCCATCATTACTAGCCAATATTTAATAATTTCAATCATGAATTCATCATTTCTAGCCAGTATTTAATGATACAGGTGGAGTACTGGAATCATTCCTAGCCAGTATTCAATGATTTTAATGATATGAATCCATCATTTCTAGTCAGTATTTAATGATGTACAGTATTTCAATGATCTCAATGATATGATGGAGTTCCTGGAATCATTCCTAGCCAGTATTCAATGATTTCAATGCTATGAATCCATCATTATAGTTAATATTTAATGATATGACAGAGTGCTGGCATCATTGCCAGCCAGTATTCAATGATTTCAATGATATGACACAGTACTAGCATCATTCCAAGGTCAGCATTCAATGATTTTAAGGAAACAACAGTATTATTCTAGCCAATATATAATGATTTGAAGCAATGAATCTATCATTTTTACTCTGATTATAAGAATAGACATCATCATAATAAAAATGATATATCCTCATCATAAAGATCATGGCATTGTGCACCGAACCCCTCATGGCACTAGCCCTATTATAATGATAAAAATGCTAGCTACCACTCAGATTGGTTACTTTACCAATGGGTTGGACAAATTCGGTACTGATCTTTCACGATGATGTTACACATATATTGCAGGACGAAATACCAGATGTTACTATTCCCTACATCGACAATGTGGCGGTTCGCGGCCCATCTATGCGATATGAGTTGCCTGATGGCAGATACAAAACTATAGAAGAAAATCCAGGCATTAGGCAATTTGTATGGGAACATGTACAGAATGTGAATAGAGTGTTACAGAGAATGCGGTATAGTGGAGGAACGTTCTCTGGGTATAAGTCGCTAGTATGTGCGAGCGAGATAGTGGTAGTTGGCCATCATTGCACGTACAAAGGACGGAGACCCGAGACAGATAGGTTCGGAGTTATAAGCCGCTGGGGACCTTGCAAAGATATACATGATATGTGGTCGTTCCTTGGAACGGCTGGCACTTGTCAAAACTTTATTAGAGACTTTGCAAAGAAGGCAGAACCTCTAGTCAAGTTGACATGAAGTCGTGAACTCTTTGTCTGGGGATCTGAACAGGAGGAGGCCATGCAAGACATAAAGGATGCTTTAGCGGCGTCCCCCACGACCAAGCCAATAGATTATCATGGTGGAGGTGCAGTGGTCCTTTGCATAGACTCCTCGTGATGGGCAGTTGGCTTCTATATCTGTCAAGAGGATGAGAGTGATTCTAAGAAGAGGACGTACACGAAGTTCGCATCGATAACACTAAATGAGTGTGAGGCGAGATATTCGCAACCAAAGCGAGAATTGTATGGTTTATTTCGCGCATTGAAGGAAGTGAAGTTTTGGATCTTGGGCTGTCGGAACCTGGTTATAGAGACTGATGCGAAGTATATCAAGGGGATGCTCAATAATCCTGGTCTTGGACCGAACACTGCTATAAATCGGTGGATTGATTACATTTTGATGTTCCACTTCACAGTAAGGCATGTGCCAGGCAAGACCTTCGCACCCGATGGTCTATCGAGGCAAGAAGTGCAACCAGGGGATGAAACCTACCATATTGAGGAGGACTGGGTGGATGAACCAGATGGACCGCCACGGTACGAGTATCCCAATAAGGAAAATGGTATCCCTAATGCAGAAAAGAATGACCCGTTAGAGATCGACGAGTTTAAAACAAAGATAGACACACATGGTGGTTATCTTTGGGCTACGTCGGTTAAAGACTTCCAGGGAGAGCTTGCTGACGCTCGCGAGAGATTGAATATTGAATGATTATATCTTGAGCGAGTGTGTAAGGCCGGGCTGCTCTCGCAATTTGTGGGGGAACCGGCGTTGCCCGACAACTCTTTGAAATGGGATGAATCAATGCGAGAACCTTATGATGAAGATCATTGCATGATGACCACAAAGTTGCAGGATGACCGCATTCCTGACATCAAGATTTGGCTCGAGGATCCTTTTGTGAGACCAAACAGCCTGAATGACCGACAGTATAAACAGTTCATGCAGCGGGCGAGACAATTCTTTGTCGCTGATGATGGCCGGCTCTATAAAAGAGGTAGCGAGGGAAAGCACAAACTAGTGGTCGAAAAGGGGCATCACATGTACATGATGAGGGCGTCCCATGATAGCCTTGCGCACCACGGCTTCTATGCAACAAAGGAGCTTATTGCGCAAAGATTCTGGTGGCCGGAATATGAACACGATGTTCGCCTATATGTCCAGACTTGCCATATATGTCAGCTGAGACAGAAGACATTGGTTCGCATTTCTCCTATGGTAACCCATATGCCGGCTGTTTCAGGTCCTGCATGCTGATACGCTACACATGACGCCGGCGTCGAACGGTTGTAAATACATTGTTCATGGCTGCTGTGCACTATCTACATGGATGGAAGGGCGGCCGCTAAGGCAAGAAACGGGTAGGACTGTTGGGCACTGGCTCTTTGAAGACATACTATGTAGGTGGGGCGGTATGGCTCATGATTGTGACCGATAACACGGGGCCATTCAAGAAAGCTTTGGCCTGGATAGAACAGAAGTATGGAATTAAGGGGATTATGATATTGGCTTATAATTCTAGAGCAAATGGACGGATCGAGAGGCCGCATTGGGACCTTCGTCAGGCTTTGTTTAAGGCCACAGGCAGTGATATAAGCAAGTGGTTCTGGTTCTTCCACCATATGATGTGGGCAGATAGGATCACAATTCGGAAGGGTTTGGGATGCTCGCCATATTTTGTGTGTACAGGGGCGCATCCCATCCTTCCCCTAGATATTGTTGAGGCGACGTGGCTAGTGAAACTTCCAGATGGGCCGCTGTCAATGGCAGACCTGATTGGATTTAGGGCTCGTGCGCTCGTGAAGCACCAAGTGCATGTTGATGAGATGCGTAAGCAGGTTATGTGTGCCAAGATGACGGCGGTACTTCGTTATGAGCAAGAGCACCGGCATAAGATCAGAGATTATGACTTTAGAGAGAGAGATCTAGTGTTAGTACACAATACAGTGGTTGAAAATAGTCTCGACAAGAAAACGAAGCCCAGGTACTTCAGTCCTATGGTGGTCGTTGCGAGGAATAAAGGTGGAGCATACATCATCGCGGAACTGGATGGGTTGGTATGGCATGAGAAGGTTGCAGCATTTAGACTCATTCCCTACCATGCGAGATGTGCCATTGCAGTCCCTAAAGGGGTGTTAGACTTCATCAATATTACAAAAGCGACATTGGAAGGATTGAAAAATTCAACCGGGGCTGCTAAGGACAGCGGTGAGGACCTGTGGTTCAACAGAACGAGGCTGGACTTAGATAAGAATGACAGGTTTGAGGATACGCCTTGCAAGGCTACCGTGGATGACGCGAGGGCAGTCTCGGATGAGGATTCCAGCTCGGATGATGAATGACTGGGCTCGTGGGACTTACTTTGAAAGAAATCGCCACTGGTATAATCTCGCAAGGCCTAGGGCCATGTTGGAATGACTTAGTGATCGTATTGAACACCTATGTGCCAGCAGAGGAAGACCTGTATTACGGACTATACAGTAAAAACCTCTACAAGGGGACCTGTGGCTTTTGCTGTGGCAGGAAAGGTGAAGGGCAGTCTACTCATACTGCTCCTTCAATTCGGAAAGGAGAAGGTTGTGTCGCTGCTTAAGGTATTGTGCATACTTTAAGTTGTAATCAAGAGAAGAAATTGTAGTGAGAAATTGGGATCAGATGAGGGCCTCGGTGTCATGAAGGGACTTCTCGGTGTGAGTCAGGGGCGTCTCCAGGATTGACCCAGTCTCTGAGAGGATCTTGTTTGCGAGAGGATTGTCCATCATGAAGCGAGCGGCTGCGGGGTGACATATTAACGATAGATGAAGAAGATGGAGACGTTTAGTACGGTACCTTCTTTGTGGAAATTACCTCGCTGCTCCACTTGTGCTGGTCCCATCGGCGCTGTGTCCTTGAACAGGGCTTCCTTGGTCTCCAGCCACGGTTTCTTGTTGGATTTGGGACCCGGGGCTGATTTACCCTTCGACCCAGACCCTTTCTGTGATATGGGGAAAATTAGAAGAGATTGTTGGGGGCAGTATGTCGACGTACCGTGCCGGACGATGATTTCTCCGTCAAAGGAGCTGTAACGGACTTCTTGGCAGACCCATTGTCCGCAGTTATGGGATGGAGGGTCTCGGGGTCGACGCCCATCTTCTTGCACAGTAATGAGAAGCGGCTTCAATACCATTGGAAGTTGGAAGGTAGTATAAGAATAATGACAGACCTCATGATCAGATTCATCATCTCGCAATCGCTTATGAGGTTCAACGGGGTGCTCAGTGTTTCTGTCGCTGTCGTCGCTGTCCCTGGCTGGGTTAGTTCGGGTTCCGCGGCAGCAGATGGGCTGTTTGCGTCCGGGATATTAGAGACGTCGAGATTGAGATCGGCGTTGGGATCAGTTACCTTGACCTGGTCGAGCCATTCAATTAGTGCGGGGGATGGACTGCAGCTCTCACGTCAACTCACTTCGGGTTTCTCGCTGTTGGCCAGAGGCTCACTTGCAGGTGGAGGCGCGGTCTCCTCAGTGGATGTAGGTCCTTGACGCAGGTATCATATGTATGCGACCATGTCCTTGAGGGTGAAGAACATGGGCGGGAGTCTCCAAGACTTGTTCTTGTCATGGAACGCCTGTAGGCCATTCCTAGCTACGAAAACGTGGTCCGCGAGTTGTGCATCCTTGAGGTACTTGTTGGAAATATGTGCATGACGGAGATTTAGAGGCTGACGGAATAGTTGGAATGGTCAAACAGGTTCGGTGCACTGTCGCGATGTACTTTGAGGTCGTCATATGCATACCGACAGATGAGGTATGCCTCGGAGCAGGTTGGCAGCTTCTTGGGGGGTGCCTGGGGATCTTCCAGGAATGAACTGATGAGCGAGGCTAAGACCTTTTTCACGGCCTGGGTTTTGTCTTCGTTAGACATCTTTTTTTAGAGGCGGTGTGTGACCCGAGGGCAAGTTTGTCTAGTGGGGTTGATTTGTGCTAGGGTGAGGGTGGAGTTTACTCTTTGAGTGGTCGTGGGCTTTTATAGCTTCCCTGGCAACTTAGTAACAAAAGTTTTTTTTGTGGCCGTGCTATACTGGATGGTAGTGGCACCCGGGATTGCATGGTTAGGCATGGCGGTTCCCTCTATGATGGGATAGTCAGCCCTGGTGATAGTCAACGGGGGGAGCTTCGCAATGCTAGTCTTGCCTTCATGGAATAGAGCGACGTCCAACTCGGAGAGTTGTATTCTTTAGTGTGGGGGAGTGGGGGGTCGCGAGCCTGTTCCAGTACAATTGCGAACCTCAAATCGCCATAAATGAAACAGAACATGAAAGAGCGGAATCTCAGAAGGAGATATCAGAAAGACATAATCACCGTCAAATAGATATACCGAACCCCTGAGTGCCATGCAGCATAACGATCAAAGTAAAACGAGATGTCGTCCAACGTCTTTGCGATAGACTTAGTAATACTTTAGTTCTGAGCAGGAGGCCCTTAATGGACTTAATCAAAGATTGAAGAAAAGCAGTATATTTGGGTGTAAGCCCGCAGCAAGTGTATACAGAGAAAATATAAGGGCATATAGCCCGTGATATGTGCAAATATATAAAAAAAAAAAGAAGGCCCACAGTACCTAGGCGACATCGTGAGACGACCCCTGAACAAACAGATCCTTCGCGACTTCATCGGCATCTTCCTCCACAGGAGAGTCCTCATCAGAAGCCAAGTCCGATTCCTGGACAGGCGCAACCTTCTTGACGAAGATGGGATTCTTGTGGGAGGACTGTTGACCAGCGGGAGGGTCGAATCGAGCGAGGCCAAAGACTTCGAAGAGCTCCTGGCAAGACGCCTTGTCAGCTACCAGGCCCTGAGGAAAGTCGCCCTCACGACGATACAGCTGAGCCAGCTGGTGAAGGAAGAGGGTAATGGACCACTCGCGACGAGCGGCAATGGCCGACAAGGCTTCCGGGAGGTGAAAGTGGAGAGCGGTCGAGGCATGGATGTCAACAACGGTCTCGCGGATGGCTGGAAAAATAAAATAAATTCTCAGTGGCTAGAAGAAAAGAGACCATGGTAGGACGCACCAGTAGTACTTGACTGACCAAAGGCATGGGCCATGGTCGCGAGTAGCTCTGCACGTTCACCACTCACCTCGAAAGAGCACCCTACCCGGCTGCCGCTCTGGCAGTTGGAGCACTTCTTGCCCCAACCTTGGAAACGGCAGCGAGCTGCACTTGGTCCACCAGCGCAAATGAGGCAGGGAAGGCTGGGCTAAGAAAAGGCATAGTTAACTATAGAATGAGTCAGGAAGAAAGAAAATGTACCATAACGGGCAACGCAACACGGAGTTGTCGCAACTCATCTGCCTTGAGGGCAGTACCCGCTTTCGCGTCGACCTGCGGTGCTTTCGTGACCGTGGTGGGTTTTGGTTTGGGTTGAGTAGGGGGCCTCGTGGGCACTTTCTCAGTGGCCGCGGGCGCTGTTATGACACAGGGCCTTGTAGCAACGGGTTGAGGTCTGGCGGGGGTGTGCGTGCCGACCACTCGACAATGTTGTCCTCGCTGTCTGCTTGCGAAGCTTGACGACCGATATCGGAGCGACGTTTCTGGAAGGAAATTTAGTAAGAAGTAAAAGAAATGATCAGAAAGTTCACCTTGAGAGCTCCCTGACTGGGAGGCGAATGAGGAGCCGCACGCTTACCGCTAGCACGTGTCACAGGCTTCGACTGTGCAGCGAGAGAGGTCGACTTGCCCTTGTCCTCAATGTGGGGTGAAGTTGGACCGGCCGTCATGCACCCCATGGCCTTCGCGATGAGCTTTGTGGGCCGTTTCCCGCTAGAGATGGATGGTTCAGGGACAGGGATGGCCTTGTCCTCTTCCAGTAGGCGATCCTGCATAAATATAATGTGGGAACAAGCAAATAAGCAAACGACTCACCTCAGGGAGGTCTTGGAGGTTTGCCCATGAAGGTCGGGCCACCATTTCCACCAGTGGCGGTCCATCATGTAACCGGCGCGGTATAAGTTGTATGCAATGGTGTTTAAGAGCCGCTCGGCATAGTCGTCCACACAACCTGCAGCCGCGACCTGAAAGAAGAAATGTTTTAGTAGGAAACAGGGTCTCGCGAGCATGACTTACCAGTGTATCGTGAAGTTCTGATAAGATTTCCTGAACCCGTGCTTCTCCGGACTTGCAGAGTCGGTTGAGATCGGTGAGGATATTGAGTTCAACCTCGAACTTGGAAAGACGAGTGTAGAGCTCATTCGGAGAAGTGGTCATGTTGAACGAGAGGAAAAGTGAGAACTGGAGAATGAGGAAGAATGCCCCAGCCTGTATGGGAATTGGAAGTCTCGCGAGGCTACTGCGGAGAAAATTTATCTGTCAAGATCCATCAGCATGGAGTTAGGTCGCAAGAATGGCAAACCTTTGATATTACTTGGTATAGGTGAACATGAGGCCAGTGGGGTCGCAAGAAACATGTTTTGGGGTGGAACTCAAATATATGGAAAGCGGTGCTAGAGTGGACTGGTCATATCGCTGTCGTTAGATAGGATTGACTGGGACAGTCAGGATTTAGTGTGGGGGAGATGATAAGGCCACAATGCGTCTAGGCCTAAAATCTGCGCATTTTGCATCCTTTCACACTATCTCTAAGGGATATAGAGAGTCCTAGATGAGCTCCGATTCTGAGGACTTAGTGGCGACGTTAGAGAGAGACCAGTGATCCTGGCAATGTAGGACATAGCGCTGGTCACCACTATGGGCTTAGCTATGATACTCAAGAGCTATGGGATCATCTCGCGAGATAGAAAAGACTATCAAGTGCCTCTTGCAACAAAGCGTGAAACAAGGAGATGGGTTATATTGGAGTTATTGATGACACTAGCACTGTCTACCATATGTCGGGGCTTGACCGGAGACATTCTCGCAAGAGGTTTGGTCAATGTGCGCCGTGCTTCACATCCAAATCGTCTGTATCGGGAATATTGAAATGACATCGGATGATACAGACCGAGATCGGGTTTGACATGTCGCGATCAATGTGACCTTATGGTGAACTTTGATAGAGATCGAATCTGATGGGTGGCTTACCGAGGTGACCCTTAATTGATGCAGTTGATACCTCACGGTAACTAGTCGGCATCATCCCGGGTACATCGCAAAACCAAGATATTGAAATAGTGGCCTCTCCAGTGCGGCAGAGGTTCGGATATGGAAAAGGGGCGTACCTGTGGCGTTGTCTACCACATGGGCACATCGAAACGACTTTAGCGAAGGTCATTTGACTGGATACCATCTATCAATACCACATGCAACCTTTTTCTATATTTATTGCTGCTCATGTATAAAATCTCATAGTTTTGTGGTAGATAGGTTAGGTTAGATTGTGCCCCAGAATTGATAGCATTTGTCTTGTGCATCTGTTGTCGTAATCATTGAAGCCTCGAGATCGTTTGGTTTGCATCGGAAGTCAGTCGCGATTGTGTTTTGTGTGTTCGAGAACTTGTCAATCATCAAAATCGTGTTATCTATCGGTTGTATTGGTCATTGTCGTGTTCGTATTCGGTTGAGATCGTGTTCACGAAGTCTTGTTGGTTTGGAAATCACAAACCTCAGTTCATTATCTATTGAGAACTATCTCTAAGTCTTGTTCTAGACTTATCGAGCCATCACTAAACAAGTTATTCAATTGTTGTTTGGAAGAGTCGCATCCTGAGTGATCCCACTCATCACCCCGAACTATATCAATTGAGAAGTACGCATCGTGAGACTTGTTTGGTCTTCATTGTTGTGTTTGGTGTTTGTGTGTGTGATAGAGATATCGCTCGCGCTCATCCCCAGACTCACTTCCTTTGTTTCACCGCCCTCAAATATCTTTTGCGTGGGCTGCCGTTCGATGTGCTGAAAGTCAAGGGTCGTTGGGCAAGTGAAGCCTTCATAGTTTACTTACAGGCGCACACTGAAATCATGGCCCCATACATGCAAGATAGTCCCAAACTTATGAACCAATTCCACCATCACACGATACCTCCAATTAGAAGGCAGGCATAGACAGGAGTGCTCTAACTACATAGTGGGGGACAAGCTAAGCATCATGTGTCATTGCACTCCTACCTTATTGGGGGAGCGCTGCTCATCTCATCTGGTTTCACTTAGGTGTGGCTAGTCGGAGCCCCTTCGGGGCATCGCCCACCATATGCATTGTTACCACTTATTACTTCCTACCTCATGTAAATACCATCTTCCTTCTTCATGCCATTTACGCAGTAACATCAGTACCAAAGATTGAGAGAAAGATTCAGAGTACAGTGAAGTTTGGAGGAGGAAACATTATGGTTTGGGGTGTTGGAACAGCATATGATCACATCAACACTGGAGGTAATCATGGTGTATGTGTCATCTTGCAGTCCTAGTAGTTACTCTATGCTATGTGCTACGGATCGTGTATCTACGATAGAGAGAGGAACCCCACTACTAACCTCGTGAGGCGCTTGCAAGGTGGGGGTTACTTGGTAAGAGCATTATATTGCACAGAGAATAAGGACAGTCTTATATACTAGTCTACTTATTTGTACATTATTTGTACATCATGGGATTGGGCACATGACGCTATAGATGAAATATCTATAGGAGTGGAATTCGTTCAACACTCCCCCTCGATGTGTATACATCGGATTATGAAAATGTCAAGCCTAAATGTTGGCAACATCTTTCAAATAGTTTCCAACTAAGATTTTTAGTTAGCATATCTGCGGGGTTGGATGTGCCTTCAATGTACTCTACAGTGATCAATCCATGAGAGATGTACTCTCGGATGACGTGATATCTCAGATCGATATGTTTAGTATGGTGTTCCTGTACAGGGTTGTTCCCAATAAAGATTGAGCCATGATTGTTAGCATAGATCGGGACATTCCACATTAGGAAGCCAATCTCCTGGAAGAGTTGGATTATCCATTTTACTTGGCGGCTGCAATTGGATATCACCATGTACTCTGCTTCAGTAGATGAGTGAGCAATGGTTTTTTGTAGATGACAAGTCCAGCCTACAGAAGCACCTGCAAGCTTCAGGAAAAATCTGGTGCAGCTTCAATGCTTAGTTTCATTGGATGCCCAGTCAGAATCCATGTAGGCATGTAAGCCCACATTTTGATCACCGGAATATGTCAGTTGGTAATCAGAAGTGCCCACGAGGTAGTGGATTATATACTTCGCTTTATCAATGTGTTCCTAGGTAGAATTTGCCTAGAACTGTGATAATGTAATCACAGCAAAGGCAATGTCAGGTTGTGTACCAATCATTAAATATAGCAGAGACCCTATGATCTGCTGAAATTGTGATCGAAGCGCAGCAGTGGCGGTGCCTGTAAGGGCGACCTTACGATCCAACGACTCCGAAGTGCTCCGAAGCGACTCCGACATCGGACGACTTGCAAGGGAAATCCAAAGTTAAATTAGACTCTACGAAGTACAATACGAGGCATACCTTGCAAGTTTAATCCAAAGAGAAAGTTCTGAGGATTCCCTTGCAGGCTGGACAGCTATATAGATGATGAGAATTGGAAATGAGGAGAGGAATGTTGAAATACGACAAAGATTGGGAGTAGGGATGGGAACGGAATATGTAAATCGGAAGTGTGCATGTGGTGGTATAAATCATTGCTCTGACGTGCACTCCAACGTGGAGGATGGGTCGGAGGTGTCGAAGGATAGATGGAAACGAAAGGAAACGTAAAGTATAGTAATATAAATAATAGACGTACCACAATGGTCGGAGGGTCGGAGGATGTGTCGGAGGTGTCAGATTGAGGAAATCGGATGGTTGCCCTTACAGTGCCAGCATTTGCTGTCGGCTTGTATCCAGTAGGTAGAGGAGTCTTGGCAATCATAGCATTTGTCATGCCGAATCTCTCTACTACTTTCTGTAAATAGACACATTGATCAATCATGATCATATTCTTGGTATGCATGATGCACATTCTCAAGAATTCAGTGGGTTCACCTAGATCACAAGATTCCCAAATAGCCATGAATTTGGCTCTTTTAACGGTTGTAAGCTTAGTGTCTGGTCCCATGAACATTGCATCATCGACATAGATTATTGCTAGTATGATGGTTCCATTCAGGGAATAGAAAACAAAGATTCAACTAGGGAAACCTAGTTTCTTCATGGATTTCTCCATGGCATGCCACCATGCAAGTCCAGCCTGCTTTAAACCATAAATTGCCTTATGCAGGCGCCAAACAAGAAGTTCTTTGCCTTTTACGTTGAAGCCTTCAGGTTGCATCATGTATAGCTCTTCCTGGAGTTTCCCATAAAGAAAAGCAGCAGTTACGTCAAGCGCGAGAATCACCCAACTCTCAAGCGCGACGATAGTGAGCATGAGACCTACTGTCTCGAATCGAACTACAGGAGAGAATACCTCGTCGAAATTGATTCCCTCAATTTGCGAGAACCCTTGTGCAACAAGCCAAGCCTTTTTACGGCCGTCGGTTTTTATGTTGAAGACCCATCATGATCCGATGGCCTTCCGTCTCGTCTGTAAAGGTGTTAGATCATAGACATCACGCTGCTTGATGCTATCAAGTTCCTTACAGCATGCATCCAACCACTCATCCTGGAGGTTTTTCAGCATTTTGGCAATGTCGCAAAACTTCATCTCCCAGATATCACAGAACTGTGAGAGATTAGATTCAGAGTGAGGAACAGCTGATGCAAGTAGCGTGTTCAACTCAGTGATCTGTTTCGTGTCTCCCCCTCATTTCTGAACTAATTGTTCTAGGTACAAGTTAAATGCTTTTGGACCTGGCTCCACATCATTCATCATTTTGCACAGTAAGCTCTCCACATCCATATCTTCCAAAGGTTTGTCATCAGGAACTTTGGGGTCATCGGGAGGAGTACCAGAAGATCCACTAGGCCCTGCATCAGGTGGGGCTAAGGGGGAACTAGGTTCCACTTCTTCCTGTCATGATCGGGGAACATTGCGGAGCCGGAAAGGTTCATGCTGCTGTTTCTCTCAATTCATGGCTTCACACCAAGAGCATGTGTGATTGATGTCGTGTTGTTATTGCGCGGGGTGCCGTTGCTCCCCATAGATGTTGCCTTCCCATCAAGGCGGGTTAGCGTTCCTTCGTGGTTGAGGGGCATCAGCAGGCGGAGGATTCGCCAGCTGGTTCTGGACCTCAGGGTCATCCTGATTCGAAGGTGGTACATCAGCGCCGTCGTGCTGGTTTCCTTTTGGAGTGGAAGGGGGATCAGAGGATTCATCTCTGCTCGGCTGATTATGCCTGTGGGAATGATAATGAACATCTTCATCTCCGAAGTGGTGATCAACATTGTCATCAGGGTTTCCATCATCCTGAGACTCATCATGGGAAGGCTCATTTCCCATGGGTGTGTGTTGTGGCACTTTGGTATCCAGACATCTCGGAAAGAGTGTTTCATCAAATACCCCAGTAGTACCGATAAAGATACTGTTTTTATCAGTCATAAACTGATATCCTTTCATTCCTGGTTCAAAACCCATAAAGGTCATAAGCTCTGCATGTGGATTTAATTTATTCACAGTGTTCTTCAGGAATATAAATATAGGCAGCGCAGCCTAAAACACGGAGATTAGATACATCCGGTTTTTCTGCTTTTAGAGATTCAAAAGGTGTTTTCCAATATAGTCGTTTAATTGGCATGTGATTGTAAACATGCACGGCATGTAAAACACAAAACTCCCACCATGATTGTGGTAAGCAGGTGGCAAATCACATTGCCTGTGCTTTCACTACAATGGTGCGGTTAATCCTTTCAGCTCAACCGTTTTGTTGGGGTGTATTAGGAGCTGAAATTTCCACTGCAATTCCAAGATCCTCGAGGTATTTTACTACCCCAGTTTCCTTTTTGAATTCTCCCCCTCCATCAAAATGCCATCAGTGAAATTGGGCATTAAACTGGGTTTTCATAAGTGTTGTCCACTTTTTGAATGCATCAGAGGTATCAGATTTGAGTTTCAACAATACCGTCCAAGCATGCCCAGATTAGTCATCCAAGAAGCTGACATAGTATTTAAATTTGTGATAGAAGGTGATTGGAAACTCTTTCAGGTCTGAATGGAGCAACTCAAAGGGTCTGGAAGCACGTGAAGATGAAGGAGGGAAGCTTTTCAACCTCAACTTCGCTTCTGCACAGGGAGGGCATGGCTTATTCTTAAGGGGAAATTGGATGTCCCTTGGGAATCCATCACATGCATCAGGTGCCTTTTTCAGGACATCTTTACCAGGGTGTGCAAACCGCTGATGCCAAATGCTGTAATCGGCTTTATAGACATCGATATTTCTAGCATTTAGCTGCGTGATTTGTTCAACACGTGTATTTACCCAATATATTGTCGAACCGGGAAAATGAGGTTCACATCTAAGTACACACTTTCCATCTTTGAAGAAACTAAGATTGTCAGCTGAGCCAGCAACATTTAATCCAGATTCTTGAAGAATTTCACCCATTGACATGAGGCAGGTAGAAAGCTCCAGGATGTGTAAAACCGGATAAAGCTGAGTCATTAGACTTCTTGGCTTTCCTTGACGTGATGGTATCATGTGAGTGATGAACATGGTCCCTCTTTCTTTTATAGAGATCTTTGCTTTGCCCACAGTTTGGGCAGTACAGATTGATTTCTCTTCTTCGTACATTGCAAAGTCACTCATCTCTGCAGTGAAGTGCATACTAGTGCCAGAATCCATGATCCACTTGGCATCATTAGTATCTTTGGATTTGTTCTTAGATTTCAAACATGAGGCAAAATGATCATAGATTTCCTCCATGAAGGAGGCAGCAACAACAGGTAATTTTAAATAACTACAACCTGGTTCTAGTGACTCATCACAAATCTGGGTGTGCTCATCTGTCATTGTGTGCTCATGTGAAACTTGTGAAAGAACGTACCTCGGGTCGTCGCATGATGATCCTCCAAAAAGCTCTTCGTCAACGTCATCTGCCCAACTGAAACATGTCCGCTTGGACAGTCCAGGTTCATCTTTGTCATACTCGTATTCCTCATTGAAGTCCATCACCGTATCGGCATCATAATCTTGGTGTTCCATCAGGAACAGGAAAGCTTCATCTGTTACCTCATTGTCAGGGGTCAAATATATCCCCAGAATGTCTTCGGGGTATATGACATTATTGACGTTCTGGAGGGTCTGGGATGTTCCCACAATGCCAAGAGATGTGACAACATTGCGTGCTGCCTGCATCTCAGGGTACATTGATGGTTGATTTACCGGAGCACCTGTGAAACACTGCATGGATGTGTTTGTCATGTGATTGAGAAGCTCTCTCACACCTGCAGTCATAATATGTTCAGCGGGACTTGATGTCAACCGCAATTTGAGAGGAGGAGGATGACAAGGGTCAGTCATCGGAGTAGAAGATTGTTGGGGGGGAATGACACGTCCCGAGCCCATGCCAGTGGTGAAGGAAGGTGTCGGCAGATTCATAGTCATTGTCGATGAGGCAACATGAGAGCAGCCGGCGGTGTCACCTGCAGCAGCCTCTTGGGCGCGCTGGGCCTTTTTCCAACTCCGCAACCCTTTCTTTTTGGGTAAAAACAGCTGCTTCTTGTTTTGATCACCGGAGTTGTTCAACGGTGTCTCCTTTGCCTTTCCTTTGCCTTTGTTCTGTTGATGAGATTTGCCGGAATTCTGGTTTGACCCAGAAGCATCTGCAGGTCCCGGACCATTGCGCCAGCAAGGTTCCTGTCCTTTCCGCTTGACAGCGGAGATCTTGTTGGCAGCCAGAAGTTGTGCTTCAGCTTGTGTGCCCATGTACTCTGCAGTTACAATCTCTTCAACATGGGTAAGTTTGAAAGTGTCCAACTTCCATTCTTTGGCCAGATGTGAACCAAGATGTTTCCATTTGGGAGGTAGACGGTGCACAGCAAGCATCCCTTGCAATTTAGGAGCGAAGGGGATCTTGTGCCCGTTGAGGCATGCCAAGAGATCACAGAATTTAGAGAATTCCAGATGGGGGTCACCACCAGACAGGTGCCAATCAAGAGTCAAGGCAAAGTCCTTGAAGATCTCGTCGGGGCCTTTGTTCTCAAAGAGAGTCTTCAGCTGATCCCAAACTTCTTTCAAAGTCTGGAATGCTGTAACCTCATGCTTTACAGATTCCACCAGAGATAAGATGATCGCACCACGTGCTTTCAAGTCTCTCTCTTTCCACTCGCGGAGCTCTTTCTTGTCTTCTGCTTTAGAAGTGGATGTCAATGCGGAGGCTTGTGGCCAATCCCTGGATACAAGCATCCAGGTCCCTTCAAACTGTAAGAACCCTGTCATCTTATCGCTCCACTCCTTCCAGTTAGAGCCAGTGCCCACTAATAGGAATCAAAGAGTTGATTAAAAATCCAGATGGTACACCAGTATCGAAGCCACCTGAGGTCATACCATTCCTGGGCTGTTGATACAAAGGTGCAAGGGGGTGTCGGAACACAATCCCGGCAACACATGTGGGTGGGGGGGGGGGGGGGAGGTCCTCAGGGGTGAAAAAAAAAAGTCCGACACCCAGATTAATTGACCCAAAACGGCAGTCAGGATGCCCAGCAACACACGAGTTTCACTCCGGCATCTCCCCCATCAGCAAACCAGACCTGTGCTAGGTAGCACTTGATAGCACTACATAGTGGTATAGCACTGTAGCATACATTATTTTGTTTGTAGCACTACAGGGTTACATACTCATGCTACACAGTGCTACAGAGTCACATACTCATGCTACATAGTACTCCATAGCAAGGCATATCTTATATACCATTAGCATTGGTCTCTTGCTATCACTAATCTCACAAAGCATAAACCCAAAGAGAAATGATTGAACCAATTAACCAATTCATTGTAGGATATACATAATTACACAATTAAGAACATATAATATACCTCCTGCCCCCGTCTTCGCACCTCCCCATTCCCCCCCTTCCCTTTGCACGTGCTGCAACCACCTGTCTGTCCCTCACCCTTGTCTGTGCTCTGACCTGTGTCCCATACGCCCCTCGCCTGCGCTTCGTGCACCGGTGCATCCCACCCGTGTTTGTGTCCTGTGTCCCCATTCCCACATCTCCCGCCGTTGCTCGGATGTCTCACTGTTCCTTCGTGTCTCCCAGCATTTCTCGCATGAGTGGTCTGACATGACATGGATGGTGTGGCGCTCACCTATACAGGGTGTCCTTGGCCCTCATGTGAACGAAGAGAGGGGCCGTTTTTGGGTGTTGCATGGGCCGGTCCGCGTCTTGCATCGTCTCATGTCCCTCAGCCATCATCCGAGCTCATCCCCTGCATCCCATATGCCCCTCGCCTCCGTTTTGTGCACCGGTGCATCCGCCCATCTTTGTGTGTCTCATGTTGCCATTCTCACGTCTCCTGCCATTGCTTGGGTGTCTCGCTGTTCCTCGCATGAGTGGTCTGATGGACAATGGATGGGTGGTGCTTACCTATACAGGGCATGGCAGCAACAAGTGGACATTGAAGGCTAAATACTCGGCAAGTTCCAGGCCCAGGCACCATGATGAACAGCAGAACTTGCCAACCTCGGCAACAGCCAAAAGTCGAAAACAACCCAAGTCCCACATCATGTCTGCCTCCCATCACCTCCCTCCACCCTCCACTCCCCCTCCACCCTCCATTTCCTCCTCCTCCATCACTCCCTCCCCCTCCCTTCATTCATGAGGGACATGGAGGCCACCGCTAGTGTTTCAAGGTTCAGTCTTAGTGGACCAGAACCAGACTGGACTGGACCAAAAATGGGACTGAAAAAGAGACTGAACTTCGGTCTTGGTCTCTCACATTTTGAGACCCCTTGGTCTCTGGTTTCAATGAAGAAAAAATTGTGAGAGACCAGCCAGAGATCGGTTAAAACTGGTCTCAAACCGGTCTTTTATATACTATAAGCATCAACCCATGGGTCGATGCAGTGTACCTATGTGCAAGTAGCGATGGGGTTGAGTTCCCGCACACATTTTTGCAGTAGAGAAAACATGTAATACAACTACAAAAAATAACTAGGAGACACATGCGTGCGGCATGCATGCCTCGTACTGCACCCTGGTGGGAACCCCAGCCCCATCCTCACAGCTGGGCATGAGTGGACGCTGCTGGACATGAGTGGACGCTGCTGGACATGAGTGTACACTGTTGGATGTGAGTGGACACAGTTGGGCGTGACTCATGGCAGTTGAGCACAAGGGGCCATTGGGCTCAAAGGGACGCCGTTGGACACAAGTGGGCATGACTCATGGCAGTTGGGCACATGAGGAGGCCGTTGGGCTCAAAGGGACACCATTGGACGCAAGTAGATGCCATTGGGCATGACTCATGGCAGTTCCCAACAGCCTCCTTGCGTGCCCAATAGCCGCCTCTTGTCTGTAACGCCTTTCTGCATGCCCAACAGCCCCTTCTTGTGCCCAACTGCCACGAGTCATGTCCAACAGTGTCTACTTGTGTCCAATGGCATCCCTTCGAGCCCAATGGCCTCCTCATGTGCCCAACTGCCATGAGTCATGCCCAACGCCCTCCTCGTCTGCCCTGTGGATGGAGCCAATTGGGGACAAGAGGCGGCCGTTGGGCATGCGAGGAGGCAAAAAGCAGGTGAGAGGTGGTGAAAGTGGAGCATGACACATCAGAGCATGAAAAAACCAGTTGAGACTGGTTAAGACTGGTTCAGTCCTTGTTTGGCAGCCGGGAAAGACCGGTTTCACATGGTTTGGTCTGGTTTTTCCAAAATTGGTGGTGCCAAAAGACCGGTCTCAGTCTCGGTCTTTCCTTTTTTGGCCAAAAGACCGGACCAGACCGAACTTTTGAACACTAAGCACCGCGCCATCTGTGTCACGTCAGAGGAGCAACGGTGGGAGATGCGAGAATGGGACGTGGAACACACACAAAGATGGGCGGATGCACCAGTGCACAAAGCGCAGGTGAGGGGCATACGGAATGCAGGTGACAAGCGCGGATGACAGCTGAGGAACATGAGACGACACATGGGCACAAGACAGGAACCTGCCCACATGACACCCAAAAATGGCCCCTCCCTTCCTTCGTTCACACGAGGGCCAAGGATGCCCCATATAGGTAAGCACTGCGCCATCCATGTCACGTCAGATTACTCACACGAGAAATGCCGGCAGACATGAAGAAAACCGCGAGACACCCGAGCAACGGCGGGAGATGCGATGAATGGGACAGGACACACAAGAAAGATGGAAGACCCAAGAAACGGCACAGAAGACATGAGAACAGGGACATGGGACACACACAAACATGGGCTGGATGCACCAGTCCGTGACATGCAGGCGAGGGGCATACGGGCGGGCGCAAGTCAGGGACCCACCCACAAGACATGTGAAAATGACAGGACAGGAAGGCAGAGGAGACGCAAGAATGGTGGTGACAAGAGAGACTTTGTGTGGGCGAGGCGGGGGACACAGGGCATGTGGGATGCATGGGTGGCGAGAGGGACGACTCCCAATATCTCCTTTGTTGTATATTTTTAGTGTGGCACAATATTTGATGCCCGTTTTCATGTTGTAATTTGGTTTTGAGCAGTTTGTGGCATGCAAGAGTGTCAATCTATAGAAATATTGAGTACTACACCAGGCTATGAGACTACAATACTATGGTGCTACCAGGTTTCTACACTACTATGATGTTACAATGCTACTGTGCTTTAGTGCTACATTGCTACACCTGTCAGTGAGGTCACCACATAGTGCTATGGCTGCTATGTATGTGAGTGTGTTTGCTATGGTTTGCTACCAGCTTGGGGACCACTTTGCTGATGTTGCCCTCCTGCACGCTCTTGTTGCTGCCCGACCTCCAAGAGGTGCTGTGTGCCCTGAGCTGCTCGGCGCATGGGAAGAAAAGCTCAGAGCCACCACACCCGCACTTGTTGATTTTGTAATTGAGCAAGAGGGCCACATACTTCCTTATTTTATCTCATGTTTTTCACAGAAATATATATGTTTGTGAACATAACATACTATATTAGGAAGGAGGGGGGGGGGGTCTAGCGAGGCCAAAAAAAAAAAGTCCGATGTATGTTGCTGTAGTCGCGTTCCGACACCCCCTTGCAAAGGCACGGTTGAGACCCTGATTGTAAGCATGTGACAACCAAGGTCAAAATCAACTTCACCTCTGACAACAATCCGATTAGATCCAGCCAATCTTGATTATCTGGACGCTCTAGGTAATGATCGGATCATGGCCGGGTTCTGGTTTTTCCAACTATTAACGCCTGTAAGTCACGCCCAATGCCCCCTCGTCGCGCCCAACTGCCGTACCTCACGACTAATGCCTGCATCTCCCTTGTGCCCAAGGGCCGTACATTGACAAGTTATTTCCTATTCAAATGTGCGTCAGTGCCATCAATGTTGCAAATGACTGTAATTCGAAGACATGCTGCAAACATTACATACACTGCTCAACTATCACTGAAAGATTAGTTCCACATCACATTCAAATACATAATCAAATAGGTCTGAACTGTTGCACACACCATCATGTATCACGTTGAAGTGGAATCTTGAGACTCCTTCCATGCGACTGCCTTGACTTTCAGGTCTTCTTTGCTATCAGCTAGGTATGCATGCCAGACATTGGTCAGTTCCGAGTCATTGGCATGTGGATTGGTCGTCTGAATGATTTTTCCTTCCTTGTCTTTCACTATGACATTCAAGTGAAAGGGCTCAGTTGGCACTGTGCCACCCGCATGCCCCTTCCCACTACGTAAAGAAAGGGAAGAGCTCATACAATGGGACCAAAGTCGGGACTTACGTGACTTCAGCCTCAACCGCACCCTTGTCATCGACACCAGTTGTGCTTTCTGCCCAATCGTAGAGCGCTTTCTTTTCCAAATATTCTCGGATAACTTTCTTCGATTTACTTGAGTAAAGGCCTTCACCAATGCGAGCCGATGTTATGAAGCGTTTGGTGACAAGGGACATGAGGTATTGCGAAGTATATGATCGATTTGGGATCGCTCTGATATACTTGTTTTTGCAGAGGTGGCTGTTATCGATTTCCTTTGCTTGGCTTTATTTGAATTGCCTGTCACTTCCTTTCACCATGGGGAACGATTGGGGAACGACCACGGGACACAGGGGCACAACTTTGACCAAGAAGACAAACTTACTGCAGTTCTCGATGTTTTACAATTTGCATTCACAACAAAGTACTTGCTCTGAAAATCTCCTGGTCGCGTATTTGACGGAACGAAGTATCGAACAGCACACCTACATACGCAGGGAAGCCTGGGTAAGATACTCACATTGGAGGCAAGAAGAGCGAGAAGAGCTTGAGTGATGAAGGTACTTGGTAAGAGTCCTATTATTGCAGATACAGATACATCGAGTATTTATACCTACAAGGATGCGCACAGACCATGTACAAACAAGTACAAACTGAGTTCTGTCGCAGAACCATAAACTCACGTTTATGGTAATATGTGACTTATAGTCATATAGTGTGACAAGCACATGATGTGACATAACATGACATATGTTATGCACGTCTGACACATATCTAATGAGTCAGGGATCTAGAGCGAGTCTAGATTGTTCTAAGTCTAGAACACTTCCATATGTAACTCCATATGGGAATACACATGTTTATAGACATGTGATTGACTGTCGAGACATCCGTCTAGAATGTATTCTCAACACTCCCCCTCAAGTGTGATTCCGTAAGGTTTCAATACTTGTTCACAAGAAGACATTCAAGTCCTAGTGAAGAGCCAAAATAAATGGCAGCAGCCGTAAGGGCGCTAAAGGGGATCTGCTGTGTCGTTTAGCATACGCTGTCATTTAAGGTCTTATCAGAGACCCATAAGTCTAATTCCAAAACAAGAATAGACAGGTCTCATCAGAAGTCAATCTGAGATCAATAGATCATCAAAGGATAAAAATACCTTTGAGAGATATGAAATAGCGCAATAAACATGCAGCCATTAATGGCGCTTGAAGCAGCCAGTGTAGCGCTTAGAGCAGCCACTGAAGTAATTGATTATTTAATTACTTTGTACCACTAACTACTTTTACTTCTTTCTCCGACGTCTTATCGTCGGTGGTCGTGGCAGTGTTATTGCCAGAGGATGATGAAGAAGCAGCGGCGGAGGCTGCAGTAGTGGTGGTGGTGGTGGTGCTGGCGTCGGTCGAGGCAACATGCGCCAACTGGTCGGCATGTGCGAAGCGAGTGTAAAAGGCGGTGGAGAAGTAGGCGAAGAATGCCATTGGAAGCCTGCTCTAAAACTCGATTTGAGGAGCGTATTTAAGGCTTTGCCTATCTCGCACGGACCATGCTGAGTCAGGTGTTTGGCCTGATTGCATCAGCAAACCACGTGTGATAGTTTATTGTCATTCCAGACGAGTATCAATGGTTTTGACCATGGTTCACACAAAAATGAGACTACCAATGCAGGCAGCCCAAGAAGGCGCTCAAGACATAGTGGTACTCAGTTTTTATGGATCACATAGTAGTTGCAGCCAGTAGTAGCGCAAGAACTAGTATGGAAAGAGCATGTGGCACTAAGGCCGGGGATAAGTCAGAAGACATAACTCATTTAAGAGCTCGTTAGACTTGATCTGGCTCAAAGGGTCATTTAACCAACTGATGATATCATGCTTGGCATGATCTAAGCTATAAATAGCTTATTTATACTCTGGGAAGCTGCCAAATAAGGCGCTAACAACCATGGATTTAGACAAGGGTGCCTTTATCCTGAGTATGTAATATTATCATGGCAACACTTAAGGTGTGCTTATAGATAATGTCATCTGAGTCGAGTGTAATACTCCAGACTTCAGGGATGTGGATGAACTAGTTAGGTTCAGAGTCCACTGTGATAGTTTATGCTCTGTTCTGGAGTAGGGTCCAGTTTATCGTCATAGTGGACGTAGAGTCTTCAGAATATAATATCTGAGACAGCTGGTAGTTTCGCCATCGTTTCCCATATCGTCTGATGTACTATCCAAGCTATTTGCAAAATATAATCGCAATGATTGATATTGCAGCCATTATTTGAGCGCAGATATAATCAAGCCTAGTAACTGTGGCAAGCCCAAAGGGGCGCACATTGTTATGCAAAGGCTAGACAAGCAAACATCATGTGGATTGTTTTAGGATTAATAGAGAATGAATTATCTCCCCCTGAAAACCAATTCCATGGAGTACATTTTACAGATTTTATAGGCAATCAAGCCAACTGTTATATGTGATGATGTGCAAGCAATATTGCAGATTATAGTCAAATAAATGACTTGCGATGTAGTTCTTTGTAGTTGGCAATACTTATGTTGGTGAACAACCGATTTATGTTCAGAGGTCAATAGAGAATCCACTCTAAGACATCAACACAGATTTACTATGTTTGTTGCATGATACAACAATAACGCGTGAGGGTGTTATTTGGTCTTTTTTTGTCAAAGGAGGCAGCCAACACAGGCGCTCTACTCAATGCAAGAACCAGATCATTGTCGCAGCCAAAACAAGGCGCAGATCAGATGATGGGTTGATCCAAATCTCAAGAGTGTGACAAGCACTCTGATGCGTTTCATGCGATCAAATAGTAATCTTGGTATTCCAAGAACCATATAATGCAAATTAATGCATTATTAGTAAGCCATCAATTAAGATGCTTCATCAAGTAATCATGGAAGATATACTTGGGAATAGAACCCAACAATAGTCTGATAAGACTAACGGATCAATTCATATAATATTCTCTTTTATCCAGAATTCATCGTTTCTGGGTGAGAAATCATAGGGGTATAAGCTGGGATAAGCTTTTTCTTTTGTTCAAGTTGACCATTTGATAAGTATGCAGCGGTCACGGCGCTCCTTTAATGGTACAACCTATAGAGTGTTGTATACGAAGCAATGCATCTGATGGTGAGATCAAAAGATCAAAGATCAGTCTTCTAGCAATGGTATCGCAAAGCAAATAGCGCAGAATGCTGCCATTAAAATGCTTCTCTATATTCTCCCCCTTTTCACAGTCAAGTATGGCAATCATTTCCCATGTATCTTTGGCTTTCAAAGAGCATATACTGAAATAGATGCAGAACTTGGTTGGGAAACCAGAAATTCATGCAGAAAAAATAATCGCAAACTGCGGAGGAATTACTCTCCAAGTTATGCTGAGGTAATTACTCTCAGGCGATTTATTCCAGCAATATTTGTAAGCTGTGATACAATCTGATTTTTTTGACTATATCCATTTATGCCATAGGGTGTGTACCATCACGGTCATCCCTATATGATTCTGTGACAAGGTCATCGCTGCTTGATTAAAGCGCAGATGCCTTTATAAGTCAAAATGCAATGCCAGCCAAAAAGGCGCAAGATGCATCAGAAATCATTCCCATGCAAGAAATGGAGAGTTCAGATAAGAAGCTTTGCATTGCCCCAAATCATCACTTCTTTTGATGAAAGAGTGGAGGAACAAGATTGGTTGGCTAGACCAATTTGAATCGATTTAGGTTGAAGGGTTGAAAAACTCTTCTTCGCATAATAAAGTATTATATATCGGCAGCCAGAATGACAATTTTTGAACACTATCGCAGCCTGTCAAGGCGCAGAATAAGTGTTATGCAAATGCCATAGCGCACGAATACAATATTACTTTTTAAATGCTTTGAAAGCATTTTCTGTCTTATCCAATATAAGGTGGAATATTAATTCCTGAAAAGGAAAGATAGACGCAGCAGAAAGACAAATTAATGACTCGCGCAGTCTTCTTGACAAGCTTATTAAGCTGTTTCCTTTATAGTGGGTGGCTCAACGGCACATCCAACTTACCGGAATTATTCCAGATTGGATATAAGTTATTTGAACATAAAATGCATTTGCATTTTTAAATCTCTCTTTCTTTCGTTCAAAATATGAACACATTGCAAATCAATGTATTGATTGCAAAGAAAGAAAATACAATCGTTCTACACAATGATTATGCTGTTATAAGGTCCAGGCGTGGAAACGCTATGTCGTAATTGTCGATGGGTGGACCCTTGCATTGTTCTGTTATGACGGCATCATGCACCAGACCGGCGACGCAGCTAGAGTAGCGCAGAGCACCAGGGTCTGTCGGTGCAGATAAGAAAGACTTCTTTTTCCATAAGTTCCGAAACAGCTGATGAAAAACATCGCACGATGTCGGTTGAGGATCATAGGAGATACCTATGCCGTAAAGGTAATCCTCAAGTGACAAATCGGGAACAGGGTCAACACGATGATGATTGTATGTTTCAACAATCAATTCTCGAACCTTATCATAGGTGAGATCATCATTGTAAAGAAGGGTTTCTATGGCAAAGTCATCCCAATCAGGAGACGGGAGGGCAGATAGAAGCATTAGGGTCCGAGTCGATGAAGAAATAGAATGATGTGCGCCGAGATGATCAAAGATTTTATCAAGATAATCAATCTCGGTTGCAGGTTGTCGCTTCATAGAAAGTTTGAAGGATAATGCAGCACGAATGTCAGACAGAACTGTTTCATAAACAGCTCGTCCGAACCTATTCTTCAACTCAAACCAAGTTTCAGAAGACATATTTTTGGTGAGTTTGATCGACGGGTCGACACGAAGTCGAATATTGGCTAAAGCCATTTGATCCCTAATGTTCCATGCCTTGACTTTAGTTGTATGGGCTTTCCTCGTAAGGTTAGCAGACATCAAGGGTCGCTTCTCAGCACCATCAACAATTTGCCACAAACCCTGAGATCTAAGGAACGAACACATGGTGTTCGCCCACTCAGGGTAGTTTGTGCCGTCAAGAACGGGAACAGCAATCAAAGAAGTGATTGAAGACATGTTTGTTTCTAAAAAGAAACAGTGGTCAGCAAATATTCAAGACCAATTTAAACCGATAAGAGGTATTGTCTGAATTGTTTGTGACACATGTCAGAGAGAGTTTATGTAATAGCCTTTATTTATGTGACTAGGGGTCACAATGCTGTGGTATTTACATAAAGACGGTCGCCTATAGATCAGGCGATTGCTCCATCTTTATTACCCCGGGTGTAACCTCGGGTGTGATTCTCCTTTCTTCATCGTCACTATTATTGAAGGGGGACGGTAAGTCCCTCGTTCGAGCTCTCCGGATGTTACTTGGGCGTGGCGCCCAGGGATCCTAGAGTCAAAGTTCAACAAGTGAAGAGAATATAGATGGGGATGCATACTGCTTTTTTCTTTCCACATTTGCGAGTACAGACATGGCATGCATGCCGTCCGTATCGCAATTGCGTGACTTTCACCTTTCGGATGCGTGGTGTGACCATGCAATTCAGAGTACAGAGGTGTCGTCTGTGGAAACCGTCATCTCGCTGAATAACGCGGATGTCACGGTGTGACCAATGGTTTGCTTGAATGAAACCATAATGGAAGCAGATGCAAGATCCTTTCATCTAGGAACGATTTTAAGTCAGCATCAAATCTGAGATCGTGCAACCATAAAAATGGGAAGTCCCTGAGGCAACCCAAAAAGGGCGCTTCTACCAGGTACAGGGTGCAACAGATCAAGATTGATCGACGAAAAAGGTTCAAGGAACAGAAAGTTCCTGAGAATCGTAATGTCCGAATGTCAGCACATCGAGATACACTCGATTTGGTTAAAACCAAATGCCAGACAGGACATGACACAGCGTGAGAAAACCCCAAATCTAGATCGCAGCCAAATGAAGGCGCAGATACAAGAGAGGGTTTTTCACAGGGGTGTGGCGGCCGCCTATCAAGGCGCTCAAACCACAGGCTTGTACAAAATGTCCAAATATAGACATAGGCCATAAAAGGCCCTAGTCTAGATCAAGAACTAGATGCAGCCCTAGGGGCGTTTTGCTAGTCTTGGACATCAGAACTAGGTGCAGCCCAAAGGGCGCTCACTAGTCTGGAACCTCCGAGTATCAAACCAGATAACTAACTTAGACTAGTTTATGCTACTAGCTAAAGAGGCAGTAGCAGCCCAAAGGGCGCTTTTAAGACTCGCGCTCACTGGCTAGGCCAGGTTAGTATCTAACAGGCTAGACAGTCGCAGCAACTCCGTCAGAGCGCGCAGACTGTACTGGGCAATCCGGGGCCCATAACCTATCGAACAGCACACCTACATACGCAGGGAAGCCTGGGTAAGATACTCACATTGGAGGCAAGAAGAGCGAGAAGAGCTTGAGTGATGAAGGTACTTGGTAAGAGTCCTATTATTGCAGATACAGATACATCGAGTATTTATACCTACAAGGATGCGCACAGACCATGTACAAACAAGTACAAACTGAGTTCTGTCGCAGAACCATAAACTCACGTTTATGGTAATATGTGACTTATAGTCATATAGTGTGACAAGCACATGATGTGACATAACATGACATATGTTATGCACGTCTGACACATATCTAATGAGTCAGGGATCTAGAGCGAGTCTAGATTGTTCTAAGTCTAGAACACTTCCATATGTAACTCCATATGGGAATACACATGTTTATAGACATGTGATTGACTGTCGAGACATCCGTCTAGAATGTATTCTCAACACGAAGGTGCTGTGGGCAGTTGAACTTCTTTTGAATGGCATTGCAGCAATGTGAGCGTGAGTAACTGTAGATCTTCTCAGAGACTTCGTTCACGGAACTAGCTAAATTTGCTTTAAAGCGAAGATTGGTACGATGGCCCTAAGTATCGTTGGTCTGGCCACCGCTGAACACTGGCTTCAAAATATAAATTGTGTGTTCCCACTCAACTTTTCGTTCTTTCCTCCACTCCTCTTTCTTGGACTTTCACTTACGATGCGCCGCGACCCCGCCCTTGAGGTGTAAACGACGGCAACGATGAGCTCCAACAATCTGCTCTACGTCCTCGAAGCATCTCCCCGTTCATCGCTCTTTTCAGACTACAAACTTGCTGAGGCTTGGCCCTCTGTTCCCGTCTACCCGCTCCCACACCTCCCACACCTTCCATTCGACTCTTATTCTCCCAACTCTCCCGTCGACACGCATTCATACTCCTCCCCGCCATCCTCTCTTCTATTGTCACAAGAGCCGTCGCACCTTTCATGACCTATGTCGTCGGCCAGACCTTTGCCACTTTTGCAGCCTTTCCCCAATGCCACCCAACCCACGAAGAAAATCCCGCCTCGTTCATGACGTTGGAATTGCTGCACTCCAGCTCGTGGCTCTTGCATTCCGCGCTCTCGTTCTCAGCAGCCTAACGTCGTGCCTTTGGCTCTGGACCGGGGAGCGCAACGTCATGGCGTGCGAAAACGTGTCTACCGAGCTGTATCAGAGAAGGAGCTGGTTCGACACCAAGATGGGAGCAGAAACCACCGACGACCAATGTCCTCTCGGTGATGGTGGCCTCATGGCTCAATTTAATCGGTATGTCTCTTGCATTGTATCTGATTTCTCATACTCATTCTCTTCTCACAGCGAAACTGACGACGTCCGGACTGCCGCGTCACTCGCCTTGGGCCAACTCCTCCAGTACCTCACAATATGCATCGCATGTCTTCTACTTGCCTTTATTCGCTCCTGATCACTCGCCCTCGTCATCCTCTCCGCCGTCCCTCTCCTGATGATCATTCAAACCCAAGGACTCGCTGCCCCTTTTCTTGCATCTCAGCGGTCTGGAACAGCCACAGCCGCTACCATCATCGACTGCGCAATTGCTTCCATCTCCTTAAATACCGTCTGGGGAGCTACCAGCGCGCTCGCTCAATTTACCACGATGGCCATGTTCGTCCCAGGCTTCTGGTTCGGTGCCAAGTTCGTTCGGGAGTACAAGGCTTCTGCCAGAGATGTCATGACCGTCTTTTGGGCTTGCCTCATCGTGACAATTAACCTCCAAATGTGCATCCCCAAAATCATCGCCCCCTCCAAAGGCAAATTCGCCATCGTCGCTCTCCTTACCCCTGTCGGCGACGCATCCTCTCGTTCGTCCACATACTCCGAGTTTACAGAGATCCCAGTCTCCCCTAGTGCACCATCGACAACGTTCTCAAAGACAAAGCAAAGAAAACCCTCCCGCAACATGGTGCTTCGCAATATCCGGCCCGCTGCCTGCGTAGGAGAGATTTCTCTCCATAACGTCACATTCACCTACTCCACACTCTCCACACTCTCCACCCCTACACTCAGCGACGCTTCGCTCTTCCTCCCCGCACATGAAATGACCTTCATCGTCGGTGCCTCCGGCTCCGGAAAGTCCACCATAGCACAGCTCCTCCGCGCGTACGCCCCCGAGATGGGTAATGTCTGCCCCGAGACGGACATGCGATATCTCGACGAGGAGTGGATGTGCTCATGTGTCCTCGGCGTTGGACAGAGATGGGGTGATGTCGTTGTGGATGGCAAGACGATCGCGGAGAACGTCGCGTTAGGCGTGGCTAATCTTTCACCATCTGCTGTGGAGGAGGCTTGCAGGTGGTACTTGGGGGAAGTGGTGTTGCGTTGAGTGGCAGGCAGCGGCAGAGGTTGGCTATGGCGGGGGCATGGTTGAGGGACCCACCCGTTTTGGTGTTGGGTGCGTTTTACCACCACTTGTTTGTAGATGAAGCTACCTCGGCTTTGGACGCCACCTTTCCGTGCTCCCGTATTCGAGGCACCCAAGGCCTGGCACAAGTTAAGACAACCTTTGTCATCACCCACGACCTCTCCCAGGTCTGCCCCAATGATTTCGTCTACCTCATGATTCCGGACAGGTCGTCGAGCAGGGATTCCGGCGCGATCTCGAGAAGGACTGTGGACCCTCTCACTCAGTGGCTTTGCTCGCGGACCTGGCGAGTTCCGCAAAATGCTCGATGTCCAGCTTGGGATGGGCGGGTTCCTGCCGGCTAAGGACCTCGATGTGCACTTTCCCTCGACCGACATCGAGCTTGAAGATCAAGACACTCACAAGATGGAAGAGATTCACGAAACATCAAACCCTTCTCCACCCCCTCACTTTTAAAACATAAATATTTAACATCATCACAAATCTTACCTCTACCGACACCTCTCCCGTTCTTGTTAATATCGACACACAAACTGTGCCTGCGACCGACATCTATACCCTTCCCCGCAAGTGTCTATCCCTTATAAGCTCCTTTTCTTCTTCGGCCTCTTCATTTGTACTCTCTCTCTGGCGCCATGACCCCTCTTCTCCTTCCTCCTCTCCCGACTCCCCTCTGACAACCGGTTAGGCGGGATTGTCCTCGGCATTGCAGGGCTTGATGGTCTTCTGCTCGGATTGATGACGCACGCAACCTTGTTGCCGCCGTCATGGGACAGTGCTTCGTCATCGGCAGCATGCTGGGTGTTGGGCTCGTGTGGGCTATGGCGCGGGGGTGGCAGTTGACCCTGGTCGGGTTTGCCCTTGCCCCCGTTTTTATGGGTGTGATGGGGTTGCAGACCCAGCTGGTGGCGGGGTGCGAGATGCGGAACAAGAAGGCATGGGAGGACGTTGCACGGGGGTATTATGATACCATTGTGAATGTGAGGGGCATCCGTGCGATGGGTGTTTTAGGGAGAGGTTTGGGAAGGCAGCCGATGAGGCTTTGACAACGGGAGTGAAGGGTGCGTTTGTGAAGGGTTGCACGTATGGAGCTGCGAGCGGGCTCATCTATCTGTCCGAGGCGCTGCTGTTTTATGTTGGGGCGGTCCTCATTGCGAAGGGAACGTACACGTACCTCCGATGGTGGAAGTCCTCAACTTGGTTGTGACGATGTTATTATAAATTGTTGATTATAAAAAAAATAAAAATAGTAAAAAAACATGTCGCAAGCAGATAGACCTAAAAGCAGACCACAATTATATGCCTTCCAGCCATACATCATTCAACAAATCCTGTGCACTAGAGCGAGAGATGGGGTCCAATGTCAGACAACGACGCATGAATGCAGCGACATCTGGCACATCATTCTTTTCAACAGTTTGCATATCGTTTAAGATACTCTCGAGGCTGCTCGGCGTAAAATTTGTGACTCGAAGAAGGGCGCCTGTCATACACGATGTCACTGTCAGAACCTCCTGACCGGGCCGAAAGACCTCTCACTTACCAGAGTCACTGAAGTAGTCAGTTTGGCGGCTGCAGGCTTCAAGGAATCGAGGGGGAAATGGTCCCAGATACTCAGCCATATTCTGCAAGTGGAAATCGGTAGAGTACATGTTTGGTTGACCAAAAAGGTGGAAGTCAGTGATTAGCTCAAACAGCTGAAGTAGAGAAACCTTGATGAGGAAAAAAATCAGAAAGCCAACTCAGTTAAAAACATACGAGACATCCCACTGCCCATATGTCGATGGGCGACGACCATGGGTGACCGAGAATAACTTCTGGTGCGCGAACGATAGCAGGTTGGTAGTGATCTCCATGGGTATACTTTTCCACTTTGGTAGCTGTTTATAGTTCAATGTGAGCGTATTATAAGAAACCTCGCGATGAATGTACCTTGACCATAGTCAATAACGCACACCCTGATATTGTCGAGAGACCGGTTCAGGCCGAAATCCGGGAGAGGTTGCGACTTGGCAATAAACACTGGACGGGACGAGATTTTGTGATTCAGCGAGGGCATAGAGGCAACAGGTGGATTGGCCTGCAGATACTCGTATATTTGTGGGCCAATCAGGTCAGAGGGTAACACGAGAACATTATCAGCTTTGAGGTCTTAAAATGGCATCACTCGCAAATTAATTTAAGCAATGATGATGCCACAAAATCACCTGTATGAATGTACCCACACTCACGATGGAGGTAGTCTAAAGCAAGAAGTATCTGCTTGATGATTCGCTTCGCAACAGGTATGGTAAAAGAGCTCCGCTGAAGCGGCCTGAGCATCTTCAGGCTTGAACCCAAGACATTCGTCACAAAACAGATATGATTGCCCGCGGCGCTTGTGGCGGTGAAGCAGCGTCGGAGTGTCAGGCAATGCTGAAAGCCTGGGTGACGGGGATTGGCGGATTCGATCCTTCTGAAGACTTCATATTCCGGTGACAAACCACCAACGATGCATGCTGTCGCATGCGCGGTCAGGATTTTCACGGCAACGTATGTTGTGGGGTCCGTGGCCATGTCACTGTAAGAAACAGATAGATGAGCCGAGCCAACAAGGAGGGGGGTGGACGCACATCCCGAGCCACACGGTAGAGTGGCGAGCCCACCCAAGCTTCACGACCTGGATCAATTCCGATCAAAAATGTGCAGGTGAGTGACGGACATACCTTGCGAACTAATCGGTATTGGCCTAATCGATATCCAACCAGAGGAGATGCGTAGTACCCATAACCTTCCTCAGCACTCGAGAAGAGAGGCTCCTCGTGGTGGTCATCCCTGAGCAAAGGTGTAACTGTCTCTCGTGTGTCAAGTGTTCGAGATGAACCCGAGTCCTGAACCGGAACTGATGCCACTTGAGTTTGACTGGTCATATTCCGGGATGAGAGGGATGTCCAATGGGAATGTTTTTGACTCGAGAGGGCGTGATGTAAAGTTAGTTTACGAGGCCGCAAGCGGAACATACCCAGCAGCGCCGAAGTCAGTACGGGTGGAGACAAACGATGAGTGGATGATGTTTAAACTCCGACAGCGAATTTCCCAGGCGGTCGATGACTTGACCATCATCACATGCTCAGTAAAAAGGCCGTGTATTAGACAAGCAAGGTGACAGAGGTTATGATGCATGTAAATTTTTGAAAAACAGGAGAATCTGCACAGATCTGCACTCAGATGAGAAATACCTGCAATTTGCCCACTCACTGTGGTAATTTGCCTCTATGAATGTCGAATATATCTTGGATAAATTGGGAAGGATATTATGATATGTTTTGTTGTTTGTTGATCAGATAAATCAAAGAATTCAATTCTGATTTCTCCCTCTGATAAATTGACATGTGATCAACATTTTTAAAGAGAACACAATGCTATTAGGTTTTCCAATATGATCTACAATAGCTTCACCAACCCTATTCCCAATTTAAAGCCACGTCTCATCAAGAACTAATTGGAATTGATAATGGATATTTGATTGATGGATAAAGATTGAATTCTGATTGAGGTATGAGCAATGAATAAAATGTGAAAGAATATCCAATATGCTTTGACATGTCTTCTCATGATTCTCCCTCCTCCAAAGTGGATTATATTCTGAAAGTTGATCATGATTTATCCTTCATTCAAGCCATACGAGACATATTAACAATATTATTTAGCTTACTTATGTGGAACAACCATGGTGTTTCCTCACAAAAATAGTGTGTACACATGACCAGGCTAACAGGGAGATTGAAAACTCATGCAATAAATGGCATAAAACAGTCATTATAGGGATAATGTACGAGAGTCATGCTGGAGTACGGCTAGGCAATGGTATGGATATGGATAATCCATGCAGATTAGTGTTGCCGCGGTTCTGACTCCAGTTGGCTCTGAGCCAAAACCGCACTGCACAGAGCTGAAACCAAGCCAAACCGTGATGTTCCGAAGCCATAACTTCCAAAGCCGTGGTTGTAAGTGGTTTTGGTTTGGCTGCTGGCTTGAGCCGGTGCCTTGTAAACACAACAAACACAAATTCAAACAAAACATTCGCACGTCTCTGAGACTTCTTTCTGCAAGCAAGCAATATGATTCAAGTGTAAATATGTCATATAAAATGCCCTAAGCGTGACAATAATGATGTATGTAGGTAGGGCAGGGGAGGGATTCTTATCAAAATAAAATGATAGTAAAAAAATGTCAGTTGCGAGCCCGCTTTTGACGATCTACCATGCACTCCTCATGCTGCCGTTTCTCTTCCTTTGTTTCGAAGACAATTGCAAGGTGGTCTGCAGGCAGCCGCACCTCAATTCCTGTCCGAGTTGAACTTGCACCAATGGGATCAATGATTTCGACGAGAGCTGCTTCCTCGGAGCCACAGCGACTATGACAAATTTGAAGAGCAAACCTACCCTGATGATTGTTATGCTTAACAAACCATTCCAAGGTTCAGGCAGAGTATGCAGGAAAGTGGAAAGGCGAAGAGCAAAGTGATTGCTAAATCTAAGGAATCTACTATAGTACAAGAGGTTTATATAGGTACTGACTATAGGCGGTAGCGGATGAGTCAGTACTGCGGAAGGCAGTGCGCATGAGTAAGGCAACTGCGGAAGGCTATGTACAGTGAGTAAGCTGACTGCAGAAAGTGAGTCAGCGCGGGAGCGAAGTATACTAAAGGGGATGACGAAGTAATGTAATGAGTCAGACTGGGAATTGAAGGTTGCGAAAGTAGACATTAGACATAGTAAGTTCGTAAGAGGGCACCAAGTCGGGCCGATAAGTAAAAGATATGATGTGGTCCTCATACCGTAGAGTCCGTAACAATGATCCCCCTTGAGAACAACAAGCAGAGCATCAGTCTGCTTCACATTTGGATGGATGATAGAAACCCAATCTGGGTCCAAAATGTGCATCCTTTGATTCGCTGTGTAAATGATTTTTGGCTGTCCGTCACGCATGGTGCTGGAAACATAGACCCACGACAGGTTGAACTGGCCGCCAGTAACCTTCACCTGTACTTTGACGCCCAAGAAACGTGGATCAAGAAGATCATGATTGGGAGTGGGCGCGGATGTGGAGGGTGTTGTGGGGTGGAAGTAGCAACCTGGAGTCTGCGACGATGGATCCCAAGCTGGGGTGGACGATGAGCCTCCAGGCTCAGGCATGGGGGTGGTTGCAATTAAGATGGGGGGGGGGGGGGGCCGGGCGCGGGGAAGTGGGTCACAGAAAAGTGGGTCGAAGAGGCGACTTTGTGGGTACTGGAACTCGAATAGCTCTTGCTTGGTGCTGAAAGTAAGGATCATTAATTAGCATCAGAGGATGAATGTATATTGGATGGAACTCATACTCAAATTCAACCACATCATCATAATCAAAGATCGCCTTCAGGAACGCCACATTTGGATCATAGTTCATGAAACAGACTTCAATACTGAGGCCGCTCACTGTATCTTGATTGGGCAGAACATTCTCAACAACCGCGGGCTGGCCTTTATGCTGGTGTCCATGCTTGATAACCATGACCTTGACCCCCTGCCAAGGGACTTGATGCCGCTCCTTCAACGCTGCTGAAAGTGCCAAATCATCTGAAGAGGGCAGCGACACAGCATGCAGCATGGGCGGTTCTGTGATTGAGGCACTGTTTTTGTGAACGACAAATGACTAAGAAAGAAGTTAGAAGATGAATGTTTCTTCCCTGAAAAGAAGTGCTGTACCTCCATAGCAGGACGGGTGTCGTCACCACCTTTTTCAAGGATCCAGATGTCAATGTAGTCTACCCGCTCTACAAATCCCATTCAGCCTCTATGCACGCCTCTGACAACTCTGACAAAATTGCCAATACTGATGGATTTGCGGACGTGGTACCATGGAAGTTTCAAAACCTCACCCCCCATTTCAGCGACTTCAATCTCAACAAAGTCTGGTTGAGCAAGTTTGACCCGGCCAAATTCCCCATTGTGCAAACCTTCAACAATTTTGACCGACTCTCCAGCAAAGAACACCCATTCAAGCAGGGTGGAAAACTCCTCGCCCATCAGGCGTTGGATCCCTGGGTGTGGGCTGAGGAGGAAAAGGGCATGCAATTCAGTGGAGATGGAGACAGCCTCAGACGACACAGAATACACATCAAAGTCTTTTATCAGCAGGCCGTGTTCGAAAGTGCACCCATCGAAAAAGAAAGTATCATTCCCTTTCGGAGTCGGTGGGATGCTGAAGATCTTTTCAATGATGGAGGGATTGAAAAGAGCCTGGGGAGGAGGAGGAGTGGAGTGTGGCTGCTTGCCCCATTTTCTTGATGAGAGAGGGGTCGAAAGCTGGAGGCAAGGCACCAGGAGGAGTTGTACGCCACCCCATGGCATTAACTTGTTGACATACCCAAGGTCACCTTTGTAGGCACCTCTTAAGACCCACACCCACTGTCCAATCCTGAGCCTTAGTTCCCAATCCTGAGGAAGACGGAGTGTCGCTGGTTGATCTTCCAGTGGGACAAACTTGATGATAGGTGTTGCTAGCTGGTCTTGTGAAACCAACAGGTTTCCTCTCTTCATGACCCCGGGGATGCGGCGCAGGAAGCTACGGAGGTTTGGGGTCATGTCGGCCTCGATGAAAACCGACCCTCAGAGAGGTCCACAGGTATAGGCCGCTGATAGAACGTCTGGCGTCGCCCTGTCCTTGACTAGCTGGAAGAGCATGTAGACAACTTCTTCTTCAAATCCAGGCTGGAATATCCTTGAGACTTACCACAAACGAGATGAATGGAGACTTACCCAGCATCAGAGTGGCCAAATAGGTTTGTCTGACATTTGAGGTTGACACAGTAGATTGTGTGGTAAAATTCCGCCAGACGCCTCATCGTCGTATGTGGTTGTGGGGCATTGGCGTGGTAGCACACACATTCATGGACCACATACCAATCAATATCATCCTCCAGCTCATCCTGTGGCTTGTCCAGTCCGCCGGCCTGGTAATTGTTCCACTGCCGAATGCCGTCAGGGTGATTATCCTCCTGGTCATTGATAAAACCTAGAGCTACCTCAGAAGTGGATCAAAATAAGAGGACAGATTGCTTACCATCCTTCTCCTCCTCCTCCTCCTCATCATCATCATCAGCATCATTGACTTGAGCCTCGAGATCCACGAAGGGATTATGAGCTTCCGTGATCTGTTTAACAGACTGTAAGCCCCCCACGTGTTGCATGAGCAAGAAGACAGACATACCTGGCGACAACTCATCCTGTTGGTGGGTTCGATTGACGACCTATGGGACATGATAATTAGCTTTCATGGTACGGTTGATGTTCAAATCGTAGAAAACAAAGAACAGCCCTCGCTCCACGGGCCCCCAGTTCCCTTGCATCACTCCTTCAGAGCGAGGAGTCCATGAATCTGGCATGCGCGTATCATATGCTACACATCAATTCGCCCATGCAGGACGTGCCGCCAATGGGTGGGGCTTTATCTTTGCCCCCACTTCAATTCGAGTACTCATCAGGGCTTATGATTTACTAATTACATGTACTAATAAAACCTATCTTACAGAACTTACTGAGGATGAGGAGGTCGGTAGGTGGTGGTGTGAGAGCAAGAAGAAAAAATCATGTGTTGGGGTGTCCAGTTGTTGATACACCATGGGACTCAAACAACGGAATCGGGGGGTCGGAAGTCATACTTACAATTTAATCTAATATGCGTTTAGGGCCTCGTGGAGGTGAGAGGTGTAGGGAAAGGTCCAGAGTCGCGTGGCCACTGTTTATTCAACCAGCGACCCGGTTCCCCAGTTCGTCAATGGTTATGGGCAGAGGCGGTGATCGTACTGGTGGTTGGATCGCTACTGAGGTACTGGTGCTCGACCTCACCTTCACTGCTTTCCAGCGCCTCGGCGGTCAGAGTGAAGACAGCTCTCCTAGATGCTCGTGAAGAGGCCAACTGGACGGCGTTGACGCCGGTGGGGAATTGCTTGTGGGTGGCCGCCTTCATTTGCTCCTCATTTGTGCATGCATTGGCCTGATGTACACATGTTAGGCTCGTGTAAATACACATCATGCACCTGTTGCTAGTGTTTAAAGGTCCGGTTTTTTTGTTTTTGTGAATATCTCAACAACTACTGGATGGAATTTCATCATCCAAGAGATGACCCCCATTTATTTTAGCTGCAACCTGTTGCCAAGATTCGCGAAGGGCAGCTCTTGACGTTCGATCCGCCTCGTGTGCATGTGATTGTGAAGCGGCGGTGTAACAGCAGCGTCAGGTGGGGGATTGAATTCATCGGCGGATATGATCTGCCTTGTGAAGGGTGTTATCGTGAAGCGGTGATGTAACAGCAGTGTCGTGTGGATTAATTAAGTGACCTGGGCTTTAAGTTATTGACCTATTAAATGATGAATGGATGGTAAACGCACCTGTTGCCAAGATTCCCAAGGGGCGCTCGATGTTCGATCCGCCTCGTGTGTGTGTGATCGTGAAGCGACGATGTAACCGCAGCGTCAGGTGGGGGGGGGCTTGAATTCATCAGTGGATATGATCTGCCTTGTGGGCAGTGCATCGCGAGCTGACATCGGCAATGCAGTAGCAGCGTCCATGGACAGTTAGTTTCCATATACTTATTTGAATTAGTAGTTCTATTCTATTTACTAGACTACATTAGATAGTTCTACTATACTAGTGGTAGAGTACTATTGTGCATATGGGGAAGGTGGTGGTACAAGAGCAAGAAGAAAAAATCACGTGCTGGGGTGTGATTCCATTGTTTGAGTTCCATGGTATATCAACAACTGGACACCAGGCTGAGCCCACGGAGGACCAATTGAGGGAGTACGATGCGTGTGCGCAGCATCGGGCTGTGTGCGCATGTCCTTAGTCTTATTTTACTTGTAATATATTGGTTTAAACCGGTTGAGACCAGTCCGGTCTCACTTTCTTGAGGTAAACGGAACCGATGCACCGGTCTTGCATCGGTCCGGTTCAGTTTTTTTGAGATCATGTGAACCGAAAAATCGGTCTCAGTCTTGGTCTCTAAATTTTGAGGGTCAAAAACCGGACCGAATCGGACCTTTAAACACTAGTTGCACGTGAAGGACGTGTGCGAGTTCTTTACTTTCCCCCACGTCCTATGGCAGAATCCTGTAGGAATCCTGTCGGAATTTCGGATTCTGACAGGAATCCTCCAGGAATTTTCACCATATATTTGAGTGAGAATTGCTGTAAAATTCCACCAGGATTCTGCTAGGATTCCTCCAGGAATCCAAAAGGAATGAAATTCCTATCAGAATCCTTGATAGGAATGGTGACAATCCTGGGAGGAATTCTGCAGGAATTCCTGCCCAGGAATACCAAAGTTCAAAAACAGGGTCAGGTGACCTAGGTGGTCGACATTCAGCAACTTCTGAACATTGATCAGCATTGTCACATTGTGATGGCTGATGACCATCCTGTCCTCCCACCACCACCACTGTTGCCTCTCGCTTGCTGCCCCGTGCGCCTTGCCGCCTCCACGGCTGCCGTGACCCTGCAGCCTCCACCGCAGCCACTGCTGTCAAGATGAACGGGGACCCCCAGGCCCCCACCACCCAGTAAGCTGCACCCTCACCCCAGTGAACACCAACGACTAACCACCGCCCTGTCCATGCCGGGGCGTCGGGGTGCCATGTTATTAGCCCCAGCGCCACATCCAGACCCTGGGACGGCCACCCAACAGCCCTGTGCAGCCACATCACCACCTGCCTCGCCACCACCATGGTCACCATTGTATCAAAGCCCCACCGCCCCCGCCTCTCGACCCCTCGCCACCACTGCCTGACGAAGCGGAAAGGGACACCCCCAGCAACCCTGCAATGACAGACTATCCCCCATATCCACACTGGGGCCTACGACGCCAGCACCTGCATGCCACGTCACCACCTGCCTTCACCACAGCCACCACTTGTGCATGAAGCCCCCAACTGTGATGTCCTCTCGCCCCCCCTCAACCAGTGCCACATCGGACGCAACATGACGAGTCGGAAAGGGAACCCCTGGTGAAACAAAGGAAGTGAGTCTGGGGATGAGCGCGAGTGATATCTCTATCACACACACAAACACCAAACACAACAACAAAGACTGAACAAGTCTCGCGATGCGTACTTCTCAATCGATATAGTTCGGGGTGATGAGTGGGATCACTCAGGATGCGACTCTTCCAAACAACAATTGAATAACTCGTTTAGCGATGGCTCAATAAGTCTCAAACAAGACTTAGAGATAGTTCTCAATAGATAATGAACTGAGGTTTGTGATTTCCTAACCAACAAGATCTTGACCGAATACAAACACAACAATGACCAATACAACTGATAGATAACACGATTTGATGATTGACAAGTTCTCGAACACACAAAACACAATTGCGACTGACTTCCGATGCAAACCAAACGATCTTGAGGCTTCAATGATACTCACGAACAACGACAGATGCACAAGACAAATGCTATCAATTCTGGGGCCAATCTAACCTAACCTATCTACGACGAAACTATGAGACTTTATACATGAGCTGCAATAAATATAGAAAAGGGATGCATGTGGTCTCGCTAAGGGGTATCCAGTCAAGTCAGCCTTCGCTAGAGACGTCGCGATGTGTCCATGTGGTTGACAATGCGACAGGTACGTTCTTTTCTCCATATTCTACCTCTATCATGCTTGTGAGGACACTATTCCACTATCTTGGTCTATTGATACACCTCGAGATGATGCCAATGAGTTACTGTGAGGTATCAGATGCTTTGATTAAGGGTCATCTCAGTAAGCAACCGATCAACAACCAATCCATATCAATATGTCTGCCATGTAATGCACATTGATTGCGGTGTATCAAACCTCGGTCTGTTTGATCCGATGTCATTGGCTATTCCCCATATGGACCATTTGGACGTGAAGCGAGGCGCACATTTGCCAAGCCTCTCGCGAGAATGTCTCCAGTCAAGCCCTCAATGTATAGTAGACAGTGCTAGTGTCATTGATAAATCCAATATAATCAATCTCCTTGTTTCGCGCTTCATTTTGAGAGGTGCTTGATAGTCTTATCTATCTCACAAGACAATCCCATGGCTCTCGAGTATCATAGCTATGCCCATAGTGGTGACCAGCGCTATGTCCTACATTGCCATGGTCTCTAAATGCTTTAAAATGTCTCTCTAACGTCGCCACTAAGTCCTCAGAATCGGAGCTCATCTAGGACTCTCTATATCCCTTAGTGATAGTGTGAAATGGTGCAAAATGCAAAGATTTAGGCCTAGATGCATCGCGGCCCTATCACTGGTAAGCCCAACTCACCCTAGCTGCCCCAGTAGCTGACCACCCCCCCCCCCCCCCCTTCATGCCCAATGGTCCCCCATCATGCCCAACGACCACCATCTGCCCCCAACATCCTGCAGTCGCGCCCAAACCCCTTAATCGCCCCGTTTTTCCCTGAACGGCCCTCCTTTGTGCCCAACGGCGTCTACTCACGCCCCAAGCCCTCCCTTCATGCCCAACAGCCACCAGTCACCCATAACAATGGGCTCTCGCCTCCACATGTGCCCAACGGCCGCCAGTCGCCCCAAATGGGGCCTGTTGTCACGCAAATCCGTGCCCCGTGCCCTGACGCCACCAGGGCCCTAGCCCCGCCTTATGCGGAGGGGGGTTATTTTTTGTACTTTGTATACAGTGACTCAAAAAATTGATTCAATGTTTGACACCTTTTGAATATCTGCCGAATAACTTTGTATCTGATATAAATAATACCGGGATGTTGGTATATGGAAGGAAGCATTTGATCAGGGCCATCCATCAAAAAAACAATTAGGTAACTCCAATGAGTATCCATGGAGATATGATCAGTTTAAAACAGGAACTCATTGAATCAATTCTTTGAGGGGTTATCAGTGTTATATCCGTCTCCGAATCTCCGATCCACTCCGATCGTCCTCCGACTTTCCGGACCTTCCGGACATCCGTTACCTCCGCATCTCCGCATGTTGCCGTCGTGCATTTCATATTCATAACTCCATGCCTTTATGCATTTCATATTCATATTCCCGTTTACTTATGCATCGCCTTTTCCGCATGGTCTGTTGACCGACATCTCCGATGTTCGTTACAGTCGCTGGCAACTTACGCCACAACTCCGGACCTACTCCGACCATCTCCGTAAAGTAATCTCATTTAGATATTTAAGCTTGTACCATACCTGTAGTTCCTCAGTTCGAATATCAACAAAGTTCACTCCTCTACTCCCCGTTCATGCCAGAGATCCTCGCTGTGGTACAATACGCCGACGACATCCTCATCTACTGCTCTTCCTCCATCGTTACCCTTCGACGAGCTCAGTACTGTGTCCGAGTCACAACTCCGACGTCGTCCGACCATTTCCACGTCAACGTGTCTCTCACCGAGATCTTTCCGAGGACCTCCGCATCTCCGACCTCTCCTCCGACCTCCTGAAATTGGGACACCTTATCCAACAAACGGCGGCGCAACACATACGTTGAAGCCACGTCCCTCCCCTTCGTCGTTCCTCCGCATTCCCGGAGTTCCGCTCCGGCCTCAGTCCTTCGTCCGACCTCCAACGGACTCCGACGAAGCTCCGACTTTTCACCTACTTAACAGTATATTCGAACTCAAACCGTTTTTGGATTCCTGCTAGTCATGGCACTCCGAAACACCAAGACAGCAAAAGCCGCAGAAGCTGGCACTTCTAGGCAACAGGTTCTACAAAATGTCGAACAACGTTTAACAGAACTATCCCCCGTAACTCCCACTACTCCGACACCTCCGGGTTTTCAGCCCATCACACCTCCGCATAATATTCCGATCCCCACTTCCCCCATAGAATCTGCACCCCCGTCTCCTCAGAATATTTTCGGCCCACAAGCCCTTGCGGATGCTTTCCTCTTAATGACCAATGAACTCAAACGCAGCAAAGGTCACAAGCATCATAAAAAGGCTAAGGATCCGGACACCTTCAACGGTTCCGATCCCCGGAAACTGAACCAGTTCATCCTCCAATGCACATTGTTCTTCCGCGACAACTCCGAGTATGACGATGACTCTGCCAAAATCACTCTCGCCATCTCTTTCCTCCGAGGCACAGCTCTCGATTATTTCGAGCATTTCATCATCGAACCGGACCCGGATAACCCCCCGGACTGGTACGAAGATTGGTCCGCATTCCTCCGCACACTCCGCACGGAATTCGGGGTCATTGACCCCGTTGCGGATGCTGCCGACTCTCTGGACAATCTCAAAATGCGCGAAAATCAACATATTCTCAAGTATAATATCGAGTTCACACGCCTTGCTGCCAAAACGCACTGGGACAGCTCCGCCCTGCATCACCGGTACTACTCCGGGTTGGCGGAGCGGATTAAAGATGTCCTTGGGACTCAAGCAAAGCCAAGCACGTTACCAGCACTTAGGGAGCTAGCACAGACTATTGATGCTCGCCACTGGGAACGTCATCGCGAGAAGTCCCACTCCGACAAGTCCGCATCCAAATCCGACAAATCCGAAGCTAAAACCCCCTCCGCAAACTCTGATAAAAACAAACCACAGACACAGAACCAGGGCAAACAGTCGAAGCCTTCCTCCGCTCCCAAGTCCGACATCTCCGACAAACTCGGAAAAGACGGAAAGCTAACTCCGGAGGAACGCAAACGCCGTTTTGACAACAACCTCTGTATGTTTTGTGGCAAAGCTGGACACATCACGAAAGATTGCCTGAAGTCTTCGTCCTCCGCCTCTAAGGCTAAGGCGCGCGCTGCCCAAGCCAAGACCACGGACGAAACAAAAAATTAGCGGGCAGTCCACAGGACTCTGTACGGCCTGAGGACTGCGTTGAACCCATCCGTACTACCGCTCTACTCAACGCTTCCGCTCTTTCCGATCCCAATTCCCTCCGTGTCCGACTTACATCTCCGCTTATCTCCGATTCTTCTCCGATAGCCGCCCTTGTGGACTCCGGCTCTACTCATTGTTTTATTGACTCCCGTTATGCTTCATCCTATAAACTCCCTTTCACCTCCATACCTCCGATCGAACTTAAATTATTTGACGGAACGTCCAACTCCGTCATTACTCAGGCGGTTGATCTCCCTGTATACTTTTCCTCCGGTGAATATATAGCCATTACAGCCTACGTGACTCCGCTCGATTCCTCCTGTTCTATGGTTCTTGGATACAACTGGCTCACCCGCTACAATCCTATGATTGACTGGGTATTGGGCAGTATTACTTTCCGTCCACAGCTCTTGAAGGAGTCTCCGACCTTGACGTCTTCTGCCAGGTCAGCTCCGCTACCTCCGCAGACCTCTCCCGATACTCCGACCTCCGACTCCGGCACACCCGCTGCTACTCCGGACGTTGTTCCGAATATTGCATTGATAAATGCAGCCGCATTTGTGCGCGCCTGCAAACTTCCGGGTGCCCAATCCTTCCGAATTCACCTCTCCGACCACACGATCTCCGCCCAATCCGTTTCTATGTCCGAGGAACCTCCGGACCTCTCCCATATCCCAGAGGAATATCACGATTTTGCCGATGTTTTTAGCAAGACAAAAGCAGACACCCTCGCTCCGCATCGTCCGTATGACCTCCGCATCGAGTTAGAAGACGGATCGACTCCCCCTATTGGCCCTATGTACTCCATTTCACAATCCGAACTATCTGCCCTGCGAAACTTCATAGACGAACATTTGGCCATTGGCTTCATTCGCCCCTCTCGCTCTCCGCATGGCGCTCCGGTCCTCTTTGTCCGAAAGAAGGACGGTTCCCTCCGCCTGTGCGTCGACTATCGGGGCCTGAACAAAGTTACCAAGAAGGATCGATACCCTCTTCCGCTCATCTCCGACCTCCTTTCCACTGCCGGAAAAGCGCGTGTTTATACCACTCTCGATCTCCGGCATGCATATCATCTTGTCCGCATTGCCGACGGAGATGAATGGAAAACCGCTTTCCGCACTCGTTACGGATCGTTTGAATGGCTTGTTATGCCTTTTGGACTATCCAACGCCCCTGCTGCTTTTCAGCGATTTGTGAATGACATCTTCAGTGACCTCCTCGATGTTACAGTGGTGGTCTACCTTGACGACATTCTCATTTACTCCGACGACCCCGCCAAGCACCCCGACGATGTCAAGGAAGTTCTCCGACGTCTCCGCAAGAACGGACTTTACGTCCGCTCCGACAAGTGCGAATTTTCTGTCGACACAGTCGAATATCTTGGTTTCATCCTTTCTCCCTCCGGTCTCCGCATGTCCGAAACCAAGGTGAAGACCATTCAAGAGTGGCCTGAACCTCGGAAAGTGAAGGACGTACAGTCTTTCCTAGGATTCGCAAATTTCTATCGACGTTTCATCCACGGTTATTCGGACATCGTTGTTCCGCTCACCCGACTCACCCGGAAGGGTACTCCGTTCCGTTTCTCCGACTCCGCACGGAGTGCGTTCAACGAGTTGAAGCTCGCGTTTACCAAAGCACCGGTCCTCACTCATTGGATTCCTGATCGACCTATTATCATCGAGACGGACGCCTCCGACTACGCACTTGGTGCTATTTTGTCCATCCGGACCTCCGACGAGGAGATACACCCAGTAGCGTTCCACTCCCGCACCTTCACCGCCCCGGAACTCAACTACGACACGCACGACAAGGAGTTACTTGCTATCCATGAAGCATTCAAGGTATGGCGACATTACCTTGAAGGCTCCGCTGCTCCGATCGACGTTGTCACGGACCACAAGAACCTGGAGTATTTCGCCACTACAAAGGTTCTCACCCGCCGACAGGCCCGGTGGTCCGAGTTCCTCTCTCAGTTCAATCTCTTGATTCGCTTCCGCCCCGGACGTCTCGGTACCAAGCCGGACTCTTTGACTAGACGATGGGACATCTATCCCAAAGAGGGGAATAGCGACTATGCATTGGTAAACCCAAGCAACTTCCGACCGGTCTTTTCCCAAGAACAGCTGTCCGCATCTCTCCGAGCTACGGAGTTGTTCACCCCTGTTCTCCGCGCCACAGTCATAATGGACATTGAACAGTTGCACTCCGACATCCTCCGTTCACTCCCATCCGACCCAATCTATGCCGACCATCTCAAGGAGCCCAAACCGCACTGGTCCGTAGACTCCGACGGTTTCCTCCGTCATAGTGGTCGCATTTATGTCCCCGACTCCGATAACCTCCGGCTCCGCACCCTCCGCAACAAGCACGACCATATTCTCTCCGGACACCCCGGACAGAACAAGACAGTTAGTCTCATTCAACGAGATTATACTTGGCCTGGTGTTCGAGACTTTGTCAAAAAGTACTGCAAATCCTGCACCACTTGCATGCGCTCTAAACCCCAACGCCACAAGCCCTATGGTATGCTGAAGCAACTCCCAGTTCCGAACCTTCCGTGGAACTCCATATCCATGGACTTCATCGAGACACTTCCGACCTCCGGCGGTTTTGACGCAATCCTTGTTATTGTTGACCGAATGACAAAACAAAGCATTTTTGTTCCGACTACGATCCACTGCACCTCCGAAGATCTAGCCACCTTGTTCATCCTGCATGTGTTCTCCAAGCACGGAGTACCGGAGCATGTCACCTCCGACCGAGGCCCGGAGTTCGTCTCCCGCTTTTTCCGCTCCCTCGGAAAAGCCCTCAACATGACTCTGCACTTCACCTCTGGCTACCATCCTGAAGGCGACGGTCAAACTGAACGTACCAACCAGACCTTGGAACAGTACCTCCGCATTTTCTGTAACTATCAACAGGACAACTGGTCCGAACTACTTCCGCTTGCGGAGTTCGCGTACAACAATGCTCCGAGTGCTACGACCGGGATCTCGCCCTTCTTTGCCAATAAAGGTTATCATCCGAACCTCTCCGTCCATCCGGAGCGCGACCTCGCATCCGCCCGTGCCCGACAATTCATCGTAGACCTGGACGAGCTTCACCAAGAACTCAAATCTACAATCCTAGAAGCTCAACGACGTTATCAAGGCCCCGCCGATCTCCGGCGTGCTCCGCCCCCTCCGCTCGAAGTAGGACAGCAAGCTTTTGTGAAGGCTAAGTTTTTCCGCACTACACGACCCTCCAAAAAGCTGTCTGAAAAGTACCTTGGCCCCTTTGACATCCTTGCCAGGAATGGTACACACTCTTACACCCTCCGACTTCCGGACACCATACGCGGTGTTCACCCCGTTTTCCACATCTCCATGCTGGAGCCATCTGTTCCGAACGACATTCCGAACCGGACAGTAACTCCGCCTCCTCCGGTCGACGTTGAAGGAGAAGTGGAATACGAAATCGCCGAAATCCTTGACACCAAACTGGATCGCCGGCGTTCTTGCAAACTGCTCTACCTAGTCCGTTGGCTAGGCTATGAAGGAACCGATGAGGAACAGTCCTGGCTACCCGCCACGGAACTCGAACACGCGACGGACTTAGTTGCGGACTTCCACTCCGCGTATCCGGAGAAACCGGGCCCCTTATCACACCTATAGAAGCACGCAAGACTCTCATATTGCAAAAAAAATAATAAAAAATAATGAAAAGAAACTAGAGGGGGGAGGGGCTACTGGGTTTTGGCCTTTTTGGCCGGCGGACCCTCATTCTCCGACCCTTCCTCCGACTCCTCCGTTTTTTCCCCTGTTTCTTCCTCCGCTTTCCTCGCCTGCTTTTTCTCCTCCTCCATTTTCTCCGCTTGCAGTTCCGCAAGCTCCCCCTCGTCCAACCCCTCGTCCTTCTCCTCGTCCTCTTCCTCGTCCTCTTCCGCACTTTTCGCCTCCCCTCCGTCATCCTCCGACTCCGGAGCCGCCGCCTCCAGCAAGAAGTTCCGGTAGGCGAGGTGGTTGTTTAAAATTTGCAGCTGCCGGAGCAGCGCCCAACCGACCCTCGCCGACCGCTCCTCTCTCTCCTCCAGAGCCTCCCGGAGCTCCTGGAGCTCCTCCGCGACCCCTGCGCCGCAGCAGTTCTTTGCCCCGCTCGGGCCCGCGACCTCCGCGACGGCCTCCTCCGTCTTCCCCCGTTTACGCTTCGCCCTCGTCTCGCTGGTTTTCAGGCAAACCCGTTTGCCGTCTTTACACCGCTGGCATGCGGTGCCTTTCCCCTGCCTAAGGAGACTGTCAGTAAGAAAAAGAAGATGAAAAAAAAAAAAAAAAAAAGCGGGTACTCACAATGGCCACTTGCACTCCACCTTCGCCTGCGCACAGGCCTGACACGCCTCCCCCCGGACCTCCGATTCCTCCGCTCCGCTCTCCGCCCTCTGTTTCCCCGCCTTCTTCGCCCTCTTCCTCTCCGCCTCCGCCTCCGCCTTCGCCTCCGCCTCTGCCTTCTTCTTCGCCTCTGCCTCCCTCGCCCTCCTCTCGGCCTCCGCCTTCTTCCTTGCCTCCGCCTCCTCCTTTTCCTTGCGTATCTGCGCCAGACGGCGCAGGAGCTCCTCTTCGGAGTCGTCTAGGTTGGCGCTGGATCGGGGGGGCTGTGTGCTCGAGCCTTGGGGCATGTTGGTGGTAACTGGAAGAAACCCTTGAAAGCCGCTCATCTCCGTTAAATAACCGAGACCACATGACCTTGTTTATTTTCTCGCGGTCTTCCATGGGTGTCAGACCTAAGAGGGGAATACTGTTATATCCGTCTCCGAATCTCCGATCCACTCCGATCGTCCTCCGACTTTCCGGACCTTCCGGACATCCGTTACCTCCGCATCTCCGCATGTTGCCGTCGTGCATTTCATATTCATAACTCCATGCCTTTATGCATTTCATATTCATATTCCCATTTACTTATGCATCGCCTTTTCCGCATGGTCTGTTGACCGACATCTCCGATGTTCGTTACAGTCGCTGGCAACTTACGCCACAACTCCGGACCTACTCCGACCATCTCCGTAAAGTAATCTCATTTAGATATTTAAGCTTGTACCATACCTGTAGTTCCTCAGTTCGAATATCAACAAAGTTCACTCCTCTACTCCCCGTTCATGCCAGAGATCCTCGCTGTGGTACAATACGCCGACGACATCCTCATCTACTGCTCTTCCTCCATCGTTACCCTTCGACGAGCTCAGTACTGTGTCCGAGTCACAACTCCGACGTCGTCCGACCATTTCCACGTCAACGTGTCTCTCACCGAGATCTTTCCGAGGACCTCCGCATCTCCGACCTCTCCTCCGACCTCCTGAAATTGGGACACCTTATCCAACAAACGGCGGCGCAACACATACGTTGAAGCCACGTCCCTCCCCTTCGTCGTTCCTCCGCATTCCCGGAGTTCCGCTCCGGCCTCAGTCCTTCGTCCGACCTCCAACGGACTCCGACGAAGCTCCGACTTTTCACCTACTTAACAATCAGAAATATCAGAATCTGATGCTCCACTGATTCTATAGCAACCAATGAGTGACAAATAGTTGCTATAGTGATGCTACCTTTGATTGGACCTGGACTGAAGGTATTTAAGCAGTCCAAATGCCTTCAGAATGTTTTGAATTCCACACACACCCTATTTTCTTTTTTTTAGAAGAAAAACATCCTTTCTCTGGCCGCCAATAGTCATTCCACCTGCTCTGTTGCATCTTTATATCTGGAGACTATGAAGGCCAATCCAGGACCACAATTCCTTGCTTCTCCATCCAGTTTATAGCCTTGTTGGAGATGTGCTTGGGGTCATTGTCCTGCTAAAAAATTACTGTCTCTTCAAAAATTCCACTTTCATCTATGCTGGGCAGCAAGTGACCCTCCAAAATGGCCACATACTGATCACCACCCATCCTCCCCTCAACCTCTGCAAGTGCCCCAACTCCATTCCATCCCATACAGCCCCATACCATAATGTTTCCACCTCCAAACTTCAGTGTTCCCTCCACCTCTCTTTCAATCAACCCCTCTCCTTTCTTTTTCCAGACCCACTGCTTCCCATCTGACCCAAATCTGTTGATTTTTGTCTCATCTGATCAAATAACCCTCTTACAGTCCTCCACAGTCTACTCCTTGTACTTGAGAGCAAAGGCCAACCATTGCTTGTGATGTGCCAATTTGAGGTATGGTTTTTTTTTCTTTGTTTCTGCCTTGAACTCATTCCTTTTGAGGAGATTTCTGATGGTTTGTGAGGAGATGGGGCTGAATATGATGGTATTGATGTGGTTGGTGGCCTCCACAGTATTGGTAGTCTTTCCAGTTGTAATTTGTCGGATCATAGCATGTTGGGCAGTGGTGGAAAGCTTGGAGGGATGACCAGCAGAGGGAGTTTGGCGATTGTGAAGGAGGTTTTGGAGCACTCTGGATACAGTAGGCTGACTGATACCCAGGCTAGATGCAATAGAGCGAGTGGAATGACCATTGGAGGCTAGAGAAAGGATGTTTTCCTTCTGAGCAGAGGAGATGGGGTGTGTGTTGAATTTAAAACATCCTGAGAGCATTTGGACTGCTTAAATACCTTTAGTCCAGGTCCAATCAAAGGTAGCATCACTATAGCAACTATTTGTCACTCATTGGTTGCTATAGAATCAGTGGAGCATCAGATTCTGATATTTCTGATAACCCCTCAAAGAATTGATTCAATGAGTTCCTGTTTTAAACTGATCATATCTCCATGGATACTCATTGGAGTTACCTAATTGTTTTTTTGATGGATGGCCCTGATCAAATGCTTCCTTCCATATACCAACGTCCTGGTATTATTTATATCAGATACAAAGTTATTCAACAGATATTCAAAAGGTGTCAAACATTGAATCAATTTTTTGAGTCACTGTATATTGTGTCTCGCCTGCCTTATGCAGGGTAATCAATTTACATTATGTACATCGGGTTTTCGGCGGCCTGACAATCTGGCCAGATAAAGCAAGGTAATAAATAAAATATAAGTAAGATGATATTAATGAAACAGAACGATGTGTGGTCATAACTGCTAGAAGAATGGCGAGACTCACTGTCCTCTCAATGCTTTGCATGCCCCCTTGCCTTAACAAATGAGGGGGGGGGGGGGGGGGGGGGGGGTTTAGTTTGTATTATATAAAATTAATTAAATACAATTGAAGCTACTGAAAGGAGTGAATAAGAATAACAATTACTGCCATCAGATCACTAATGGTGTCATAACCATACGATTCACATCCGACTTATCCGACGACTCCGACATTTCATCCGCTCCGACATCCGCTCCGACAAACATTCTATTTATATTGAATATACTTCTACTACGTAACATCCCAACCATACTTACAAGTAGACATATGTTGTTCACTTTTCATTTGCTACTCTCCGTACTCCGAATGTTCCGATGGTCAACTCCGATATCTGCACATCACTTATAGTAATGCTGATCATTCTAGTCTACTATAAATAGTGTACAAACCTGTTGTAGAACCTCAGTTCAAATATCATATGTTATACCTCATTCGCATCCGTCTCTACTTGCCTTTGAGCATTCTCTCCGTCACCTCCGCTCATCCGCTCATCCGCTCATCCGACATCCGCCAATCCGAAATCGAGGACCACATCAAAGAGTGGGGTGCAACGCACAAGTTGAAGCCAGGTCCTTTCTGCCAACGTCGCACTTACCGCATTCCGCTCCTCCGCTACTCTGCTCCGACTCGTCCGACGTTTTCCGACGTTGAGAAACACACTACATGACAGTATATTTGAACTACCACCATTCTTTGATTTACCCAACAACCTCTACCCACATGTCTCAAACCCGTAATACAGTTCGAACAACTAGGACTGCTCGTGCAGCAGCAGAACGTTCATCCTCCACACCACGCTCTGCTTTTCTTCGAGGAACACGCAATGTAACCATTACCCCTCAAGGAGCCACAGCATCATCATCCGCTCCTACCCCCGGACCATCCGTTCCTCCGCCTTCTTCCGACTCTCAGCTCCCACCACTTCCTGCCAGTCCTCCACTAAACCCACCAACAGAACCCTCCGCACCTCTAAATTCTGGCTTATTCGGCGGACCTCCAGGAGGATCTCCTCCTCCTTCCGACGGTAGTTTACATGGAGATTTGGACGACTCCGATTCCAATCCAGATCAGGAACCCAATCTAGCTGAAGCCATTCTGCTCATGACCAAAGAGTTGAAACGTCGAGATACAAAGAAGAAAAAGTCGTATGCCAACGAACCGGATACCTTCGACGGATCCGATCCACGCAAACTCTCCGCATTCATTTTACAATGCAAACTTTACTTCTCTGACAACGACAACTTCGACTCAGAACATTCCAAAGTCAACTTTGCCATGTCTTACTTCCGAGGCACAGCACTCGAATTTTTTCAACCCTTCATTCTAGATGATGATGAACCCAATTGGCGGGGTTCTTTCCCCGAGTTCGTCCGACTTCTCCGCTCCGAGTTTGGTACCATTGACCCTCAGGGCGAAGCTGAAGAACAGTTGGACAACCTACGGATGAAGGAAAATCAAAAGATATTGAAGTACAACATTGAATTCCAACGTCTTGCTACCAAGACTGACTGGGATGAAAACTCCCTCCGACACCGCTACTACGTCGGACTTCCGGATCAGATCAAAGACATCCTCTCCCAACAACCCAAGATCAAGTCTTTACCAGACCTACGATCCGCGGCTCATACTATTGACGCTCGCTACTGGGAACGTCAACGAGAGAAATCCAGAACCGATAAACCCACTCCCAAGTCCGACAAGAAACAATCCGCTCCGAACCAATCCACTCCACAAACATCATCAAACAAACCCTCCGCTCCCGCTACCGCTTCCGCTTCCACATCCGCTCCGAAACCCGACCTCTCCAGTAAATTAGGCAAAGACGGCAAACTGACGTATCAAGAACGCAAACATCGTTTCGATAATAACCTTTGCTTATTCTGCGGTAGCGTCGGACACGCTGTCAAGGACTGTCCCAAGTCCACCTCCTCCACTTCCAAGGCTAAAGGGAAAGCCGCCCAAGTTGGCACTCAAGCCAAGGAAAAAGGTAAGGAGATCGAGTCAAAAAAATAGGCAGTGGTCCTCATGAAGCACGGTCTGAGGACTGCGTTGACTCTCTCCGTGCCTCCGCTCCCATCCGACTTAACGTGTCTGCTCTCCCCGATCCGAACTCTTTACGTATCAATATCTCATCTTCTTTTTTCTCTTCAGATTCTGTTCCAGCACTTATTGATTCAGGATCTACTCACTGTTTTATTGACAATAACTTTTCCTCCGCTTATGATCTTCTGACCTCCGCTATTCCGCCTTTAGAACTAAAGCTTTTCGACGGTTCTTCTAATGTGTTTATCACTCAAGTTGTAACAATACCTATATGTTTTCCTTCAGGTGAATCTTTTGAACAGGATTTTTATGTTACTCCGCTCGACTCCGCTTCTTCCGTGGTTCTTGGATACAACTGGCTCACCCGCCACAATCCTATGATTGACTGGGTATTGGGCAGTATCACTTTCCATCCACAGATGCAAAAAGAGCCGTTTCCGACATCGACGTCGACCCCCTCCCAAGGTAGGACAGCTACGCTTCCTCCTCCAGAACCTCCGATCGTACCTCCGCAGATTTCACTCATTAACGCAGCCACATTTATGAGGGCATGCAAATTGCCTGGTACACAATCCTTTCGACTTCACCTTTCGACTCGCTCCGTTTCCGCTCACTCTGCATCCGCTTCCGACACCCCCGACTTGACAAACGTACCCGAAGAATACCACGACTATGCTGACGTCTTCAGTAAAGGAAAAGCAGACACTCTTCCACCCCACCGTCCCTACGACCTCAAAATCGAACTTGAAGAGGGCTCCGCTCCTCCGTTCGGTCCGATCTACTCCCTTTCACAAACCGAACTCAATGCCCTCTGTGAATTCATTGACGAACACCTCACCATTGGATTCATCCGACCCTCTTCCTCTCCGCACAGTGCTCCCGTCCTTTTCGTTTGTAAAAAGGATGGCTCCCTTCGTCTTTGCGTCAATTTCCGTGGTCTTAACAAAATCTCAAAGAAGGACCGATATCCGCTTCCGCTCATATCCGACCTTCTCCAGACCGCTGGAAAAGCCAGTGTCTATACGGATCTCAACCTGTGACACGCCTATCACCTCGTCTGCATAGCGGAAGGAGATGAATGGAAAACCGCCTTCCGCACGCGCATGGGTCTTTTGAATGGCTTGTCATGCCATTTGGACTCACCAACTCCCCAGCCATTTTTCAATGCTTCATGAACGACATCTTCCATGACCTGCTCAATAAGTATGTTACCATATATCTTGACAACATCCTCATCTACTCCGACTCTCCCTCCGAGCATCAGAAGCATGTCCGCAAAGTCCTCCAACGTCTCCGACAACACAGCTTATACGCACGCACAGACAAATGCGAGTTTTCTACGGATACTGTTGAATACCTTGGCTTTATCCTCTCTCCGACAGGCCTCCGCATGTCGGATAAGAAAGTCAAAATTATTCAAGATTGGCCTGAACCAAGGAAGGTCAAAGACATTCAGTCTTTCTTAGGTTTTGCCAATTTTTATTGACGATTCATTCCTTACTACTCCGAAATCACCGTTCCGCTCACTCAACTCACCCGCAAAAACACACAATGGCACTTCTCCGACTCCGCTCGCGAATCTTTCAAAAGTTTGAAGAAAGCCTTTACCATGGCACCTGTTCTTACGCATTGGATTCCCGACAGCCCTATTATCGTCGAAACCGATGCCTCCGACTACGCTTTGGGTGCGGTCCTCTCCATCCGCACCTCCGACGACGAAATCCATCCAGTTGCTTTCCACTCCCGCACCTTTACACCTCCTGAATTAAACTATGACACCCACGACAAAGAACTATTAGTGATCCACGATGCATTCAAGGTTTGGCGTCACTACCTTGAAGGCTGCGCTGCTCCGATCGATGTCATAACGGACCACAAAAATCTTGAGTACTTTTCTACTACCAAGATTTTATCACATCAACAAGCTCGTTGGTCCGAATACCTCTGCCAGTTCAATCTCGTCATCCGCTTCCGCCCTGGCCGTTTAGGTACGAAGCCCGATCTTTTAAGTAGACGATGGGACGTCTACCCTAAAGAGGGAAATAGCGACTATTCGTCCGTCAACCCAAGCAACTTCAAACCCATCTTCACACAAGAACAGCTCACCACTTCACTTCGCGCAACAGAGTTATATATGCCCGTCCTCCGTGCCACAATCATCATGGATACGGATCAGCTCCGCTCCGACATCCTCTCCGCTCTTCTGACCGATCCCATTTATACCTCTTTCCTCGACAATCCTAATCCACGCTGGATCGTGAATGAAGCAGGTTATCTACTCCACAATGGACGTATCTACGTTCCCGACTCATCCGACCTCCGTCTCTGCATTTTCCGCAATAAGCACGACCATATCCTCGCTGGACACCCTGGTCAAAATAAGACTATTAGTCTTATCCAACAAGAATACACTTGGCCTGGAATGCGTGACTTCGTCAAAAAGTATTGCAAGTCATGTACCACTTGTATGCGCGCCAAACCCCAACGTCATAAACCCTACGGTCTGCTTAAACAACTCCCTATTCCTGAATGTCCCTGGCATTCTATTTCCATGGATTTCATTGAACCCCTTCCGACATCCGCTGGCTCCGATGCGATTCTGGTCATTGTAGACTGCCTCACTAAACAAGGCATCTTCATCCCTACCACCATTAATTGCACATCCGAAGACCTAGCAAACCTTTTCGTACTTCACGTCTTTTCCAAGCACGGAGTTCCGCAAAATGTCACATCTGATCGCGGACCTGAATTCGTCTCCCGCTTTTTCCGCTCTCTTGCAAAAGCCCTTGATATGAGACTTCACTTCACTTCTGGATATCACCCTGAAGGCGATGGTCAAACCGAACGCACCAACCAGACACTCGAACAATACCTCCGCATTTTCTGCAACTACCAGCAAGACAACTGGTCCGCTTTGCTTCCGCTTGCGGAGTTTGCTTACAACAACACTCCGAGTGCCACCACAGGTGTATCACCATTCTTTGCCAACAAAGGTTATCACCCCGACATTACACTCCATCCGGAACGTGATCTAGCATCCGATAAAGCTCGACAATACATTGTCGACTTAGATGAATTACATCAAGAACTAAAGACTGCTGTCGCAGAGGCACAACAACGTTATCAATGCCCTGCGGACGTCCGACGTTCTCCGCCTCCCCCGCTCCGCGTCGGACAAGAAGTCTTTGTTAAAGCTAAGTTCTTCCGCACCACACAACCCACCCAAAAGTTATCCGACAAATATGCTGGCCCATTTGAAATCATAGCCCAACCCGGCACGCAGTCCTTTACACTACGTCTACCCGACACTATGCGTGCTATACACCCCGTCTTCCACATATCCATGCTCGAACCAGCAACTCCTAACGAGATTCCAAATCGGATACAATCTCCTCTGCCTCCGCTCGAGATGGACAGAGAAACCGAATACGAAATTGTGGAAATCGTCGACTCAAAGATTGATAAAAGACGACGCTGCAAACTCCTTTACCTCGTCTGCTGGTTAGGTTATGAAGACACCAGTGAAGAGTTTTCTTGGTTACCCGCATCCGAGCTTGAACATGCAGCGGATACGGTAGCGGACTTCCACTCCGCTCAACCAACTAAGCCAGGCCCCTTATCGCGCTTGTAACAAAAAGAAAAGAAAATCTATTAAAATTTTATACTAACAAAAAACTACTTTCGCTGTTTTTTGTTAGATACCCCCTCCGTCTCCTCATTCCACTCCGATCCGGATTCCTCTTCCGCTTCCTCCATCCGCTTCCGCTTCTTCGTTTCTTCTTCTTTTTCTTCTTCGTCTTCTACCTCCTTTGCCAACTCCTCCAATACCCTATCATACTCCTCCGCATCCTCGTCCTCGTCAGATCCCTCCTCCGAAGCCTCCAAATCCTCCCTCCACGTGATAACCGTCAAAAGCTCCTTGATCTCCCGCAGTTCCTTCAACTCCACCTTTATCAGCCGCATCTCCCTTATCATGCTCCTAAGCCCTCTCACCACCTCCGTGCCTATGACCACCTCCGGCGGACCAAACCCCTCCGGCATGAACTCCGGCTCCTCCGACACTGCGGCTATCCGCGATCCCTCCGCGGTCCCCTCTCCCTTGGATGATCCCGCCTTCGCGTTCTTCGTCGCACCACCTGCCACCTTAGCCTTTCCAACCCTCACTGCCTTGGTCATCCTCCGCTTCACCTCCGACTCCGCTTCCGCTCCCGTTCTGCAGCTTCGTTTTAAACGCTGGCACCGCCAGCACGACGAAGCATTGTCATTCCTAAAGAACAAGTTAATAACGAAGCATATAAAGAAATAGGAAAAACTCACTCCGATGGCCAAAAACACAAGTCCCCCGCTTTCAAGCAGGAGGTGCAATCCTCCTTCCCCTGCTCGTAACTCGCAGGCATATTCTTGAAAACCCCCTGCAGCCGGACCTTCTTCACCTCCGCACTCGCCGCATCCGCATCCGCATCCGCATCCGCATCCGCATCCGCATCCGCACCCACACCCGCAACCGGTTCCTTCGCCTTCGCCTTCTCTGCCTTCCTCTCTGCTCGTCTCCACTCTTTCGCCGCCCTCTTCGCCTCCGCGCGCTCTGCATCTTCCTTCACACACTCCTCTGCCTCCTGCAGTTTCCTCTCCAACTCTTCGGTGACCTTCTTCTGGCGCTCCCTTTCAGCACGAAGAGCGGCGAGGGGTGAGTTTTCAGCGGACATAACGGATAGGCGTCAGGATAGATGTTGTGGTTGGGTGACAAGAGAGAAAGATCACGCATAAAGCTTTTCAACCAACGGTCATGTGGATTACCTCATCTGGGCCTCAGGGTTCGGCCCTAAGAGGGAAATACTGTCATAACCATACGATTCACATCCGACTTATCCGACGACTCCGACATTTCATCCGCTCCGACATCCGCTCCGACAAACATTCTATTTATATTGAATATACTTCTACTACGTAACATCCCAACCATACTTACAAGTAGACATATGTTGTTCACTTTTCATTTGCTACTCTCCGTACTCCGAATGTTCCGATGGTCAACTCCGATATCTGCACATCACTTATAGTAATGCTGATCATTCTAGTCTACTATAAATAGTGTACAAACCTGTTGTAGAACCTCAGTTCAAATATCATATGTTATACCTCATTCGCATCCGTCTCTACTTGCCTTTGAGCATTCTCTCCGTCACCTCCGCTCATCCGCTCATCCGCTCATCCGACATCCGCCAATCCGAAATCGAGGACCACATCAAAGAGTGGGGTGCAACGCACAAGTTGAAGCCAGGTCCTTTCTGCCAACGTCGCACTTACCGCATTCCGCTCCTCCGCTACTCCGCTCCGACTCGTCCGACGTTTTCCGACGTTGAGAAACACGCTACGTGACAAATGGATTCTTTTCAAAAATTGTAGAATTCCTCTGATTCCTCAGGATTTCTATCAGAATCTTTGAATTCTCAGAGGATTCTGACAGAAACCTAAATTCCGATGGAAATCCTGGCAGAATTTCAGATTCCTTTCAGAATCCTATTGGAATTTAAAATTCTGTCAGGATTCCACTGGAGGATGTGGGGGACTGTAAAGTACTGACATGTGCTGGGCATGAGTCAATGGCATTGGGCACGCAAGGGGGCCGTTGTGTGTCAGTTGACGCTGTTGTGCATGAGGGGCGGCTATTGGGGGGGGAAAGTGGCTGGGTGGAGTGAAGATGGGGGATAAAAAAAGTGTGGGAAGGTTTCACTGGCTGTCGACTTATGTATGGTTCGACTCTCAGCATCAATGCTGAGCGACGTGCATTGTTGAAACGTTGAACGAATTCCACTCCTATAGATATTTCATCTATAGCACCATGTGCCCAATCCTATGACATACAAATAATGTACAAATAAGTAGACTAGTATATAAGACTGTCCTGTGCAATATAATGCTCTTACCGAGTAACCCCCACCTTGCAAACACCTCACAAGATTAGTAGTAAGGTTCTCTCTCTATTGTAGATACACAATCCATAGCACATAGCATAGAGTACTACTGGACTGCACGACGACCCATCCACTGTGATCACCTCCAGTGTTGATGAGATCATATGCTGTTCCAACAGAAACTTGCATCATTGAGTCCCAATCCGTGGCATTGTAAGTGCTAAAATTAGTTTGTAACTTATGTAGAGATACTTAAAAGCTAATAGTAAGCATATAACCAGTTAGATACATGAGCTATGTAGGTAGAGAGTCTGTACTCCAAAATGATGCATTGAAACACACTGTAAATTGTGATAAACAGTGCATCATGGGTTCCCTCAAGCACAAAAACCAGTATTTCTTTACTTCCTCCTTTCCACAACCACTTGAAACTACATGTAATATATATATGCTATTGAATGATTGTATGTGAACCTATTGAGATACTTTAAATAAAATGAAAGGACCTCATAAGGTCAATATGAGTAAAATAAGTCAAAATTTTGTCCAAAATTTGTATTTCAGCCTTGGATTCTCTTCATCCAGGGGACCTCCCAGCACCTTCATTTTTCAAATTTGGTTCATTCATTAAGAAGATATAACACTAACACTTTTTCTGAAATCTGCACATTTGGTTATTTCTATCTTATCTGGACTTCTAAAAATTATTCAAGGTGTTTCAGAAGATGAATACATATCCAATACATAGTTCTATTACTTCAAACTATTATTAGACCATAAGGAAGGGGCTGCACATGCCCGCATGATGCATTTTGCACATTGTTTACTATTGTTTGGTTATCAACATCGCATGTCTATAACTCACATTCCTTGGCCCAATTTGATGAAATAAGTACATATTTGATGGTATAGAATGCCATCCTATCTAATCAATATAGTAGAAGACTTTACTTGTTCCTGTGTAGACATAATAACCAGATGTGCGATGTTTTTTGGACATTTGTTTACATGTATTTGGCATGTTTGATGCGCATGTTCCACGCATCATCCAATGTTGAAACAATGCATCCACCTATTGCTGACCTTGCAATGAGGGGCACAGGTGGTGAAAAGGCCAGAATATATTTATAGATTATACATATAACCTGTCTACTTGCAATTGAGGCAGGAGGGAGTGCACACGCACACCTTTTATTTTATTTTATTTTTTCTTTCTTGTTATAACCTCAATTTATATTCCAGCGCCCGATCGCAGTCCGGTCTTGTACACTAAGTTACAAATTTAACGAGAACTACATACAGAGAGTATTGGAGAGTAATGCCCTGTGGTCACGGCACATGTGCGGAGAGAAATGAATATAAGTAACCAAGAGTGGGGTCTGCCCATGGATCAAGTCCACAAGAACAGACCCCGTATATACAGTGCCTCACAAAACTGATTCAATGTTTGTTGCTTTTTGAATACCTTCAAGATAACTCTGCAGAGAATACCAATTGGATTAAACCTTTGGTATATAATTGAAAGCCCTACTTCAGGGCTTTCAGAATATAAAGGAATCATATGATTTAGATCAGAATCCATGGAGATATGATTAAATTAAATCAGCAACTCATTGAATCAGTTTTGTGAGTACCTATGGCAATTATCAGAATCAAATGCTTCACTGGTTGTATGGTAACCAGTTGTCATGACTTACTGATGGAACTTGAATAGAACCCTGATGGGTTGTCAAGGAAAGTTGTATAAGAAGAATCCAACCTCAACAGCCTTCATAATTAATCATGCGCCCTATCTCCTCTTCCCACAAGGAAAACATTCTTTCTCTGGCCTCCAATGGTCACTCCACTCGTCATATTGCCTCTAACCTGGGTGTCAGCCAACCAACTGTCTCCAGAGTGCTTCAGAATCTTCTTTCTCATCGCAATCTCTCTTCTGGTGGTCGTCCATCCAAGCTTTCTCCCACCAACACACGAAACATACTTTCACAAATCACCTCAGGGAGAGCCTCCAATGCTGTGCAGGCTACCAAACATATCAACACTGTCATCTCCAATCCTGTCTCCCCAGAAACTGTGAGAAGGGTTCTCAGAAAACATGAATTCAAGGCTGTAACAAAGAAGAAAAGACCTTTCTTAAAGGCCATACATCGGAAGAGGCGGTTGGCATTTGCAATGAAGCACAGGGAATGGACAGTGGAGGACTGGAAGAGGGTCATTTGGTCAGATGAGACCAAAATCAACAGGTTTGGGGGAGGAAATATTATGGTTTGAGGTTGTATGGGTTGGGAAGGTGTGGGGAGACTTGCAGAGGTTGAGGGGAGGATGGATGCTGATCAGTATGTGTCCATTTTGGAGGACAATTTGCTGCCCAGCATGGAGGAGAGTGGAATCTCTGAAGAGGAGATCATTTTTCAGCAGGACAATGACCCCAAGCACACCTCCAAGAAGGCCAAAAAATGGATGGACAGCAAGAATATTGCTCTGCTGGATTGGCCTGCACAGTCCCCAGACCTCAATCCTATTGAACACCTCTGGGTTCATATTAAAAGGAAGTTGAATGAATATCCAACACCACCCAAGGGAGTCTGGGAGATTTGAGACAGAGCAGCAGAGGTGTGGAATAATATAGAGCCAGAAGTGTGTCAAAACCTGATAGAAAGTATGCCAAGAAGGGTAGAGGCAGTAATCAAAGCTAAGGGGGGTAATACCAAGTACTAAAGTATAAAATACTGTATTTATTGTACATACTCACAAAACTGATTCAATGAGTCCCTGGAGTAATTTGATCATATATTGATCATTTCTTATGGGAATTACATAATTATTGCAGATTCCAAGAGTCCTGAAGCAGGGCTTTTAACCAAGTATCAATACCTTCTTTTGATTGGCATTATTTGCAAAGTTATTTTGAAGGTATTCACAAAGTAGCAAACATTGAATCAGTTTTGTGAGGCACTGTAAACTACATATGCCCATAGGCAGAGACCGTGAAGGAAAGAAAACATAACACTGAAGCTCACCCGATAAGTTAGAATGGGGGAAAGGTGAATAACGCGGGATGGTTTGCGAGCATCCCCAGGAAATTGCCGATGTTGTACCTTTTGTTGGAGGCGTCGTCTCTATCAAAGAGAGGACATTTGTGGAGGAGGTGGTCGACCGTCTCAAGAGTGTCATCATCGCAGGCGCATGTAAATGGGCCCGGATGTTTGAAGCGTTGTCTGTAGACACTGATGGCGGCATGGCCCAGGGTGGCGCGGGTGAGGTGAGCAAACAGCGCATTGTTGTTGCCCGCCCAGGAATTGAGCCAAGGACCACCCTTGACGTGGTCCGGTTGAAATACTTTCTCCTTTTCTCCGGTGTGGAGAGGAAGGAAGGAACAGCCTCAGAAGTCGGGGGTGGAATGAAGTTTGCGCCATCCATTGACAGCACTGGTGGTGGTGGCGGTATGGGCAAAGTTGGGCAACAGAGGAGACAAGGCTGTTCCTTGGGTTGACTTGAAGTGACGTGAGGGGTCGGGGAAGGCAGAGCCCCCTTCGGTTATGCGTAACAAACCGTTCCAAGGTTCGGGCAGAGTATGGAAAGGCGAAGAGCAATGTGATTGCTAAATCTAAGGAATGTAGCTATGGTACATGAGGTTTATATAGTGCTGACTATGAGCGGTAGCGAATGAGTCAGTAACTGCGGAAGGCAGTGCGCATGAGTAAGGCGACTGCGGAAGGCTATGCACTAATGAGTAAGCTGACTGCGGAATGAGTCAGACAGCTGCGGAAAGCGAGTCAGCGCGGGAGCGAAGTATACTAAAGGAAATAAAGTATAATACGATATGTGTAAGCGGGGCCGATGAGTAAGAGTAAAAAGGTAAGCGTATATGTCCGTAGTCGTTAGTCCGTAACATGTTCCCCTCCTCAAGGTCTGTGTCCTCACAGACTACCTACTCCCATCCATCGTTGCCATTTGGATCGGCCCAGGCAGGGTCAACTCGGTTACCCCAATCCTTTATCAGTTCATCGTTTACCGCCGTGGCAAACTCTAAACCTCGAACGGCGAGGCGAAGGCATCGATTCTCGACAGCAAGGGTGTTGGTATAGTTTTTGAGGATGAGCTTCTCCTCAGCGGTGGGGGCGGTTGGTAAATCGGAGAGGGTATGAAGGCGGATATGCATCTGCCGGTGGAGGATGTCGGCGACGGAGGTTTCGAGTGCATGGATCTGGTCGCGCATGGAGAGCGCTTCGCCGATGAGGGTGGTGATGGTGGGGTTGATGTCGGAAGCATCGGTGGAGGCGGCGGTGATGTTGGACATGGCAGAAATGATGTTTGAAAGGTATAAGAAGAACGGCATGTTGGGCGAGAAGAGTTGGAGCGGGGAACTTGATGTGACAGAAGTCGATGTGGAAAATGGTTCTCAAAGTTTGTTCTTTTATCGTGGACGCGATGGATTTTGCCGATGGAAATCTCGGATCAAATTTTGAGCGTTCTGGACATTAGTCTGAGGTTCCCACGTGTTCTCTTCTGGGCCATACCCTTCCCATTGGACAAGGTACTGGATCTTTCCACGGAATTTCCGAGAGTCTAGGATCGTGGAGACATGGTATTCTTCTCGTCCTTCGACGATGATCGGATCAGGGGCTGGCTTCTTTTTCTGAATGGCATACTTCGGGGTTTCGTATGGTGATAACAGGGTCTCGTTGAACACAGGGTGGATCATCTTCCAGGTTTTGGGAAGATCAAGACGGTATGCGCTAGTTCCTTTCTTCTCTAGGACTTTGAACGGTCCGTGTCGGAGGGCGTCAAGTTTCTTTGAGGGACGATCAGTCCTGATGTTAGTCCCTTCCAGCCACACCTTGTCTCCGATGCGGTAATTCCGAGACGGGCTTCGTCGTGTGTCAACTGTCTTCTTCATCTGATCCTGGGCCTGTTTCAGTGCTGCGTTGGCTTCTTCTCGTGCCTGTTTGAGTTTTTTCAAGAAGTCGTTTGCCGCTGGATTGGTGTCTTCCAACACAAGTTCTCCCTTCCAAGGATGCAGACCGTAGTTGAGATAGAATGGTGTGTACTTTGTCGCTTGATGTTCTTTGTCATTGTACTGGAATTCTGCGATTGCGATCCATTCCGCCCAATCATCTTGTAGATGGTTGACAAAGTTTCGTAAGAACACCTCAGTTTCCTGATGTGATCGTTCGGCTTGTCCATCAGTTTGTGGATGGTACGCAGTGGACAGGTTTCTCTTGATTCCCAACATGCGGCAAAGTATCTCCATGAACTTCATGGCGAACTGTGGTCCTCTGTCGCTAATGATCTTCTTAGGGATCCCATGAAGCTTCCATATCTGGTCCTGATAGATCTTGGCTAATCCTTCAGCCGATAGTTCCACAGTTGTCGGGATGAGATGAAGCATCTTTGAATGTCTGTCTGTGATGACCAGAATTGCGTTCTTCCCATCAGATTCTGGTATCGGTCCCACGACGTCAATCCCTATGTCTTCCCATGGTTGACTTGGCGCGGTGTTAGGGTGTAGAGGGGCGTGTCTCCTTTGGCGGCTGATCTTGTTACGTTGACAGGTGTCACACCCTTTCACATACTTCTTTACGTCATGTAGGATGGTGGGCCACCAGTAGGTGCGAGTGAGGAGTTCATGTGTTCGATATTGTCCTGGATGTCCTGCCACTGGTGCAACGTGCGCTTCAAACATCAGTTCTTGGCGCAATTGTGGGTCTGGTGGAACATAGACTCGTTCTCCTGCGTAGGTGATGCCATTTTCCTGCTGGTACCAGTGAGGATTCTTCTTCAGACCCTGGGCTACTTCTGTCTCCATGCGATTCGAGGCCTTGATGCGTGTGATCCATGGGTTTTCGATGGTTGTGATGTTTCCGATTTTGATGGAATCAGATGTTTCACCCCCTTCAAAGAATTGTTCCTCCGTGAACATCTCCATTTGTATCACATCTTCTGATTCCAATCGTTTCAAGAATAGCCCCTCCTTGAGCATTTGGTCGCTGTCCTGCAGCTCGAGTTCCGTCTCATACCAGGGTAAACGTGACAGGATGTCTGCTTTCGCATTTGTCTTCCCAGGTACATGTCGCAGTTCGAAGTCATAGTCTTGTAACTTCATCTTCCAGCGCCTCTGTCATTGGTTTAGGTCCTGAGGACGCTGGAAATACTCCAGGTTTTTGTGATCGGTTAAGATCTCGAAATGTTCCTTGGCTTCAAGTAGATAATGTCGCCAGTCCTTCAGTGCTTCCATGACTGCCAAGAGTTCCTTGTCATATATCTCGTAATTCTGTTCGGCCGCGGACATGGTCCGCGACAAGAACACGATAGGATGCCACTTGTCGTCTTGTTTCTGTGAAAGTACCGCTCCAATCGCATAACCCAATGCATCGGTTTCGACCCTGAACTGTCCATCCGGTTTGGGCAATGCCAAGACTGGTGCCGTCATGATTGCCCGTATGAGACCTTCAAATGCTTCTTGCGCCGCTGGTCCCCATGTGAATGCTGTATTTCCCGTAAGTGTTGTGAGTGGCTTTGCGATGTTTGAGTATCCTTCAATGAAGCGTCGATAAAAATTGGCAAATCCCAGGAACCTCTGGACTTCCTTTTTTGATGTGGGTACTCGCCAGTTCCAGATTGTGTCCACCTTTTTGGTTTCCATCTCAACACGTCCTTCTCCAACGACATATCCCAATATGGGGCATTTCGTTACTTCCCAAAGACACTTCTTCTCCTTTAGGAACAGGTCATTGTCTGACAGAATCTGCAAGATTTCTTCGGTGTTCCGGGCGAGTTCTTCCTTGGTTTTACCAATAACCACTATGTCATCCATGTAAATCACACAGATGCGCCGACGGATCTGATCCCTGAATAGGCTGGCCATCATCCGAGAGAACGTTCCCGGGGAGTTGCAGAGGCCGAAAAACATGACCAATGGTTCAAACAATCCTCGGCTGGTCAGGAAGGCGGCTTTCCATTCGTCACCCTTCTTAATCCGCACGTTATTGTATCCCCACATGATGTCCATTTTGTTGAAGTAGACTGCGTCCTTCAATACATCCAAGAGGTTGCTGATGCGTGGGAGTGGGAATTTGTCCTTAACCGTGAATTTATTGACCGTGCGATAATCCTGTACCAATCGTTTGGAACCGTCTTTCTTGTTAATGAAGAAGCAGGGTGATGCATAAGCGGATTTGGATGGTCGGATCTTTCCGGTTTCCAGGCCTTCATCGATGAATTCGTCCAGTTCTTCTTGCTCCTTTTGGGTCATAGGATATGTGTTTCCTCCTAGCTCCTTTGGTGCGTCCGGTGTAAGTTCGATGCCGTGGTCCCATTCTCTTTCCTTTGGGATCTTGTCAAAGTTTTCTTTTTCAAAGAGATGGGCAAAACATTCAACGTATGAGGGTCGTTTGGTTGTGGGAGGTGGTGTGGGAGTAACTGCTTCCAATATGGGGTCTCCGGGCTTCCATTTCTGATCCAATTTCTTGGGCGCGTCCTTGTCTCGTACTTCCACCATGCGAACCCGATGTTTGCGACCATTAAGGTTAACCCTGAAATCCGAGTGTTTGGTTTGACATGTTGATGGGCACCGGTTGAATGTTACAGCGCCGGTCGTCCAATTGATTGTGGGGTTGTGGTGTACCAACCAGTCATGTCCCAAAAGCATGTCCGTTCTCCCAATGTCCAATACCATTGCTTCCATGGTTTCCTGGTGTGTTCCTAAGTCCAGCTTGACTTCAGCAAGTTTTTCTGCTTTCTGTTGTCGGTTCGGCGATCCATCCGCATTTAGGATTGATATGGGCTTTATTCCCCGTGTGGGAAGGTCCTGTTCGCGTACTATTCTGGGATGGATACATGTGCGTTCACATCCGCTATCAACCTCGGGTCGAATGGCCTTTGGTCCTCGTGGTGTTTTGATCTGAGCTTGCAGCTTGATCTCTCGTCGTTTCGGAGGTTTATCTCCCTTGACAATCTTAGTTGACGCAACGGCTCGCTTTGCAGGGATAACATAAGTTATATTGTCTGTAGCTGCACCAGGCAAGCGAGTTCGTTTAATGGATAAGGGTCGCGACTTAGCGTCGTTTAATCGGACCCTTCGGGAAAATCCTTCTCATCGGTCTCTATGGTGATGGTTTCATCATCATCGGTATCTCCATCAGACACCTTCCTAATCTTTCCAGAGTTCTTCTTCGGCTTGCGGCAGTTGCGCACGATATGTCCTTCTTGGTCGCAGTTGAAACACTTACGACCATCTTTCTTCTTTGGGGCTTTGCAGTCTTTGGCAAGGTGACCAAAACGCTGACAGTTGTAGCAACGGGCTACTCCTGCGTTGTCGATCTCCATGGCTTTGCCTTGACCACCATAAGTGGTGCCCGATCCGGTGCGTGTGTCGCCACCCCCTCGGATGACTAATGCATGTCCCTCCATCTGTCGTCCCTTGTTTCGGATCTCCTTTGCGTAATCAGTGTACGTCTTGCCATCGCTAGCCACTTGTTCAGAAATTCTGTGGTTGACGTTCTTTTCCAGGATATATTTCCCAGTTTCTTCGCCAAGGTTTGACAGCTTCAAGAGCTCTTTGAATTCATCCAAGAATTCGTCGATGGTGCGTTTCTCCTGTTTCAGGACTTCCAGTCTCGCCTTGGCCGCTGCCGACTTGTTGGCAATAGAGAATCGCGTAGCGATGTCGTCTGAGAACCCTAACCAGGTGATGTTCTCGCCATCGGTGGCAAGGTCGTCTAACTTGTTGCTGGCCCAGTGTTTACCAGACCCTTCCATCATGCGGGATAACACCGCAAGAATCTTCTGATCATCTGTGAGGCTCTTTTGGAACCTGATGTATAGTTTGGTGGCTTTCCACCACTTGTCAAAGGTGTATCTGTCCTTGAACATCCCAGGATCCTTGATGATCTTGGATGTATCCATTGTTTGTACAGCCGGAGCTTCTGCCATGTTTAGAGTCTGCGGAGGAGAAGAGGAGTCGAGTTGTTGGGATGAAGATGGGGTTCGGGATACAGGTAAGGATTGAAAATGAGTCCCTGCTCTAGGCGTCTGTTCGATATCTGACTGTGTGGAGTCAAAAGCAAATTCGTCAGGGGACTCATTGGCGGAATCGGTGGCAAAACGTTCGGGGTGTTTCCTCTGTAGATCTCTAAGGAATCTCTGTTTCTGTGCGTCTGTTGGTTGTGAGAAGGGGTCAAGTCTCTCACTCCGTGCCCAACGGTTGTACTCGGTTTGTTGCTCGTCGGTGGTGAAGTGGGCGTAGATCTGCTGCTTCGAGTAAGATGTGATGATGTGGCTCTGGGATGTCTCGATGTGAGCGTCCTAATCAATCTTCTGATAACGGTTGTCTGGACACCGATAAACTCTCTGATCTCTGTGATCCAACCTGTCTGAGGTCCTTCTTGAACGCGAAAGCTTTTGAGTTCGTTCTGTCGGGCGTTGTAACGCGCGATCTGGTGTTGCCGAGCAAGATGGATGCTCTCTGCTATCTCACTGTGGGGGCGATGCTCGTCGTTGTCTAGTTCTTCGTCAAGCACCTGCTGTAGGATGCGACAGATCTCCGATTCGATGTACTGCTGGATGAGTGTAAAATCGATACTGTCTCGAGGACTTAGCTCCTCCTGTCGGGCTTCTGGCGTGCTGAATGGGTTACTGGTGAAGTCTTCAAAGAAGTGCGATGTCTTGACTTGTCTGGTAGTTGCTCTCTTCGCTCTGGGCGAACCTAACGAGATTTAGCAACTTGTTATGCTTAACAAACCGTTCCAAGGTTCGGGCAGAGTATGCAGGAAAGTGGAAAGGCGAAGAGCAAAGTGATTGCTAAATCTAAGGAATCTACTATAGTACAAGAGGTTTATATAGGTACTGACTATAGGCGGTAGCAGATGAGTCAGTACTGCGGAAGGCAGTGCGCATGAGTAAGGCGACTGCGGAAGGCTATGTACAGTGAGTAAGCTGACTGCGGAAAGCGAGTCAGTGCGGGAGCGAAGTATACTAAAGGGGATGACGAAGTAATGTAATGAGTCAGACTGGGAATCGAAGGTTGCGAAAGTAGACATTAGACATAGTAAGTTCGTAAGAGGGCGCCGAGTCGGGCCAATAAGTAAAAGATATGACGTGGTCCTCATACCATAGAGTCCATAACAATATCCTATATTGTGAGGATTACCAGAGATTATCAGATGTTTATAAGGAAATATAATATCTGAGAAAATCCCACTGTCCATTATATAGTCTTATAACAGAGGCCCTGTTTTCCTGATGCCTGCAAGGTTGGTGTTAAAGACAACAATGTTAAGTAGGTGAAATGTCGGAGCTTCGTCGGAGTCCATCGGAGGTCGGACGTAGGACTGAGACCGGAGCAGAACTCTGGAAATGTGGAGGAATGATGAAGGGGAGGGACATGGCTTCAACATATGTGTTGCGCCGCCATCTGTTGGATAAGGTGTCCAATTTCAGGAGGTTGCAGGAGAGGTTGGAGGTGTGGAGGTTCTTGGAGAGATCTTGGTGAGGGACACGCTGACGTGGAAGTGATCAGACGATGTCGGAGTTGTGACTCAGACACAGTACTGAGCTCGTCGAAGGGTAACGATGGAGGAAGAGCAGAAGATGAGGATGTCATCGGCGTATTGTACCATGGCGAGGATGGACTTAGAGTAGAGGAGTGAACTTGGTTGATATTCCAACTGAGGAACTACAGGTATGGTATGAGCTTAAATATCTAAATGTGATTACTTTACGGAGATGGTCAGAGTAGGTCTGGAGTTGTGGCGTAAGTTGCCAGTGACTGTATCAAACATCGGAGATGTCAGTCAATGGACCATGTGGAAAAGGCGATGCATAAGTAAACGGGAATATGGATATGAAATGCATAAAGGCATGGAGTTATGAATATGAAATGCAAGATGGCAACATGCGGAGATGCAGAGGTAATGGATGTCCGGAATATCGGAATTGATCAGAGATCGTTGGAGCGGAATTGATTGGAGATGATCGGGGGTTGTTGGAGCCAGAATGGTATATAACAAGGAAGAAGTGTGAGGTCGGAGCATCAGAGGTGAAGTCGGAGGTGAGGGAGGTGAAGAGGGTGGTGAAAGTTAATAAAAGAAAGAAGAAGGTGTCGGAGGTACCATCAGAGGAGGGGTTGGAGGTCATCATCTTGGGTGTCCTCAAGATGATACTGGTGGAGACGAGGCAGGTGAGGTGACTGCTAACAGCAGTTGAAGACACCAAGTATCAAACCAAGTTGCCAGAGGTGTCGGAGGAGGGATTGGAGTCAGACATGGATACGGCAGAGGAAACGCATGAGTTGAGGCTGAACAGGAGGATTGCAAGGAGGATTAGGAAAGATATTGTGAATAGGAAGAGGTTGGAGTTGCCAGAGCTGTTGGACGACTCCAATATGTTGATTTCAGAGCCGTTGGAGAAAGCAGAGTTGGACAAGGAGGAGTTGGACAAGGAGGAGTCAGACAAGGAGGAGGGTCCATCAAACAAGAAACAACATACTAAGTAGATAACAAATAGTACTTGTTTGCTTGTTTCAAAGTGACATGAGCGGACCCGGATTGTCAGGGTAAGCAGAATGAAAGTCGGAGACAAGCTCAGGGGCATTTTCCAGTTCATTGGCTGGTAGCCAAGAGAATTCTTCATCAGTGTTTTCATATCCTAACCAACGGAGAAAATTTAGTAGCTTGCAGCTACGTTGTCAGTCAATCTTTGAGTCAACAATTTTGGCAATCTCGTACTCCAGTTCTCCATTGATGTTGATCAGAGGAGGCAGAGGTTGGGTCCAATTCAGAATGGTGTTCAGAGTTGCAGGTTCAAGCTTGGAGATGTGGTAGACGGGGTGAACACCGCAGAATGTGTCAGGAAGTTGGAGGGTAAATGAGTGTGTGCCAGGTTGTGCAATGATCTCATATGGTCCCAAGTACTTTTCTGAGAGTTTCTTGGATGGGTGTGTTGTGCGGAAGAACTGTGCTTTGACGAAAACCTGTTGTCCGACAGAGAACATCGGAGGTGCAATCTGATTATTGTTGGAGGACTTTTGGTAATGTCGTTGAGTGTCGGAGATGGTGGCTTTCAGTTCTTGGTGAAGTTCATCCAAGTCCGTCACAAAGGATTGAGCTTGGGAAGAGGCAAGGTCTCGTTCCAGGTGAACAGTAATGTTCAGATGGTAACCCTTGTTAGCAAAGAAGGGAGATATGCCAGTGGTAGCACTAGGTGTGTTGTTGTACATGAACTCTGCAATTGGAAGGAGAGCGGACCAGTTGTCCTGTTGGTAGTTGCAGAATATCTGCAAGTACTGTTTGAGGGTCTGGTTAGTGTGTTCGGTTTGGCTATCGCCTTTGGGGTGGTAACCAGAGATGAAGTGGAGGGTCATGTTTAGAGCCTTTCTGAGAGATCAGAAGAATCGGGAGACAAATTCAGGGCTGCCGTCAGAGGTGACATGTTCGGGAACACCATGTTTAGAGAAGACATGTAATACAAAGAGTATGGTGAGGTCTTTGGAGGTGCAATGGATGGTTGTCGGAATGAAGATACTTTGTTTTGTTAATCAGTCAATGATAACGAGGATAGAGTCAAAGTTGTCGGAGGTTGGAAGGGTCTCAATAAAATCCACTGAGATAGAATTCCAAGGATGTTTGGGAATTGGAAGCTGTTTGAGTAGGCTGTAAGGCTTGTGTCTTTGTGGCTTCAAATGCATGCAAGTGGTACATGACTTGCAATAGTGTTTGATGAAATCTCATATTACGGGCCAGGTGTAATCGCGCTGAATGAGACTGAGTGTTTTGTTCTGACCTGGGTGTCCAGCAAGCATATGATCGTGCTTGTGCTATAGGACTCGGAGTCGGAGGTCGTTGGAGTCGGGAACATATATCCAATCGCTGTGAGTATGTCGTGGTGGAGCTTCTCTGTGCCCATGATAATGGTTGCATGGAGGACACTCAGTAAAAAAGAAAGTCGGATCAGGTCAGATAAAATGGTAATGTATGACAAAAGGGACATTCATGTGACAACAGGTTTGACTAGCTAGTCAGAATTTAGTCAGAGATATGGTCTGACTGTCAATTGACTGTTGGGTGGACTGACAATGTATGACTATACAGTCAAATGTTCAGTCAGACTCCAATCTCAGGCTCACACATTTTTTGTTTTGGCAAAAACATGAAAGGCTTTTTGAATGATTATATTATAGGGAGCAACTTTTATTTATAACATCAATAGACTTATAATTATCTAGTTTATGTTAAAACAGGGTATGAGAATGCTGTTGGGTGCGAGAGGACGCTGTTGGGCATGGTTAAATATGAGGGGAGGCCATTGGTTGGTGCAGGGATGCCGTTGGGCACAAAAGGACACTGTTGGGCACAAGAGGATGCCATTGGGCACAAATAGTGTTTAAAAGTCCGGTCCAGTTCTTGGTTTTTTGCGGTTTATCCTTTTTAAAAAATGGCTTCAGAAATCCAGGTAAAATCACTAAAATTACCAAAATATTTGGGCAGATGGAGGACATAGAAAACCGGGGGGTCTTCCCTTGAATGAAAAGATTCTGCCCAGCCATTGTTGAGATATTTCAACATGTCATTAAAGCAAATGGCAGCTAAAATAAATGGGGGTCATCTCTTGGATGATGAAATTCCATCCAGTAGTTGTTGAGATATTCACAAAAACAAAAAAACCGGACCTTTAAACACTAGGCACAAAGGGACGCCGCTGGCAACAAGAGACGGCTGTTGGGCCCAAAGAGATGCTGTTGGGCATGACAGGACACCGCGTTGGGAATGAGAGGGTGCCATGGGGAATGAGAGGAGGGTGTGGGTGCGAAGGGATGCTGTTGGGCACAAAGGAACACCATTTGCAGTGAGAGGTGGTTGTTAAACGCGAGTGGAGGCCGTGGGGCATGAGGGGCAGTCGTTGGCATGAGTGGAGGCTGTTGGGAGTGAGGGGCAGTCGTTGGATGTGGGAGATTGCCATTGGATGCGAGGCAGTTGTGGTGCAAGAGAAGTACTGTCGATGTTTGATTTTCTCACCAACAATCAACAAAGTCAGGTGACTTTGCAGGACACGTACGGTTATTTGGGACAATGTTCAATTTGGGCTGATCTCGCAAGGCAATCTACACATATTCTAAATGGTATAGTACTCTGACTAAATATTTGACTGTTCACTGACCTAGTCTGACCTTTGGTCAGACATAACCTGTGTTCTGATCTGAGCTAAATTTTATCTGACTAAAGTCTATTTGTTTGACTAAATATCTGAATTCTTTTTTACTGAGGACAGACTCAAGGAATTGGGTCACACAAACTGAAGCGGAGAGCTGTTCTTGCAAAAAGACTGGTCGGAGGTTGGTCAGATTGATGTCGACGTAGTCGCTATTTCCCCCTTTAGGGTAGACATTCCAACGTCTAGTTAGAGAGTCAGGTTTAGTTCCCAATCGGCCAGGGCAGAATCAGATGATGAGGTTGAACTGATAAAGGTATTCTGACCATCGGACTTGTTGGCATGAAAGAACTTTGGTGGTGGCAAAATACTTGAGGTTTTTGTGGTCGGTGACGACATCAATTGGAGTACTGGAGCCTTCGAGGTAATGGCGCCAAGTCTTAAAAGCCTCAAAGATGGCCAGGAGTTCTTTATCATGTGTGTTGTAGTTGAGTTCAGGGGCCATGAAAGTGCAGGAATGGAATGTGACGGGGTGGACTTCATTGTCGGAGGTGACAATCGACAAAATAGCCGCTAGGGCATAGTCAGATGCATCAGTTTTGACAATTATCGGAGAATTGGGGATCCAGTGCGTCAGGATCAGAGCGGTGGTAAATGCCTTTTTCAGGTCATTAAAGGAGGTTTGAGCATCATTGGAGAACAGCCAAGTGGCATGTTTCCTGGTTAAATGAGTGAGTGGAATAGTGATGTTGGAATAGAATGGAATGAAATGTCAGTAAGAGTTTGCAAAACCTAAAAAGGACTGGATGTCCTTCACTCTGCGTGGTTCAGGCCAATCCTGAATAATCTTGACTTTCCCTTCCGACATTTTGAGTCCATCGGGAGAAAGGATAAAACCAAGATATTCTACTGTTTTGGCAGAGAAGTCACACTTGTCAGAGTTGTTGGAGGACTTCTTGTACATGTTTTTTGTGTTCCTCAGGGTTGTCAGAGTAGATCAGGATGTTGTCGAGGTAAACAGTAATGCAGTTGTCCAGAAGGTCGGAGAAGATGTTCATAAAATGTTCGAAAGCTGCAGGTGCGTTAGACAATCCAAATGGCATAACTAACCATTCAAATGATCTATAGCAGGTGCAGAATGCAGTCTTCCATTCATCACCTTCAGCAATGCGGACTAGGTGGTATGCATGTCGGAGGTCTATGGTGGTATAAACGTGTGCTTTGCTGGCAGTGGCTAAGAGGTCGGAGATGAGCGGAAGTGGGTATCAGTCCTTCTTCGCAATTTTGTTCAGGCCTCGGTAGTTGATGCAGAGTCGGAGCAATCCATCTTTCTTTTGGACAAAGAGGATCAGAGCGCTGTGAGGTGAACTAGAAGGTTTGATGAAACCAATATTGAGATGCTCATCAATGAAGTCTCAGAGGGATCCAAGTTCGGATTGTGAGAGTGAGTACATCGGACCAATCAGAGGGGAAGTACCTTCCTCCAAATTGATCTTGAGGTCGTAAGATCAGTGGGGTGCAAGGGTGTCGGCTTTTTTCTTACTGAATACATCAGCAAAATCGTGGTATTCCTCGGGTATGCCAGAGAGGTCGGGAGCATTGTCGGAGATGGATGTGGAATTGGCAGAGATGTCGGAGAGGTGAACACAAAAAGCATATGCCCCAGGAGCTTTACAAGCATGGAGATATGCAGCTGCATTGACCATGGTAATCTGTGGCAGGTCAGAGGTGTTCAGAGTGAGCGGATCAGAGGTGTCCATCGGAGAGGGCAGACACTGCAGAGGTGGCGGAGCTGCCTCAGCAGTCAACGTCGGAGCCAGACTCAGAGTGTTGGGTAATGTAGAACAGAATATGATACTGCCCAATACCCAGTCAATCAACGGATTGTAGCAGGTGAGCCAGTTGTGTCCTAGAACCAAATTACAAGACGAATCAAGGGTTGTCATGTAAAACATGACAGTCAGAAGTTCACTGGAAGGGAATCAGAGAGGAAGATCAATAGATTGCATGATGTAAGTATTTGAAGAACCATCAAAAAGTTTCAAAACCATAGGCAAAGGAATCGGAGTCAGAGATAAGTTTAAAGAAGAAATAAATCTGGTATCTGCCAGACTTGGCAAAGACGGGAAATTAACTCCCCAAGAATGCCAACAACAATTTGACAATAATTTATGCATGTTTTGCGGCAACATTGGTCATTGGGCTTCCGACTGCTCGAAGAAATCATCTTCTACCTCACCTGCCTTGTCTCTGCCAAAATCATCTTGAGGACACTCAAGATGGTGACCTCCGACCCCTCCTCTGACGGTACCTCTGACACCTTCTTCTTTCTTTCTGACCCACTCTCCAACAGTGCCTCCAATGCCTTTTTCTTCCCCTTGCTAATCTTCACCACCCTCTTCACTTCCTTCACCTCCAACTTCACCTCCAACACTCCGACCTCACATTTCTTCTTGTCCTTGATGCAACCGTTGCATGACAACTTGTTCTGGTTTCTAACAAAAGGTTAAAACAGAAAAGACGAACCAAAAAAAAGAACTTACTCATTGTGTTCACACTCAACACCCTTCATGATGCACCTGTTGCAGGTGCCGAGTCTGACCCTGACTTCCGACCCCTCTCTGACCATTGCAGTCACCTCCTCCACCTTTCTTTTCTTCATATTCTTCTTCTTCTTCTCTGCCTGTGGCACCCCCGACCCCTTGCTTGACACACCTTGCGCAGCGGCCACCTCATTGGCCCTCTTCTGAGCTGCCAGCTCCGATGCCCAATGTGTCTCCTCCGCTATCTGTGCTTCCTCCGCTCTCCACTCCTCCTCAGCCTTCTTGGCAGCCTTGTTACAGACTCTACGGTATGTGGACCATGTCATCTCTTTTACTTATCATCCCAACTCGGCGCCCTCTTATGAATACACTATGTCTAATACCTACTTTCGCTCCCTTAGATTCCCAGTATGACTCAGTCCACAGTAGCCTTACTCAGCTCTGCAGTAGTATTACTCATGTGCACTGCCTTCCGCAGTTACTCTACCGCTCATAGTCAGTACTATATAAACCTCATGTACCATAGCTACAATCCTTAGATTTAGCAATCACATTGCTCTTCGCCTTTCCACTTCCTGCATACTCTGCCTGAACCTTGGAACGGTTTGTTAAGCATAACAAGTTGCTAAATCTTGTTAGGTTCACCCAGAGTGAAGAGAGCAACTACCAGATGAGTCAAGACATCGCGCTTCTTTGAAGACTTCACCAGTAACCCATTCAGCACGCCAGAAGCCCGACAGGAGGAGCTAAGTCCTCGAGACAGTATCGATTTTACACTCATCCAGCAGTACATCGAATCGGAGATCCGTCACATCCTACAGCAGGTGCTTGACGAAGAACTAGACAACGACGAGCATCGCCCCCACGGCGAGATAGCAGAGAGCATCCATCTTGCTCGGCAACACCAGATCGCGCGTTACAACGCCCGACAGAACGAACTCAAAAGCTTTCATGTTCAAGAAGGACCTCAGACAGGTCGGATCACAGAGATCAGAGAGTTTATCGGTGTCCAGACAACCGTTATCAGAAGATTGATTAGGACGCTCACATCGAGACGTCCCAGAGCCGCATCACCACATCTTACTCGAAGCAGCAGATCTACACCCACTTCACCACCGACGAGCAACAAACCGAGTACAACCGTTGGGCACGGAGTGAGAGACTTGACCCCTTCTCACAACCAACAGATGCACAGAAACAGAGATTCCTTAGAGATCTACAGAGGAAACACCCCGAACGTTTTGCCACCGATTCCGCCGATGAGTCCCCTGACGAATTTGCTTTTGACTCCACACAGTCAGATATTGAACAGACGCCTAGAGCAGGGACTCATTTTCAATCCTTACCTGTATCCCGAACCCCATCTTCATCCCAACAACTCGACTCCTCTTCTCCTCCGCAGACTCTAAACATGGCAGAAGCTCTAGCAGTACAAACAATGGATACATCCAATATCATCAAAGATCCTGGGATGTTCAAGGACAGACACACCTTTGACGAGTGGTGGAAAGCCACCAAACTATACATCAGGTCCAAAAAAGCCTAACAGATCCAACAGGCACTGGGCCAGTAACAAGTTAGACGCTCTTGCTGTTGACAACGAGAACATCACCTGGCTAGGTTTCTCTGATGATATCGCCACACGATTCTCCATCACCAACAAGTTGGTCGCTGCCAAAGCAAGACTCGAAGTCCTGAAACAAGAGAAACGTACCGTTGATGAATTCTTGGATGAATTCGAAGAACTCTTGAAACTGTCAAACCTTGGCGAAGAAACTGGGAAATACATCCTAGAGAAGAATGTCAACCGCAGAATCTCTGAACAAGTGGCTAGCAATGGCAAGACATACACCGATTACGCAAAGGAGATCCGAAACAAGGGACGACAGATGGAAGGACACGCACTGGTCATCCGAGGTGGCAGCGACATGCGCACCGGATTGGGTACCACTTATGGTTGTCAGGGCAAGGCCATGGAGATCGACAAAGCAGGAGTGGCCTGTTGCTACAACTGTCAACGCTTCAGTCACCTTGCTAAGGACTGCAGCGCTTCAAAGAAGAAAGATGGTCGCAAGTGTTTCAACTGCGACCAAGAAGGCCATATCGCGTGCAACTGCCGCAAGCCAAAGAAGAACTCCGGAAGGGTTAGGAAGTTGTCTGAGGAAGATGCCAAGAATGATGAAACCACAATCTTAGAAGCTGATGAGAAGGATTTTCCCGAAGGGTCCAATTAAATGACGCTAAGTCGCGACCCTTATCTATTAAACGGACTTGCTTGCCTTGTATGACTGCAGACAATAGAACCTATGTCATCCCTGCCAAGCGAGCTGCTGCACCGACTAAGATTGTAAAGGGAGACAAACCTCCGAAACGACGAGAGATTAGGCTGTTAGCTCAGCTCAAAACATGACAAGGACCAAAGGTCATTCGATGTGACATTGATAGTGGATGTGAACGCACATGCATCCATCCCAGAATAGTACACGAACAGAACCTCCCCACACGGGGGATACCACCCATAGCAATTCTAAATGCGGATGGATCACCAAATCGACAACAGAAAGCAAACCAATTTGCTGAAGTCAAGCTGGATTTGGGAAAACATCAGGAAACCATGGAAGCAATGGTACTGGTTGTTGGGAGAACAGACATGCTCTTAGGACATGACTGGTTGGTACACCACAACCCTATGATCAATTGGACAAACAGCGCTGTAACGTTCAACCGGTGCCCAACAACATGCCGAACCAAACATTTGGATTTCAGGGTTAACCTTGATGGTTGCAAACACCGAGTTCGCATGGTTGAGGTGCACGACAAAGGTGCACCCAAGAAGTCGGATCAGAAATGGAAGCCTGGAGACCCTATCTTGGAAACCGTCACTCCCACACCACCTCCCACAACCAAACGACCCTCATCTGTTAATTGTGTTGCTCACCTCTTTGAGAAGGAGAACTTTGATAAGATCCCAAAGGAAAGAGAATGGGACCATGGTATTGAACTTACACCAGATGCACCAAAGGAACTAGGGGGAAATACATATCCCATGACACAAAAGGAACAAGAGGAATTGGACACATTCATTGACAAAGGCCTAGCAACTGGAAAGATCTGCCCGTCCAAATCCCCTTATGCCTCCCCTTGCTTCTTCATCAACAAGAAGGATGGTTCCAAACGATTGGTACAAGATTACCATATGGTCAACAAATTAACGGTCAAAGACAAGTTCCCACTCCCATGCATCTCTGATCTCTTGGACGTGCTGAAAGATGCAGTCTACTTCAATAAAATGGACATCATGTGGGGATACAACAATGTCTGGATCAAGGAAGGTGATGAATGGAAGGCAGCCTTCCTCACCAGTCAAGGATTGTTTGAACCATTGGTCATGTTTTTCGGCCTTTGAAACTCCCTGAAAACGTTCTCTCGGATGATGGCTAGTCTATTTTGGGACCAGATCCGCTGACGCATCTGCGTGATCTACATGGATGACATTGTGGTTAAAACCAAGGAAGAACTCACGCGAAACACTGAAGGAATTCTGCAGATCCTATCGGACAATGACTTGTTCCTGAAGGAAAAGAAGTGTCTCTGGGAAGTAACAAAATGCCCCATATTGGGATATGTCATTGGTGAAGGACATGTCAAGATGGAAACCAAGAAGATGGATATGATTTGAAACTGGCAAGCACCCACATCAAAAAAGGAAGTCTAGAAGTTCCTTGGGTTTGCTAACTTCTATCAACGCTTCATTGAAGGGTACTCAAACATTGTGAAACCACTCACCATGCTCACAGGTGGCACTACGTTTACTTGGGGACCAATGGAACAAAAGGCATTTGAAGGTCTCATACAGGTGATCACATCAGCACCAGTTTTGGCATTACCAAAACGAGATGGACAGTTCCGGGTCAAAACCAATGCATCGGGCTATGCAATTGGGGCTGTAATCTCTCAAAAACAGGATGACAAATGGCATCCTATCATGTTCTTGTCGCAGACCATGTCCGCGGCTGAACAAAATTACAAGATATATGACAAAGAGCTCTTGGCAGTTATGGAAGCACTGAAAGATTGGAGACACTATCTGCTTGAAGCCAGGGAACACTTTGAGATCTTAACTGATCACAAGAACCTGGAGTATTTCCACCATCCTCAGGACCTAAATTAACGACAAAGGCACTGGAAGATGAAGTTACAAGACTATGACTTCAAATTACGGCATGTGCCTGGCAAGACAAATGCAAAAGCGGACATCCTGTCATGCTTACCCTGGTATGAAACAGAACTCGAACCACAAGACAGTGACCAGATGCTCAAAGAGGGGTTATTCTTGAAACAATTGGAATCAGAAGATGTGGTACAAATGGAGATGTTCACGGAGGAACAATTCTTTGAAGGGGGTGAAACATCTGATTCCATCAAGATTGGAAACATCACAATCATCGAAAACCCATGGATCGCACGCATCAAGGCTTCAAACCGCATGGAGACAGAAGTAGCGCAGGGCCTAAAAAAGAATCCTCATTGGTACCAACAGGAGAATGGTATCACCTATGCAGGCGAACGAGTCTATGTTCCACCAGACCCACAACTGCATCAAGAATTGATGTGTCAGTCACACAATGCACCAGTGGCTGGACATCCAGGACAGTATTGGACGCACAAACTCCTCACTCGTACCTACTGGTGGCCTACCATCCTGCATGATGTAAAGAAGTATGTGAAGGGTTGTGACACCTGTCAACGTGACAAGATCAACAGACAGAAACAACATGCTCCGCTACACCCCCATGCAGCACCAAGATATCCATGAGAAGACATAGGGATTGACGTTGTGGGACCGATACCAGAGTCAGATGGAAAGAATGCGATTCTGGTCATTACGGATAGACATTCAAAGATGCTTCACCTCATTCCAACAACCGTGGAATTATCAGCTGAAGGATTAGCCAAGATCTATCGGGATCAGATATGGAAGCTTCATGGGATCCCCAAGAAGGTCATCAGTGACAGAGGACCACAGTTTGCTGCGAAGTTCATGGAGATACTTTGCCGCATGTTAGGGGTCGGGGAGGATCTGTCCACCGCATGCCATCCACAGACTGATGGACAAGCCGAACGATCACATCAGGAAACAGAAGTGTTCTTATGAAACTTCGTCAACCATCTACAAGATGACTGGGCTGAATGAATTGCAATCACAGAGTTCCAGTACAATGACAAAGAACATCAGGCAACGAAGCACACCCCATTTTACCTCAACTACAGTTTACATCCTTGGAAGGGAGAACTCGTGTTAGAAGATACTAATCCGGCTGCCAACAACTTCTTGAAAAAACTCAAACAGGCACGAGAAGAAGCCAATGCAGTGCTGAAACAAGCGCAGGATCAGATGAAGAAGACAGTTGACACATGACGAAGTCCATCTCTGGACTACCGCATTGGAGACAAGGTGTGGCTAGAAGGGACTAACATCAGGACCAATTGCCCCTCAAAGAAACTTGATGCACTCTGACACGGACCATTCAAAGTCCTAGAGAAGAAAGGAGCCAGCGTGTACCTTCTTGATCTTCCGAAGACTTGGAAGATGATTCACCCTGTGTTCAACAAGACCCTGCTGTCACCATATGAAACTCCGAAGTACGCCATCCAGAAAAGGAAACCAGCCCCTGATCCAATCATCATCGAAGGATGAGAAGAGTACCATGTGTCTACGATCCTAGACTCTCAAAAGTTCCACGGAAAGATCTAGTACCTCGTCCAGTGGGAAGGATATGGCCCAAAAGAGAACACATGGGAACCTCGAGCTAATGTTCAGAATGCTCAAGATTTGATCTGTGATTTCCATTGGCAGAACCCGTCATGCCCACAATAAAAGGCAACTTTCAAAATCCATGACAGTATTGACCTCATCAGTCAACCACACACCGAGTTCCCTGCTCCAGTCCCTTCCCTGCCCAATATAGCCTCCCTGTTCTTCTTCTATCTCTCAACCATCCTCGCTGCTATGTCTAACACAACCACTACCTCCACCTCCACCGCCGACATCAACCCCGCCATTGCCAAACTTATGAACAAAGCACTCTCCATGAGAGACCAAATCCATGCCCTCGAAACTTCCCTTGCTGACCTCCTTCATTGACAGATGCATATCCGACTTCACTGGTTGTCCAACCTCCCCGTTGCCCCAAACCCCGAGGAGAAACAAATTCTCGGGAATTATGCCAGCACCCTCATCATTGAAAATCAACATATTTGGCTGGCTATCAAAGGCCTCAAACTCGCCATTGCCATCAACGAAGAGCTGATGTATGATTGGAGCCTCAAGGAGAGTCCTAACTGGTCTGATCCCAACAACAATGAGGGATGGGGACAATGACTCTGTGAGGACACAGAGCTTGAAGGGGGGAACATGTTACAGAATCTACGGTATGCGGACCATGTCATCTCTTTTACTTATCATCCTGACTCAGCGCCCTCTTACAAATACACTATGTCTAATAGCTACTTTCGTTCCCTTAGATTCCCAGTATGACTCAGTCCGCAGTAGTATTACTCAGTCCGCAGTCGCCTTACTCATGTGCACTGCCTTCCACAGTTACTGACAACATTTTGAGGGTTTTTTCAGATGAGTTTTGAAGTGGAAAAGATAATGGGGGGAACAAGAAGAAAGAACCACTCGGACGGTATTTCAACCAATGCATCACATGACACAGTTCACATGCACTGACCACCTAGGTCCTTAGGCCTCATGGGTTTGGCCCTAAGAAACATGCCAGAATGCCAGGGGGCACGTGTTCAATGCCACCGGCGCTCCCTCCCCCTGCTCTGTTGGTGGCTTGTCCCTCTGCTCACGTGAGGGCCACGGGGGCGCATGCTAGGTGAGCACTCAACCTTCATGCCACATCACACCACTGACAAAACATGCCGGAATGGGAGGGGCACATGTGAAACACAACCCACTCTCCCTCCCCCTCCTCTGTGCCTCCTCCTCCCTCTGCGGTTGTGGGTAAGCACTCAACCTTCACGCCCCATTGTTGAAACTTTTCCCATCACGTAGATTAGATTAGATTAGATTACATCACGTGACCTTTACATATCTTCATTACATACTTGTTTGGTTGGTACAAACAGTAGTACGGTATATAAGACCAGGAAACTGTCAATATCAACAAGTTGTCTCTTGACTCTTAACCAGCTCCATCGCTCTTACCAGCCTCAACCGCTCTCACCAGCCTCACCCCTCCCAAACCATGTAAGTGGCTAGAACGGTTATGTAGAGTACTTCCACTGTAGCAGGTTGCTCAGTACATCTGTGGCTAACGCCCAGGTGGAACTTCAACACCCATCACACCACTGACAAAACACGCCAGAACGGCGGGGGCGCACATGAAACACCACTGGCTCTCCCTCCCCCTCCTCCCTCTGCTCACACGAGGCCCATGGAGCCCAGATAGGTAAGTACTGTACCCCAACTGTCATGTGACATCACCACTGACACAATGCCGCAGAATGGCGCTGACAGAATGCGCAAGAACGGCGGGAGACACACAGGAAGCGAAGCAGTACACCGCAGAATGCCAACACACGCACCATCAGGCACAGCATGCACAACGAATGGCGGGAAACACAACAACACATGTGACAAACAGTGTGTGACACAGGAACGACAAGGCAAACCGAGCAACTGCTCACCCTGCGCGGGAGGCAGCGGGATACACCAGAAGACATGGGAATGGTGGAAGAACTGGCTGGAGGTGCAGGGAAACAGCAGGCCACGCCACTGCAGGGGATGCATATCAACAAGGAGAGAAGGATGACACCCCCTAAGTAACATAATAATTTTATGGACTAGAAGACATCCCACGTGTGGTGCACAACACAACCAAAGATACCGGCTCAAGCCGCCAGCTGCACTTCTGTACCTCACCACCCACACTTACAGAGAACAACAGGAAACACGTGGAGAACACGACAGTGGTGGGTGATGGTGGAGAAAGGGAAGGGGGGAGGGCTCCTGAAATGGCCACAGTAGAGGGACGGCAGGACACAGGCGAAAGGCAGGACACATGTGAGAATGGCTGAATATGCACGGGAATGGCGGGACAGGTGAATAGTGTTATGCTTAACAAACCGTTCCAAGGTTTGGGCAGAGTATGCAGGAAGTGGAAAGGCGAAGAGCAAAGTGATTGCTAAATCTAAGGAATGTAGCTATGGTACATGGGGTTTATATAGTACTGGCTACGAGTGGTAGCGAGTGAGTCAGTAGCTGTGGAAGGCAGTGCGGATGAGTCAGTAACTGCGGAAAGGCAGTGTGAAGTGAGTCAGACGACTGCGGACTGAGTAATCCCTACTGCGGAGTGCGAGTCAGCGCGGGAGCGAAGTATACTAAAGGAGAATGGTAGAGTAAAGGTAAATGAATAAGCGGTCCGATGAGTCAAAGAAATAACGAAGGTACGATGCAAGGGAAAAGTGCGTAACATACAAACCGGTAAGTCCGTAACATGTTCCCCTCCTCAAGCTCTGTGTCCTCACAGAGTCATTGTCCCCATCCTCCGGCATCGTCGTTGTTTGTCCAGGAGCCATTCTCCTTGAGGCTCCAATCATCTATTAGCTCTTCGTTGATGGCGATGGCAAGCTCGAGACTCCGGACGGCTAGTCGGATGCGCCGGTTTTCAATGACCAGCGTACGGGTGTAGTTCCCGAGGATTTGTTTTTCTTCGGGGGTTGGTGCGACGGGGAGGTTGGATAAAGAATGGAGGCGGATGTGCATCTGTCGATGCAGGATGTCGGCGAGCGAGGTTTCTAACGCGTGGATCTGGTCTCTCATGGAGAGGGCTTCACCCATGAGGGCAGTGATGGCGGGGTTGGTTTCAGTGGATGTGGTGGTGGCGGTGGACATGGTGCGGAGGATGTTGGAGAGATAGAGGAAGAATGGAGTAGCTATATTGAAGACGGAGCGGAGAACTCGGTGGGTTTTTTGACTGATGAGGTCGATGCTGTTGCTGATTTCAACGGGTGTCTTTTATCGTGGACGTGATGGGTTCTGCCGATGGAAATCACGGATCAAATCTTGAGCGTTCTGAACATTAGCTCGCGGTTCCCATGTGTTCTCTTCTGGGCCATATCCTTCCCACTGGATGAGGTACTGGATCTTTCCGCGGAACTTTTGAGAGTCCAGGATCGTAGACACATGGTATTCTTCTTGCCCTTTGACGATGATCGGATCAGGGGCTGGTTTCTTTTTCTGGATGGCGTACTTCGGAGTTTCATATGGTGACAACAGCGTCTCGTTGAACACAGGGTGAATCATCTTCCAAGTCTTCGGAAGATCAAGAAGGTACGCGCTAGCTCCTTTCTTCTCTAGGACTTTGAATGGTCCATGTCGGAGTGCATTGAGTTTCTTTGAGGGGCAATTGGTCCTGATGTTAGTCCCTTCCAGCCACACCTTGTCTCCAATGTGGTAGTCCCGAGACGGACTTCGCCGTGTGTCAACTATCTTCTTCATCTGATCCTGTGCTTGTTTCAGCGCAGCATTGGCTTCTTCTCGTGCCTGTTTGAGTTTTTTCAAGAAGTCGTTGGCAGCCGGGTTGGTATCTTCTAACACAAGTTCTCCCTTCCACGGATGTAAACTGTAGTTGAGGTAGAATGGGGTGTGCTTCGTTGCCTGGTGTTCTTTGTCATTGTACTGGAACTCTGCGATTGCGATCCATTCTGCCCAATCATCCTGTAGGTGGTTGACAAAGTTTCATAAGAATGCTTCTGTTTCCTGATGCAATCGCTCGGCCTGTCCATCAGTCTGTGGGTGGTATGCGGTGGACAGGTTCCTCTTGATCCCTAACATGCGGCAGAGTATCTCCATGAACTTTGCGGTGAACTGCGGTCCCCTATCGCTGATGATCTTCTTGGGGATCCCATGAAGCTTCCATATCTGATCCCAATAGATCTTGGCTAATCCTTCAGCTGATAGTTCCACGGTTGTCGGAATAAGGTGAAGCATCTTCGAATGTCTATCTGTGATGACCAGAATTGCGTTTTTTCCATCAGATTCTGGTATCGGTCCCACGGCGTTGATTCCTATGTCTTCCCATGGGTGACTTGGTGCTGCATGGGGATGTAGCGGAGCATGTCGCTTTTGTCGGTTAATCTTGTTGCGTTGACAAGTGTCGCAACCCTTCACGTACTTCTTCACATCATGCAGGATGGTAGGCCACCAGTAGGTGCGAGTGAGGAGTTCATGTGTCCGGTACTGTCCTGGATGTCCAGCCACTGGTGCATTGTGTGATTCAAACATCAGTTCTTGATACAGTTGTGGGTCTGGTGGAACATAGACTCGTTCGCCTGCATATGTGATGCCGTTTTCCTGTTGATACCAATGAGGATTCTTCTTTAGACCCTGGGCTACTTCTGTCTCCATGCGGTTTGAACCCTTGATGCATGTGATCCATGGATTTTTGATGGTCATGACATTTCCAATTTTGATGGAATCAGATGTTTCACCCCCTTCAAAGAATTGTTCCTCCGTGAACATCTCCATTTGTACCACATCTTCTGATTCCAACCGTTTCAAGAATAGTCCCTCCTTGAGCATTTGGTCACTGTCCTGTGGTTTGAGTTCCGCTTCATACCAGGGTAAGTGTGACAGGATGTCCGCTTTCGCATTGGTCTTGCCGGGCACATGCCGTAATTCGAAGTCATAGTCTTGTAACTTCATTTTCCAGCGTCGCTGTTGTTGATTTAGGTCCTGAGGACGACGGAAATATTCCAAGTTCTTGTGATTGGTCAAGATCTCGAAACATTCCCTGGCTTCAAGCAGATAGTGTCTCCAATCTTTCAATGCTTCCACGACCGCCAGGAGTTCCTTGTCATATATCTTGTAATTTTGTTCGGCCGCAGACATGGTCCGCGACAAGAATGCAATGGGGTGCCATTTGTCGTTTTGCTTCTGAGAGAGTACTGCTCCAATTGCATAGCCCGATGCATCGGTTTCAACCCTGAACTGTCCCTCTGGTTTTGGTAATGCCAAGACTGGGGCTGATGTGATTGCCCGTATGAGATCTTCAAAAGCTTGCTGCTCTGTTGGTCCCCAAGTAAATGCCGTACCGCCTGAGAGCGCAGTGAGAGGTTTCGCGATGTTTGAGTACCCTTCAATAAATCGTCGATAGAAGTTAGCAAATCCAAGGAACTTCTGAACTTCCTTTTTTGATGTGGGTGCTCGCCAGTTTTGAATTGTATCCACCTTCTCAGTTTCCATCTCAACACGTCCCTCACCAACCACATATCCCAATATAGGACATTTCGTTACTTCCCATAAACACTTTTTCTCCTTTAGGAACAAATCATTGTCCGATAGGATCTGTAGGATTTCTTCAGTGTTTTGCACGAGTTCTTCCTTGGTTTTACCGATAACCACAATGTCATCCATGTAGATCACGCAGATACGTCGGCGGATCTGGTCCCGGAATAGACTAGCCATCATTCGCAGAACGTTCCCGGGGAGTTGCAAAGACCGAAAAACATGACCAATGGTTCGAACAACCCTCGACTGGTGAGGAAGGCAGCTTTCCATTCATCGCCCTCCTTAATCCGGACGTTGTTATAGCCCCACATGATGTCCATTTTATTGAAGTAGACCGCATCTTTCAGTACGTCCAAGAGATCGGATATTCGTGGGAGTGGGAACTTGTCTTTGACCGTGAATTTATTGACCATGTGGCAATCTTGTACCAATCATTTGGAGCCATCCTTCTTGTTGATGAAGAAGCAAGGGGAGGCATAAGGGGATTTGGACGGACGGATCTTTCCTGTTGCTAGACCCTCGTCAATGAATGCATCCAATTCCTCTTGTTCCTTTTGCGTCATAGGATATGTATTTCCCCCTAGTTCCTTTGGTGCGTCCGATGTAAGTTCGATACCATGGTCCCATTCCCTCTCCTTTGGGATCTTATCAAAGTTTTCTTTTTCGAAAAGATGAGCAAATCGTTCAACATATGAGGGTCATTTGGTTGTGGGAGGTGGTGTGGGAGTGACAGCTTCCAAGATAGGGTCTCCAGGCTTCCATTTCTGATCTGACTTTTTGGGTGCATCTTTGTCACACACCTCAACCATGCGAACTCAGTGTTTGCGACCATTAAGGTTAATCCTGAAATCTGAGTGTTTGGTTCGACATGTTGTTGGGCACCAGTTAAATGTTACCACACCGGTTGTCCAATTGATTGTGGGGTTGTGGTGCACCAACCAGTCATGTCCCAAGAGCATGTCTGTTCTCCCAATGTCCAGTACCATTGCTTCCATGGTTTCCTGATGTGCTCCCAAATCCAGTCTAACTTCGGCAAGTTGGCTTGCTTTCTGTTGTCAATTTGGTGACCCATCCACATTTAGAATTGCTATGGGCGGTATTCCTCACGTGGGGAGGTTCTGTTTGCGTACTATTCTGGGATGGATGCATGTGCGTTCACATCCGCTGTCAACCTCAGGTCAGATAACCTTTGGTCCTCGTCATGTTTTGAGCTGAGCTAACAGCCTGATCTCTTGTCTTTTCGGAGGTTTATCTCCCTTCACAATCTTAGTCGACGCAGCGGCTCGCTTGGCAGGGATGACATAGGTTCTATTGTCTGCAGTCATACAAGGCAAGCAAGTCCGTTTAATAGATAAGGGTCGCGACTTAGCGTCGTTTAATCGGACCCTTTGGGAAAATCCTTCTCGTCGGCTTCTAAGATTGTGGTTTCATCATTCTCGGCATCTTCCTCAGACACCTTCCTAACCCTTCCGGAGTTCTTCTTCGGCTTGACACTTGCGACTGTTATGCGTAACAAACCGTTCCAAGGTTCAGGCAGAGTATGCAGGAAGATGGAAAGGCGAAGAGCAATGTGATTGCTAAATCTAAGGAATGTAGCTGTGGTACATGAGGTTTATATAGTACTGACTATGAGCAGTAGCGAATGAGTCAGTAACTGCGGAAGGCAGTGCGCATGAGTAAGGCGACTGTGGAAGGCTATGCACTAATGAGTAAGCTGACTGCGGAATGAGTCAGACAGCTGCGGAAAGCGAGTCAGCGCGGGAGCGAAGTATACTAAAGGAAATAAAGTATAATACGATATGTGTAAGCGGGGCCGATGAGTAAGAGTAAAAAGGTAAGCGTATATGTCCGTAGTCGTTAGTCCGTAACATGTTCCCCTCCTCAAGGTCTGTGTCCTCACAGACTACCTACTCCCATCCATCGTTGCCATTTGGATCGGCCCAGGCAGGGTCAACTCGGTTACCCCAATCCTTTATCAGTTCATCGTTTACCGCCGTGGCAAACTCTAAACCTCGAACGGCGAGGCGAAGGCATCGATTCTCGACAGCAAGGGTGTTGGTATAGTTTTTGAGGATGAGCTTCTCCTCAGCGGTGGGGGCGGTTGGTAAATCGGAGAGGGTATGAAGGCGGATATGCATCTGCCGGTGGAGGATGTCGGCGACGGAGGTTTCGAGTGCATGGATCTGGTCGCGCATGGAGAGCGCTTCGCCGATGAGGGTGGTGATGGTGGGGTTGATGTCGGAAGCATCGGTGGAGGCGGCGGTGATGTTGGACATGGCAGAAATGATGTTTGAAAGGTATAAGAAGAACGGCATGTTGGGCGAGAAGAGTTGGAGCGGGGAACTTGATGTGACAGAAGTCGATGTGGAAAATGGTTCTCAAAGTTTGTTCTTTTATCGTGGACGCGATGGATTTTGCCGATGGAAATCTCGGATCAAATTTTGAGCGTTCTGGACATTAGTCTGAGGTTCCCACGTGTTCTCTTCTGGGCCATACCCTTCCCATTGGACAAGGTACTGGATCTTTCCACGGAATTTCCGAGAGTCTAGGATCGTGGAGACATGGTATTCTTCTCGTCCTTCGACGATGATCGGATCAGGGGCTGGCTTCTTTTTCTGAATGGCATACTTCGGGGTTTCGTATGGTGATAACAGGGTCTCGTTGAACACAGGGTGGATCATCTTCCAGGTTTTGGGAAGATCAAGACGGTATGCGCTAGTTCCTTTCTTCTCTAGGACTTTGAACGGTCCGTGTCGGAGGGCGTCAAGTTTCTTTGAGGGACGATCAGTCCTGATGTTAGTCCCTTCCAGCCACACCTTGTCTCCGATGCGGTAATTCCGAGACGGGCTTCGTCGTGTGTCAACTGTCTTCTTCATCTGATCCTGGGCCTGTTTCAGTGCTGCGTTGGCTTCTTCTCGTGCCTGTTTGAGTTTTTTCAAGAAGTCGTTTGCCGCTGGATTGGTGTCTTCCAACACAAGTTCTCCCTTCCAAGGATGCAGACCGTAGTTGAGATAGAATGGTGTGTACTTTGTCGCTTGATGTTCTTTGTCATTGTACTGGAATTCTGCGATTGCGATCCATTCCGCCCAATCATCTTGTAGATGGTTGACAAAGTTTCGTAAGAACACCTCAGTTTCCTGATGTGATCGTTCGGCTTGTCCATCAGTTTGTGGATGGTACGCAGTGGACAGGTTTCTCTTGATTCCCAACATGCGGCAAAGTATCTCCATGAACTTCATGGCGAACTGTGGTCCTCTGTCGCTAATGATCTTCTTAGGGATCCCATGAAGCTTCCATATCTGGTCCTGATAGATCTTGGCTAATCCTTCAGCCGATAGTTCCACAGTTGTCGGGATGAGATGAAGCATCTTTGAATGTCTGTCTGTGATGACCAGAATTGCGTTCTTCCCATCAGATTCTGGTATCGGTCCCACGACGTCAATCCCTATGTCTTCCCATGGTTGACTTGGCGCGGCGTTAGGGTGTAGAGGGGCGTGTCTCCTTTGGCGGCTGATCTTGTTACGTTGACAGGTGTCACACCCTTTCACATACTTCTTTACGTCATGTAGGATGGTGGGCCACCAGTAGGTGCGAGTGAGGAGTTCATGTGTTCGATATTGTCCTGGATGTCCTGCCACTGGTGCAACGTGCGCTTCAAACATCAGTTCTTGGCGCAATTGTGGGTCTGGTGGAACATAGACTCGTTCTCCTGCGTAGGTGATGCCATTTTCCTGCTGGTACCAGTGAGGATTCTTCTTCAGACCCTGGGCTACTTCTGTCTCCATGCGATTCGAGGCCTTGATGCGTGTGATCCATGGGTTTTCGATGGTTGTGATGTTTCCGATTTTGATGGAATCAGATGTTTCACCCCCTTCAAAGAATTGTTCCTCCGTGAACATCTCCATTTGTATCACATCTTCTGATTCCAATCGTTTCAAGAATAGCCCCTCCTTGAGCATTTGGTCGCTGTCCTGCAGCTCGAGTTCCGTCTCATACCAGGGTAAACGTGACAGGATGTCTGCTTTCGCATTTGTCTTCCCAGGTACATGTCGCAGTTCGAAGTCATAGTCTTGTAACTTCATCTTCCAGCGCCTCTGTCATTGGTTTAGGTCCTGAGGACGCTGGAAATACTCCAGGTTTTTGTGATCGGTTAAGATCTCGAAATGTTCCTTGGCTTCAAGTAGATAATGTCGCCAGTCCTTCAGTGCTTCCATGACTGCCAAGAGTTCCTTGTCATATATCTCGTAATTCTGTTCGGCCGCGGACATGGTCCGCGACAAGAACACGATAGGATGCCACTTGTCGTCTTGTTTCTGTGAAAGTACCGCTCCAATCGCATAACCCAATGCATCGGTTTCGACCCTGAACTGTCCATCCGGTTTGGGCAATGCCAAGACTGGTGCCGTCATGATTGCCCGTATGAGACCTTCAAATGCTTCTTGCGCCGCTGGTCCCCATGTGAATGCTGTATTTCCCGTAAGTGTTGTGAGTGGCTTTGCGATGTTTGAGTATCCTTCAATGAAGCGTTCATAAAAATTGGCAAATCCCAGGAACCTCTGGACTTCCTTTTTTGATGTGGGTACTCGCCAGTTCCAGATTGTGTCCACCTTTTCGGTTTCCATCTCAACACGTCCTTCTCCAACGACATATCCCAATATGGGGCATTTCGTTACTTCCCAAAGACACTTCTTCTCCTTTAGGAACAGGTCATTGTCTGACAGAATCTGCAAGATTTCTTCGGTGTTCCGGGCGAGTTCTTCCTTGGTTTTACCAATAACCACTATGTCATCCATGTAAATCACACAGATGCGCCGACAGATCTGATCCCTGAATAGGCTGGCCATCATCCGCGAGAACGTTCCCGGGGAGTTGCAGAGACCGAAAAACATGACCAATGGTTCAAACAATCCTCGGCTGGTCAGGAAGGCGGCTTTCCATTCGTCACCCTTCTTGATCTGCACGTTATTGTATCCCCACATGATGTCCATTTTGTTGAAGTAGACTGCGTCCTTCAATACATCCAAGAGGTCGCTGATGCGTGGGAGTGGGAATTTGTCCTTAACCGTGAATTTATTGACCGTGCGATAATCCTGTACCAATCGTTTGGAACCGTCTTTCTTGTTAATGAAGAAGCAGGGTGATGCATAAGGGGATTTGGATGGTCGGATCTTTCCGGTTTCCAGGCCTTCATCGATGAATTCGTCCAGTTCTTCTTGCTCCTTTTGGGTCATAGGATATGTGTTTCCTCCTAGCTCCTTTGGTGCGTCCGGTGTAAGTTCGATGCCGTGGTCCCATTCTCTTTCCTTTGGGATCTTGTCAAAGTTTTCTTTTTCAAAGAGATGGGCAAAACATTCAACGTATGAGGGTCGTTTGGTTGTGGGAGGTGGTGTGGGAGTAACTGCTTCCAATATGGGGTCTCCGGGCTTCCATTTCTGATCCAATTTCTTGGGCGCGTCCTTGTCTCGTACTTCCACCATGCGAACCCGATGTTTGCGACCATTAAGGTTAACCCTGAAATCCGAGTGTTTGGTTTGACATGTTGATGGGCACCGGTTGAATGTTACAGCGCCGGTCGTCCAATTGATTGTGGGGTTGTGGTGTACCAACCAGTCATGTCCCAAAAGCATGTCCGTTCTCCCAATGTCCAATACCATTGCTTCCATGGTTTCCTGGTGTGTTCCTAAGTCCAGCTTGACTTCAGCAAGTTTTTCTGCTTTCTGTTGTCGGTTCGGCGATCCATCCGCATTTAGGATTGATATGGGCTTTATTCCCCGTGTGGGAAGGTCCTGTTCGCATACTATTCTGGGATGGATACATGTGCGTTCACATCCGCTATCAACCTCGGGTCGAATGGCCTTTGGTCCTCGTGGTGTTTTGATCTGAGCTTGCAGCTTGATCTCTCGTCGTTTCGGAGGTTTATCTCCCTTGACAATCTTAGTTGACGCAACGGCTCGCTTTGCAGGGATAACATAAGTTATATTGTCTGTAGCTGCACCAGGCAAGCGAGTTCGTTTAATGGATAAGGGTCGCGACTTAGCGTCGTTTAATCGGACCCTTCAGGAAAATCCTTCTCATCGGTCTCTATGGTGATGGTTTCATCATCATCGGTATCTCCATCAGACACCTTCCTAATCTTTCCAGAGTTCTTCTTCGGCTTGCGGCAGTTGCGCGTGATATGTCCTTCTTGGTCGCAGTTGAAACACTTACGACCATCTTTCTTCTTTGGGGCTTTGCAGTCTTTGGCAAGGTGACCAAAACGCTGACAGTTGTAGCAACGGGCTACTCCTGCTTTGTCGATCTCCATGGCTTTGCCTTGACCACCATAAGTGGTGCCCGATCCGGTGCGTGTGTTGCCACCCCCTCGGATGACTAATGCATGTCCCTCCATCTGTCGTCCCTTGTTTCGGATCTCCTTTGCGTAATCAGTGTACGTCTTGCCATCGCTAGCCACTTGTTCAGAAATTCTGCGGTTGACGTTTTTCTCTAGGATGTATTTCCCAGTTTCTTTGCCAAGGTTTGACAGTCCCAAGAGTTCTTCAAATTCATCCAAAAATTCATCAACAGTGCATTTCTCTTGTTTCAGGACTTCGAGTCTCGCTTTGGCAGCGACCGACTTGTTGGCGATGGAGAATCGTGTGGTGATATCATCGGAAAAACCTAGCCAGGTGATGTTCTCGTTGTCAGCGGTAAGAGCATCTAACTTGTGTAGCTATGGTACATGGGGTTTATATAGTACTGGCTACAAGCGGTAGCGAGTGAGTCAGTAGCTGCGGAAGGCAGTGCGGATGAGTCAGTAACTGCGGAAAGGCAGTGCGAAGTGAGTCAGACAACTGCGGACTGAGTAGTCCCTACTGCGGAGTGCGAGTCAGCCCGGGAGCGAAGTATACTAAAGGAGAATGGTAGAGTAAAGGTAAATGAATAAGCGGTCTGATGAGTCAAAGAAATAACGAAGGTACGATGCAAGGGAAAAGTGCGTAACATACAAACTGGTAAGTCTGTAACAAATAGGGCGCAAGGGGAGGTAGTGAGGGACACGCGGAGTGGGGAACAGCACCCTGCTCAGCCACGCTGCAGCACACTAACAGAGAACACGACGGCAGCGGGTGTGGTGGGGAGGGATTCCCCTACGGCTATGGTGGGGCAATGGCAGGACATGGGTGAAGGGCGGGACATACATGAGGATGGAGGGACATGCGAGGAGGCTAGGGGTGTGCAGCCGTGGCGCTCAGTTTAGTTTCCTGTTTTACCTAGTCAAAATATGATATTCTGTCTATTCTGCCCATCCCAGCCCATGGCATACAGTACCTTTAAGTGTGAAGTACATACATAGCAAGGTGTCATTTTTGGACTGGACACCATGTGGGTTCCTACTGTTAATACACAACTACTGTACTACCTTGCTCCAATGCTACTGTACACTATGGCCCTACATACTACTGCTACAGCACTACAGCACTACAGCACTACCATCCTCTACAGATCACTCCAACCCTACAGGGCCCTACAGGTTTGGGTGTGTTTGCTACAATTTACTACAGCTGAAAATCAGGGTTTGCTGATGAAGACCTTTCAACTAGTGTTTGAAGGTCCGATTCGGTCCAGTTTTTGGCCCTCAAAATAGAGAGATTGAGAACTGAGACCGTTCTTTTGGTTCACATGATCCCAAAAAAACTGAACCAGACTGATGCAAGACTGATGCATCGGTCCACATTACCTCTTAGAGTTCAGACTGGTTTAAATAAATATATTACAAGATACATGACAATGAGGATGCGTGCACACAGCCAGATGCTGCACATGTGTGTTGTACTCTCTTGATTGCTCCTCCGTGGGCTCAGCCTGGCCCTACATACTCTTGGGCATGATTGGACACGATTGTGCACAAGCGGAAGCAGTTGGGCACATGAGGGGACTTGTTACGGACTCTATGGTATGAGGACCACATCATATCTTTTACTTATCGGCCCGACTCGGCGCCCTCTTACGAGCTTACTATGACTAATGTCTACTTTCGTTGTACTATAGTAGATTCCTTAGATTTAGCAATCACTTTGCTCTTCGCCTTTCCACTTTCCTGCATACTCTGCCCGAACCTTGGAATGGTTTGTTAAGCATAACAAGTTGCTAAATCTCGTTAGGTTCGCCCAGAGCGAAGAGAGCAACTACCAGATGAGTCAAGACGTCGCGCTTCTTTGAAGACTTTACCAGTAACCCATTCAGCATGCCAGAAGCCTGACAGGAGGAGCTAAGTCCTCGAGACAGTATCGATTTTACACTCATCCAGCAGTACATCGAATCGGAGATCCGTCGCATCCTACAGCAGGTGCTTGACAAAGAACTAGACAACGACGAGCATCGTCCCCACGACGAGATAGCAGAGAGCATCCATCTTGCTTGGCAACACCAGATCACGCGTTACAACGCCTGACAGAACGAACTCGAAAGCTTTCGCGTTCAAGAAGGACCTCAGACAGGTCGGATCACAGAGATCAGAGAGTTTATTGGTGTCCAGACAACCATTATCAGAAGATTGATTAGGACGCTCACATTGAGACGTCCCAGAACCACATCATCACATCTTACTCGAAGCAGCAGATCTACGCCCACTTCACCACCGACGAGCAACAAACCGAGTACAACCGTTGGGCACGGAGTGAGAGACTTGACCCCTTCTCACAACCAACAGACGCGCAGGAACAGAGATTCCTTAGAGATCTACAGAGGAAACACCCTGAACGTTTTGCCACCGATTCCGCCGATGAGTCCCCTGACAAATTTGCTTTTGACTCCACACAGTCAGATATCGAACAGATGCCTAGAGCAGGGACTCATTTTCAACCCTTACCTGTATTCCGAAGCCCATCTTCATCCCAACAACCCGACTCCTCTTCTCCTCCGCAGACACTAAACATGGCAGAAGCTCCGGCTGTACAAACAATGGATACATCCAAGATCATCAAGGATCCTGGAAGGGTCCGGCAGACACTGGGCCAGTAACAAGTTAGATGCTCTTGCCGTTGACAATGAAAACATCACCTGGCTAGGTTTTTCCAATGATATCGCCACACAATTCTCCATCGCCAACAAGTCGGTTGCTGCCAAAGCAAGACTCAAAGTCCTGAAACAAGAGAAACGCACCGTTGATGAATTCTTGGATGAATTTTGAAGAACTCTTGAAACTGTCAAACCTTGGCGAAGAAACCGGGAAATACATCCTAGAGAAGAATGTCAACCGCAGAATTTCTGAACAAGTGGCTAGCGATGGCAAGACGTACACCGATTACGCAAAGGAGATCCGAAACAAGGGGCGACAGATGGAAGGACATGCACTGGTCATCCGAGGTGGCGGTGACATGCGCACCGGATCGGGTACCACTTATGGTGGTCAGGGCAAGGCCATGGAGATTGACAAAGCAGGAGTAGCCCGTTGCTACAACTCTTAGAAGCCGACGAGAAGGATTTTCCTGAAGGGTCTGATTAAACAATGCTAAGTCGCGACCCTTATCTATTAAATGGACTTGCTTGCCTTGTATGACTGCAGACAATAGAACCTATGTCATCGGGAGAACGGAGATGCTCTTGGGACATGACTGGTTGGTACACCACAACCCCACAATCAATTGGACAACCGGCGTGGTAACATTTAACTGGTGCCCAACAACATGTCGAACCAAACACTCGGATTTCAGGATTAACCTTAATGGTCGCAAACACTGAGTTCGCATGGTTGAGGTGCGCGACAAAGATGCACCCAAAAAGTCGGATCAGAAATGGAAGCCTGGAGACCCTATCTTGGAAGCTGTCACTCCCACACCACCTCCCACAACCAAACAACCCTCGTATGTTGAATGATTTGCTCATCTTTTCGAAAAAGAGAACTTTGATAAGATCCCAAAGGAAAGGGAATGGGACCATGGTATCGAACTTACACCGGACGCACCAAAGGAACTAGGGGGAAATACATATCCTATGACGCAAAAGGAACAAGAGGAATTGGACGCATTCATTGATGAGGGTCTAGCAACAGGAAAGATCCGCCCGTCCAAATCCCCTTACACCTCCCCTTGCTTCTTCATCAACAAGAAGGATGGCTCCAAACGATTGGTACAAGATTACCACATGGTCAATAAATTCACGGTCAAAGACAAGTTCCCACTCCCACGAATATCCGATAGTCTATTCCGGGACCAGATCCGCCGACGTATCTGCGTGATCTACATGGATGACATCGTGGTTATTGGTAAAACCAAGGAAGAACTCACGCGAAACACCAAAGAAATCCTGCAGATCCTATCGGACAATGATTTGTTCCTAAAGGAGAAGAAGTGTTTATGGGAAGTAACGAAATGTCCTATATTGGGATATGTGGTTGGGGAGGGGCGTGTTGAGATGGAAACTGAGAAGGTGGATACAATTCGAAACTGGTGAGCACCCACATCAAAAAAGGAAGTTCAGAAGTTCCTTGGATTTGCTAACTTCTATCGACGTTTTATTGAAGGGTGCTCAAACATCGCGAAACCTCTCACCACGCTCTCAGGCGGTACGGCATTTACTTGGGGACCAACAGAGCAGCAAGCTTTTGAAGATCTCATACGGGCAATCACATCGGCACCAGTCTTGGCATTACCAAAACCAGAGGGACAGTTCAGGGTTGAAACCGATGCATCGGGCTATGCAATTGGAGCAGTACTCTCTCAGAAGCAAAACGACAAATGGCACCCCATTGCATTCTTGTCGCGGACCATGTCTGCGGCCGAACAAAATTACAAGATATATGACAAGGAACTCCTGGCGGTCGTGGAAGCATTGAAAGATTGGAGACACTATCTGCTTGAAGCCAGGGAACGTTTCGAGATCTTGACCAATCACAAGAACTTGGAATATTTCCGTCGTCCTCAGGACCTAAATCAACGACAGCGACGCTGGAAAATGAAGTTACAAGACTATGACTTCGAATTACGGCATGTGCCCGGCAAGACCAATGCGAAAGCGGACATCCTGTCACACTTACCCTGGTATGAAGCGGAACTCGAACCACAGGACAGTGACCAAATGCTCAAGGAGGGACTATTCTTGAAACGGTTGGAATCAGAAGATGTGGTACAAATGGAGATGTTCACGGAGGAACAATTCTTTGAAGGGGGTGAAACATCTGATTCCATCAAAATTGGAAATGTCATGACCATCAAAAATCCATGGATCACATGCATCAAGGGTTCAAACCGCATGGAGACAGAAGTAGCCCAGGGTCTAAAGAAGAATCCTCATTGGTATCAACAGGAAAACGGCATCACATATGCAGGCGAACGAGTCTATGTTCCACCAGACCCACAACTGTATCAAGAACTGATGTTTGAATCACACAATGCACCAGTGGCTGGACATCCAGGACAATATCAGACACATGAACTCCTCACTCGTACCTACTGGTGGCCTACTATCCTGCATGACGTGAAGAAGTACGTAAAGGGTTGTGACACCTGTCAACGCAACAAGATCAACAGACAGAAATGACACGCTCCGCTACATCCCCATGCAGCACCAAGTCATCCATGGGAAGACATAGGGATTGACATCGTGGGACCAATACCAGAGTCCAATGGAAAGAATGCAATTCTGGTCATCACAGATAGACATTCAAAGATGCTCCATCTCATTCCAACAAACGTGGAATTATCAGCTGAAGGATTAGCCAAGATCTATCGGGATCAGATATGGAAGCTTCACGGGATCCCCAAGAAGATCATCAGCGATAGGGGACCGCAGTTCGCTGCGAAGTTCATGGAGATACTCTGCCACATGTTAGGGATCAAAAGGAACCTGTCCACCACATACCACCCACAGACTGATGGACAGGCCGAGCGATCGCATCAGGAAACGGAAGCGTTCTTACAAAACCTTGTCAACCATCTACAGGATGATTGGGCTGAATGAATTGCAATCACAGAGTTCCAGTACAATGACAAAGAACATCAGGCAATGAAGCACACCCCATTTTACCTCAACTACAGTTTACATCCATGGAAGGGAGAACTCGTGTTAGAAGATACTAATCCGGCTGCCAATGACTTCTTGAAAAAACTTAAACAGGCATGAGAAGAAGCCAATGCTGCGCTGAAACAAGCACAGGATCAGATGAAGAAGACAGTTGACACACGGCAAAGTCCGTCTCGGGACTACCACATCGGAGACAAGGTGTGGCTGGAAGGGACTAACATCAGGACCGATCACCCCTCAAAGAAACTCGATGCACTCCGACATGGACCATTCAAAGTCCTAGAGAAGAAAGGAGCTAGCGTGTACCTTCTTGATCTTTCGAAGAGGTGGAAGATGATTCACCCTGTGTTCAACGAGACCCTGTTGTCACCATATGAAACTCCGAAGTATGCCATCCAGAAAAAGAAACCAGCCCCTGATCCAATTATCGTTGAAGGACGAGAAGAGTACCATGTGTTTATGATCCTAGACTCTCAAAAGTTCCACGGAAAGATCCAGTACCTCGTCCAGTGGGAAGGATATGGTCCAGAAGAGAACACATGGGAACCTCGAACTAATGTTCAGAACACTCAAGATTTGATCCGTGATTTCCATCGGCAGAACCCGTCTCGCCCACGATAAAAGACAGCTCTCAGAATCCATGACAAGTATCGACCTCATCAGTCAACCACACACCAAGTTCCCTGCTCTAGTCCTTTTCCCTGCCCAATATAGCCTCCCCCTTCTTCTTCTACCTCTCAACCATCCTCGCCGCCATGTCCAACACCACCGTCACCTCCACCCCTACCACCAACATCAACCCCGCCATCGCCGCCCTTATGAACGAAGCACTCTCCATGAGAGACCAAATCCATGCGCTCGAAACCTTGCCGACCTCCTCCATCACCAGATGCATATCCGGCTTCACTCGCTGTCCAACCTACCTGTCGCCCCGAGTCCCGAGGAAAAACAGATTCTCAGAAATTACACCAGCACCCTCGTAATCGAGAATCGACGTATTCGGCTGGCTATCAAAGGCCTCGAACTCGCCATAGCCATCAACGAGGAGTTGATATATGATTGGAGCCTCAAGGAAAGTCCGAACTGGTCCGATCCCGGCAACAACAAGGGATGGGGACAGTGACTCTGTGAGGACACAGAGCTTGGAGAGGGGAACATGTTACGGACTCTATGGTATGAGGACCACGTCATATCTTTTACTTATCGGCCCGACTCGGCGCCCTCTTACGAGCTTACTATGACTAATGTCTACTTTCGCAACCTTCAATTTCCAGTCTGACTCATTACATTACTTTGTCATCCCCTTTAGTATACTTCGCTCCCGCGCTGACTCGCTTTCCGCAGTCAGCTTACTCACTGTACATAGCCTTCCGCAGTCGCCTTACTCATGTGCACTGCCTTCCGCAGTACTGATCATCTGCTACCGCCTATAGTCAGTACCTATATAAACCTCTTGTACTATAGTAGATTCCTTAGATTTAGCAATCACTTTGCTCTTTGCCTTTCCACTTTCCTGCATACTCTGCCCGAACCTTGGAACGGTTTGTTAAGCATAACAGGACTGTTGCACATGGGTGGTGGCCATTGTGTACATGAGGGGGGAATAGCAGTCATGGGGTGGCTGTAAGGGCGACCTTACGATCCAATAACTCCGAAGTGCTCCGAAGTGACTCCGACATTGGACGACTTGCAAGGGAAATCCAAAGTTAAATGACTCTATGAAGTACAATATGAGGCATACCTTGCAAGGGAAATCCAAAGAGAAAGTTCTGAGGATTCCGGTGCAAGCTAGGCAGCTATATGGATGATGAGAATTGGAAATGGAGAGAGGAATATTGAAATATGACAAAGATCAGGAGTAGGGATGGGAATGGAATATGTAAATTGGAATAGTGCATATGGTGATATAAATCTTCGCTCCGACATGCCCTCCAATGCGGAGTACGGTCGGAGGTCATCAGAGGTTGGAGGTGATGAAAGTGAGATGGAAAAGAAAGGAAACATAAAGTATAGTAATTGACGTACCACAATGGTCGGAGGGTGGGTCGGAGGTGTCAGACTAATCAAAAGGTGGGTCGGAGGTGTCGGAGGGTGTCGGACTAAGGAAATTGGATGGTTGCCCTTGCGGCGGCAAGTGGAAGCCATTGGGCACACACGGGGGCCATTGGGCAGGAGTAGCGGCTGTTGGGCATGCAAGGGCGTGGGTTGACAGCATTGGGCATGAATGGAGGTGGTTGGACATGGGTCGATGGCAGTGGGCACAAGTTGGGACCGTTGGGTATCAAAGGTGGCCATTAGCCATGGGTCGACAGCGTTGAGGGCAAAGGGATGCCGTTGGGGGCAAAGGGACACCATTGGGCATGAATGGAGGCCGTTGGGCATGAGTTGGGACTGTTGGGTGCAAAGGGACACTGTTGGGCATGAAAGGTGGCCGTTGGGCATGAGACAGGTGTTGAACAAATTCCACTCCTATAGATATTTCATCTATGGCGTCATGTGCTCAAACCCATGATGTACAATGTACAAATAAGTAGACTAGTATATAAGACTGTACTTATTCTCTGTGCAATATAATGCTCTTACCGAGTAACCCCCACCTTGCAATCACCTCACAAGGTTAGTAGTAAGGTTCTCTCTATCATAGATACATGATCCGTAGTGCGTAGCATAGAGTACTACTGGACTGTGTGACGACCCATCCACTGTGATCACCTCCAGTGTTGATGTGATCGTATGCTGTTCCAACAGATTATGAGCCCTGAGACTCGCCATTGCGCTCATCGCTGGCAGTCTTAGTAGACTTGATGCCGCTACATTGCGAACGTGATAGATCAAGTGCACCGCAATCTGTACATACAACATTAATGATTATGTGGATGTTTAATCCCACGTCATCATGTAGTGCAATGAGCTAGCAGATCCGGGTGATAACACCCCGATGATCGTGATGCCCATCTGCCTCCATACAGGTGTCTACCAGTTAACTCTGTGTATGATGTTAAACATGAAATAGGGGTCTAATGGACCCTAGTGGAGTAAAACACATGTTGCTGTGTCCCTGTTTCATCTAAGATCCAGTGATTTGACATGTGAATGACACATTCTATTTCCAGTCTTTTGCGCTCTCACCCTTTGCATCAAATCATGTCTTCTTTTGATTACAAATCCGCTGTCGTCAAGATGACTGGCTCTAACTGGAAGGAGTGGAGCGATAAGATGACAGGGTTTTTACAGTTTGAAGGGACCTGGATGCTTGTATCCAGGGATTGGCCACAAGCCTCTGCGTTGACATCCACTTCTAAAGCAGAAGACAAGAAAGAGCTCTGCGAGTGGAAAGAGAGAGACTTGAAAGCATGTGGTGCGATCATCTTATCTCTGGTGGAATCTGTAAAGCATGAGGTTACAGCATTCCAGACTTCGAAAGAAGTTTGGGATCAGCTGAAGACTCTCTTTGAGAACAAAGGCCCCGACGAGATCTTCAAGGACTTTGCCTTGACTCTTGATTGGCACCTGTCTGGTGGTGACCCCCATCTGGAATTCTCTAAATTCCGTGATCTCTTGGCATGCCTCAATGGGCACAAGATCCCCTTCGCTCCTAAATTGCAAGGGATGCTTGCTGTGCACCGTCTACCTCCCAAATGGAAACATCTTGGTTCACATCTGGCCAAAGAATGGAAGTTGGACACTTTCAAACTTACCGATGTTGAAGAGATTGTAACTGCGGAGTACATGGGCATACAAGCTGAAGCACAACTTTTGGCTGCCAACAAGATCTCCGCTGTCAAGCAGAAAGGACAGGAACCTTGCTGGCGCAATGGTCCGGGACCTGCAGATGCTTCTGGGTCAAACCAGAATTCCGGCAAACCTCATCAACAGAACAAAGGCAAAGGAAAGGCAAAGGAGACACCATTGAACAACTCCGGTGATCAAAACAAGAAGCAGCCGTTTTTACCCAAAAAGAAAGGGTTGCGGAGTCGGAAAAAGGCCCAGCGCGCCCAAGAGGCCGCTGCAGGCGACACCGCCAGCTGCTCTCATGTTACCTTGTCGGCAATGACTATGAATCTGCCGACACCTTTCTTCACCACTGTCATGGGCTCGGGACGTGTTATTCCCCCCCAACAATCTTCTACTCCAACAACTGACCCCTGTCATCGTCCTCTTCTCGAATCGCGGTTGACATCTAGTCCCGCTGAACATATCATGACTGCTGGTGCAAGAAAACTCCTCGATCACATGACAAACACATCGGCGCAATGCTTCACAGGTGCTCCGGTGATAGGGCCGCGATGTGTCTAGGCCTAAATCTGCGCATTTTGCATCATTTCACACTATCTCTAAGGGATGTAGAGAGTCCTAGATGAGCTCCGATTCTGAGGACTTAGTGGCGACATTAGAGAGAGATTTTAAAGCATTTAGAGAGCATGGCAATGTAGGACATAGCGCTGGTCACCACTATGGGCTTAGCTATGATACTCGAGAGCCATGGGATCGCCTCGTGAGATAGATAAGACTATCAAGCATCTCTCGAAACGAAGCGCGAAACAAGGAGATTGGTTATATTGGATTTATCGATGACACTAGCACTGTCTACTATACATTGAGGGCTTGACTGGAGACATTCTTGCGAGAGGCTTGGCAAATGTGCGCCTCGCTTCGCGTCCAAATTGTCCATATGGGGAATAGCCAATGACATCGGATCGAACAGACCGAGATCAGGTTTGATACACCACGATCAATGTGCATTACATGGCAGACATATTGATATGGACACATCGCGACGTCTCTAGCAAAGGCTCACTTGACTGGATACCCCTTAGCGAGACCACATGCATCCCTTTTCTATATTTATTGCAGCTCATGTATAAAGTCTCATAGTTTCATCATAGATAGGTTAGGTTAGATTGTGCCCCAGAATTGATAGCATTTGTCTTGTGCATCTGTCGTCGTTCGTGAGTATCATTGAAGCCTCAAGATCGTTTGGTTTGCATCGGAAGTCAGTCGCAATTGTGTTTTGTGTGTTCGAGAACTTGTCAATCGTCAAATCATGTTATCTATTGGTTGTATTGGTCATTGTCGTGTTCATATTCGGTCGAGATCGTGTTCGCGAAGTCTTGTTGGTCCGGAAATCACAAACCTCGGTTCATTATCTATTGAGAACTATCTCTAAGTCTTGTTCAAGACCTATCGAGCCATCGCTAAACGAGTTATTCAATTGTTGTTTGGAAGAGTCGCATCCTGAGTGATCCCACTCATCACCCCGAACTATATCAATTGAGAAGTACACATCGCGAGACTTGTTCGGTCTTCGTTGTTGTGTTTGGTGTTTGTGTGTGTGATAGAGATATCGCTGGCGCTCATCCCCAGACTCACTTCCTTCGTTTCACCGGATAATCAACCGTCGATGTATCCTGAGATGCAGGTAGCGCATGATGTTGTCACATCTCTTGGCATTGTGGGGATATATTCGACCCCTGACAATGAGATAATGGATGAAGCTTCCCTGTTCCTTATAAAATGCCAAGATTATGATGCCGATACGGTGATGGACTTCAATGAGGAATATGAGTATGATGAAGATGAACCTGGACTGTCCAAGCGGACACGCTTCAGTTGGGCGGATGTCATCGACAATGAGCTCTTCGGAGGATCGTCATGTGATGACCTGAGGTACGTTCTTTCACAAGTTTCACATGAGCACACAATGACAGAAGAACACACCCAGATTTGTAATGAGTCACTAGAACCGGGTTGTAGTTATTTTAAATCACCTGTTGTTGCTGCCTCTGTCATGGAGGAAATATATGAAAGCAAAGATCTCTATAAAAGGAAGAGGGACCGTGTTCATCACTCACACGATACCATCGCGTCAAGGAAAGCCAAGAAGTCTAACAACTCAGCTTTATCCGGTTTTACACATCCTGGAGCTTTCTACCCACCTCATGTCAATGGGTGAAATTCTTCAAGAATCTGGATTAAATGTCGCTGGCTCAGCTGACAATCTTAGTTTCTTCAAAGATGGAAAGTGTGTACTAAGATGTGAACCTCATTTTCCCGGTTCGACAATATACTGGATAAATACACACATTGAACAAATCATGCAGCTAAATGCTAGAAATATTGATGTCTACAAAGCTGATTACAGCATTTGGCATCAGCAGTTTGCACACCCTGGTAAAGATGTCCTGAAAAAGGCACCCGACGCATGTGATGGATTCCCAAGGGACATCCAATTTCCCCTTAAGGATAAGCCATGCCCTCCCTGCGCAGAAGCGAAGTTGAGGTTGAAAAGCTTCCCTCCTTCATCTTCACGTGCTTCCAGACCCTTTGAGTTGCTCCATTCAGACCTGAAAGAGTTTCCAATCACCTTCTATCACAAATTTAAATACTATGTCAGCTTCTTGGATGACTAATCTGGGCATGCTTGGACGGTATTGTTGAAACTCAAATCTGATACCTCTGATGCATTCAAAAAGTGGACAACACTTATGAAAACCCAGTTTGAGGGGGAGAATTCAAAAAGGAAACTGGGGTAGTAAAATACCTCGAGGATCTTGGAATTGCAGTGGAAATTTCAGCTCCTAATACACCCCAACAAAACGGTTGAGCTGAAAGGATTAACCACACCATTGTAGTGAAAGCACAGGCAATGTGATTTGCCACCTGCTTACCACAATCATGGTGGGAGTTTTGTGTTTTACATGCCGTGCATGTTTACAATCACATGCCAATTAAACGACTATATTGGAAAACACCATTTGAATCTCTAAAAGCAGAAAAACCGGATGTATCTAATCTCCGTGTTTTAGGCTGCGCTGCCTATATTTATATTCCTGAAGAACACTGTGAATAAATTAAATCCACATGCAGAGCTTATGACCTTTATGGGTTTTGAACCAGGAATGAAAGGATATCAGTTTATGACTGATAAAAACAGTATCTTTATTGGTACTACTGGGGTATTTGATGAAACACTCTTTCCGAGATGTCCGGATACCAAAGTGCCACAACACACACCCATGGGAAATGAGCCTTCCCATGATGAGTCTCAGGATGATGGAAACCCTGATGACAATGTTGATCACCACTTCGGAGATGAAGATGTTCATTATCATTCCCACAGGCATAATCAGCCGAGCAGAGATGAATCCTCCGATCCCCCTTCCACTCCAAAAGGAAACCAGCGCGACAGTGCTGATGTACCACCTTCGAATCAGGATGACCCTGAGGTCCAGAACCAGCCGGCGAATCCTCCGCCTGCTGATGCCCCTCGACCACGAAGGAACACTAATCCGCCTCAACGGGAAGGCAACATCTATGGGGAGCAACGGCACCCCGCGCAACAACAACGTGACATCAATCACACATGCTCTTGGCGTGAAGCCGTGAATTGAGAGAAACAGCAGTGTGAGCCTTCCCGGCTCCGCAATGTTCCCCGATCACAACAGGAAGAAGTGGAACCTAGTTCCCCCTTAGCCCCACCTGACGCAGGGCCTAGTGGATCTTCTGGTACTCCTCCCGATGACCCCAAAGTTCCTGATGACAAACCTTTGGAAGATACGGATGCAGAGAGCTTACTGCGCAAAATGATGAATGATGTGGAGCCAGGTCCAAAAGCATTTAACTTGTACCTAGAACAATTAGTTTGGAAATGAGGGGGAGACATGAAACAGATCGCTGAGTTGAATGTGCTACTTGCATCAGCTGTTCCTCACTCTGAATCTAATCTCTCACAGTTCTGTGATATCTGGGAGATGAAGTTTTGTGACATTGCCAAAATGCTGAAAAACCTCCAGGATGAGTGGTTGGACGCATGCCGTAAGGAACTTGATAGCATCAAGTGGCATGATGTCTATGATCTAACACCTTTACCAACCGGACAGAAGGCCATCGGATCACAATGGGTCTTCAAGATAAAGACCGACGGCCGTAAAAAGGCTCAGCTTGTTGCACAAGGGTTCTAGGGAATCAATTTTGACAAGGTATTCTCTCCTGTAGTTTGATTTGAGACAGTATGTCTCATGCTTGAGAGTTGGGTGATTCTCACACTTGACATAACTGCTGCTTTCCTTTATGGGAAACTCCAGGAAGAGTTATACAGTGCCTCACAAAACTGATTCAATGTTTGTTGCTTTTTGAATATCTTCAAGATAACTCTGCAAAGAATACCAATTGAATTAAACCTTTGGTATATAATTGAAAGCCCTACTTCAGGGCTTTCAGAATATAAGGGAATCATATGATTTAGATCAGAATCCATGGAGATATGATTAAATTAAATCAGCAACTCATTGAATCAGTTTTGTGAGTACCTATGGCAATTATCAGAATCAAATGCTTCACTGGTTGTATGGTAACCAGTTGTCATGACTTACTGATGGAACTTGAATAGAACCCTGATGGGTTGTCAAGGAAAGTTGTATAAGAAGAATCCAACCTCAACAGCCTCCATAATTAATCATGCGCCCTATCTCCTCTTTCCACAAGGAAAACATTCTTTCTCTGGCCTCCAATGGTCACTCCACTCGTCATATTGCCTCTAACCTGGGTGTCAGCCAACCAACTGTCTCCAGAGTGCTTCAGAATCTTCTTCCTCATCGCAATCTCTCTTCTGGTGGTTGTCCATCCAAGCTTTCTCCCACCAACACATGAAACATACTTTCACAAATCACCTCAGGGAGAGCCTCCAATGCTGTGCAGGCTACCAAACACATCAACACTGTCATCTCCAATCCTGTCTCCCCAGAAACTGTGAGAAGGGTTCTCAGAAAACATGAATTCAAGGCTGTAACAAAGAAGAAAAGACCTTTCTTAAAGGCCATACATCAGAAGAGGCGGTTGGCATTTGCTATGAAGCACAGGGAATGGACAGTGGAGGACTGGAAGAGGGTCATTTGGTCAGATGAGACCAAAATCAACAGGTTTGGGTCAGATGGCAAGGAATGGGTCTGGAAAAAGAAGGGTGAGGGGCTTATTGAAAGAGAGGTTCAGGGCACAGTCAAGTTTGGGGGAGGAAATATTATGTTTGGGATTGTATGGGTTGGAAAGGTGTGGGGAGACTTGCAGAGGTTGAGGGGAGGATGGATGCTGATCAGTATGTGTCCATTTTGGAGGACAATTTGCTGCCCAGCATGGAGGAGAGTGGAATCTCTGAAGAGGAGATCATTTTTCAGCAGGACAATGACCCCAAGCACACCTCCAAGAAGGCCAAAAAATGGATGGACAGCAAGAATATTGCTCTGCTGGATTGGCCTGCACAGTCCCCAGACCTCAATCCTATTGAACACCTCTGGGTTCATATTAAAAGGAAGTTGAATGAATATCCAACACCACCCAAGGGAGTCTGGGAGATTTGAGACAGAGCAGCAGAGGTGTGGAATAATATAGAGCCAGAAGTGTGTCAAAACCTGATAGAAAGTATGCCAAGAAGGGTAGAGGCAGTAATCAAAGCTAAGGGGGGTAATACCAAGTACTAAAGTATAAAATACTGTAGTTATTGTACATACTCACAAAACTGATTCAATGAGTCCCTGGAGTAATTTGATCATATATTGATCATTTCTTATGGGAATTACATAATTATTGCAGATTCCGAGCGTCCTGAAGTAGGGCTTTTAACCAGATACCAATACCTTCTTTTGATTGGCATTATTTGCAAAGTTATTTTGAAGGTATTCACAAAGTAGCAAACATTGAATCAGTTTTGTGAGGCACTGTACATGATGCAACCTGAAGGCTTCAAAGTACAAGGCAAAGAACTTCTTGTTTGGCACCTGTATAAGGCAATTTATGGTTTAAAGCAGGCTGGACTTGTATGGTGGCATGCCATGGAGAAATCTGATTGGCAGCATTCTTGCAAACTGCTCTACCTAGTCTGTTGGCTAGGCTATGAAGGAACTGATGAGGAACAGTCCTGGCTACCCGCCACGGAACTTGAACACGTGACGGACTTAGTCACGGATTTCCACTCCGAGTATCCGGAGAAACCGGGCCCCTTATCATGCCTATAGAACCGTGCAAGACACTCATATTGCAAAATAAAATAAAATAAATAATTAGAGGGGGGAGGGGCTACTGGGTTTTGGCCTTTTTGGCCGGCGGACCGTCATCCTCCGACTCATCCCCCGGTGCTCCCTCCGCCTCCTCTTTCTCCGCTTGCAGTTCCGCAAGCTCCCCGTCCGCCAACCCCTCATCCTCCCCCTCATCCTTTTCCTCATCCTCTTCCTCTCCTTCTTCCTCTTCTCCGTCCTCCGGCTCCAACTCCGGAGCTGCCGCCTCCAGCAGAAAGTTCCAGTAGGTGAGGTGGTTGTTCATAATTTGAAGCTGCTGGAGCAGCACCCAACCGACCCTTGCTGACTGCTCCTCCCTCTCTTCCAGAGCCTCCCGGAGCCCCCGGAGCTCCTCTGCGACCCCTGCGCCGCAGCAGTTTTTTGCCCCACTCAGGCCCACAACCTCCGCAACGGTTTCCTCCATCTTTCCCCGCTTCCGCTTTGCCCGCATCTCGCCGGCCTTCAGGCAAACCCACTTGCCATCTTTGCACCGCTGGCACGTGGTGCCTTTCCCCTGCCTAAGGAGATTGTCAGCAAAGAAAAGAAGATAGAGAAGTGGGTACTCACAATGCCCACTTGCATTCCATCTTCGCCTGCACACAGGCCTGACATGCCTCCCCCCGGACCTCCGACTCCTCCGCTCCGCTCTCCGCCCTCTGTTTCCCTGCCTTCTTTGCCCTCTTCTTCTCCGCCTCCACCCCTGCCTTTGCCCCCGCCTTCTTTGCCCTCTTCTTCTCCGCCTCCGCCCCTGCCTTTGCCTCCGCCTCTGCCCTCTTCTTTGCCTCTGCCTCCCTCGTCCTCCTCTCGGCCTCGGCCTTCTTCCTTGCCTCGTTGAGGTTGGCGCTGGAGCGCGTGGGTTGTGTGTTTGAGTCTTGGGGCATGTTGGTGGTAACTGGAAGAAAACCCTTGGGCTGCTCATCTCCGTTAAATAACCAAGACCACATGACCTTGTTTATTTTCTCACGGTCTTCCATAGGTGTCAGACCTAAGAGGGGAATACTGTTATATCCATCTCTGAATCTCCAATCCACTCCAATCATCCTCCAACATTCCGGACATCTGTTACCTCCACATCTCCGCACGTTGCCATCGTGCATTTCATATTCATAACTCCATGCCTTTATGCATTTCATATTCATATTCCCATTTACTTATGCATCGCCTTTTCTGCATGGTCCATTGACCGACATCTCCAATGTTTGTTACAGTCGCTGGCAACTTACGCCACAACTCCGGACCTACTCTGACCATCTCCGTAAAGTAATCACATTTAGATATTTAAGCTCGTACCATACCTGTAGTTCCTCAGTTCGAATATCAACAAAGTTCACTCCTCTACTCCCCGTTCATGCCAGAGATCCTCGCCGTGGTACAATATGCCGACGACATCCTCATCTACTGCTCTTCCTCCATCATTACCCTTCGACGAGCTCAGTACTGTGTCCGAGTCACAACTCCGACGTCGTCCAACCACTTCCACATCAACGTGTCTCTCACCGAGATCTCTCCGAGGACCTCCGCACCTCTGACCTCTCCTCCGACCTCCTGAAAATGGGACACCTTATCCAACAAACGGCGGCGCAACACATATGTTGAAGCCACGTCCCTCCCCTTCGTCGTTCCTCCGCATTTCCGGGGTTCCGCTCTGGTCTCAGTCCTATGTCCGACCTCCAATGGACTCCGACAAAGCTCCGACGTTTCACCTACTTAACAGCACATTTCATTATTTCTATCTTATCTGGACTTCCAAAAATGATACAAAGTGCTTCAGAAGGTTAATACATGTCCCATATGCTGTTCTATCACTTCAAACTATTATTAGCCCATGAGGAAGGCACCATGTGCACCTGCACGATGCATTTTGTGCATTGTTTACTATTATTTGGTGTAGAGCATGGCACCTCTATAACTCAAAATCAGTGGCATCATTCCATAAAATCAACACATATTTATTGACATATGATACTCTACTACATAATTGATATAGTCTGCAAGCGTCTTTCCTCCTGTGTAGCCATATTAAGGGGAAGTGCGATGTTTTTTGAGTTTGTTGACATGTATTTGACACATTTGATGCACACATGATGTGTGTCATCCAATGTCAAAATGATGCATCCACCCATTGCTGACTCTGCAATAAGGGGCACAGATGCTGAAAAGGACAGAATATAGATTTTATTTATAATCTGTCTACTTGTGATTGAGGCAGGAGGGAGCATGCATACACACCTTTTGTGTTTTTTTTTAGGTGTGCCTATTTGGGAAGTGGGAAAGTCGTGATGTAGAGTGAGTTTGATGCACCAGATATAATGGACTTGTGGCTCAGTTGGTTGGATAGATGACTGAACTAATGTTCTCCACTATATAGGTTGTGAGTTCAATTCCTGCAAATGGCACAAATGTTGCACTTTGCCGTTTTGTGATCTTGATTTCCATTCCTCAGAATGTTCCGTGAAAAAGATGGCTTAAACCTGTTCAAACCAGTCTTTGGCCAGTCTTTCAAATTCCAAAGTTTGGAGTGAACTGAGGATTGGTGAGATCCAAAACCTTAAAAACAGAGACCAGCAGTCCGGTCTTTCACTGGTTCGGTTCAATCTGGTCTCAGTCTAATTCACAAAAAAGTAAACTGGACCTTTGAACACTATTTATATATATATTCTATGTATAAGCTTTTTAAGCTTGAACACTGGTTTAGACTTGTTTAGACCAGCTTGGTCCATCCTCCATGGAACCAATGGACCGGTCTCATGTAGTCCAGTCCGGCCTTTCCATATTCAGTGGTATACGAAGACTGGTCTTGGTCTTGGTCCATGCCTCTCTGAGACAAAAAACTGAACTGAACTGAACCCTCAAACACTAAGAGTGAGTGTAAGATAGAAAATATAATGGTTCTGTGGCTCAGTTGGTTTGATTGTTGAAGTAATGTTCTGTACTATAGAGGTTGTGAGTTTGGCACAAATTTTGCACATTGCCGTTTCGTGATGCTGATTTCCATTTCTTGGATTGTTCCATGGAAAAGACCGGTTTAAACCGGTTCGAACCGGTCTTAGTGATGGACAGAGGTATCCCATGGGTAAAAAATTCATACCCATACTCAAAAAACCGTACCCCCTCATCAAGGATAAGGAAAACCCTCATCTACAGGTGAGGGCTTTTGAGGCTATGTGGGGATATGGAATACCTGTGGGACAGCACCCAAGGGAAGACACCCTTGGTGCTACGCAGCCTGTCTGTGCGCTGCATGCCATTGCAGACCTTGTGGGGATGCATGCATGACCCTCCTTGCTCTTCATGCACACATCACATCACGTTCCAGTGCCCTCGTGTACTACACCCCCTGTCGTGGGCCTCCCAGCCCACCTCCCCTTCTCTAGCCACTGCCTTCGCCTCCCACGCCATCTGGCAGACAGGTAGGTGGTGGCAGTGGGTGAGTATGGGAGGGTGGGCAATGGTGTGGGCTGTTGGGCAAGAGTAAAATGCCGTGGGCATGAGTGGGGCCATTGGGTGTGAGTCGATGTGAGTGGGGGCCATTGGGCATGAGTGGACGCCGCTGGGCACAAAGGGGGGCCGTTAGGCACAACAGGGAACTGTTGGGCATGAGTCAATGCCATTGGGTGTGAGTGGACATGGGTGGGCATGAGTCAACGTGTGTAGGGGGGCCATGAGGCAGGATGGGGGGCCATTGGGCATGAGGTCGATGCTATTGGACATGAGTGGGGTGGATAAAAGTATCAACTTCAACTTCAACTTGTTGATCATTGATTGTTTGGCTCAACCAAACATTATGTGACCCCCCAAACCCATCCAAACGGTGTGGGTTTTTGGAGGGTAAGAAATTCTGACCCTCACCGTTACCTTCTCTTACCCTTTGCAAAACCCTGAGGGTTTTGTGTACCCTTGTCCATCATTAACCAGTCTTTAGCCTGTCTTTCAAACTCCAAATTCCAAAAGAACCAAGGACCAGTTGCTTAAAGACCAGTACAGGTGGTCCGGTCCTTCATAGCTCTGGTTTGGTTTGGTCTCAGTCTAAATTCACTCAACCAAGACTGGACCTTGAAACACTATCTATACTGGTCTTGATTCTCTTCTTTGGAGGGTCAAAAACAAGACTGGCCAAACTTTCAAGCACTAGCACATATAAACAAGATGCTGGAAGGATCTGGATATAAGTGGGAGGATGCTGACATGGGTTGACAGAAGATGCCCATCACATTCCAGATCCCCTTACCCTCAAAAGCAGTGTTTGAAAGTTAGGTTAAGTAACTGCCTGTAACCACAATCTTGACCATGCTTAACCACTTGTAACCATGACCAATGTTAACCACATGAGGTAGTTAACACTGGTTAAGGTTGTGGTTATGCTAAATACCTTAAAGTTTTATAACCAGCCTCTGAAAACTCTATTATTGCCTATATATTGAGCTTATATATGAAGAAGAACCACTCTATTCACTAAATAATGCAATTGTACAATCAAATATACTCAAAGAAATGAAAACATTGAATGTTAAAAATAAGTTTGGTTAATCACTGGTTATGGTTAAGGTTATGAGTTTTTCAGGAATTTCTTTAACCAGATAGGTTATGGTTAATCCAAATAATGACAATTAACCTAACCTAACCTAACCTTAAAAGACTACTCAAAAGCTAACATTCCAGGGCCAAAACCATTCACTCTTAGTGTTTTGAAGTTAAGTTAAGTTAAGTTAATTGCTCAAATTTTCTTTGACACCAACTGCCACCAACCATATCCAATGGCATCCAATCATGCCCAATGGCTGTAATAATTTATTTATTGTTTTTGTCGTAATATACATAGGTCTGGACTGGTTTAAACTGTCTAGTCTCGTGAGTTCAGATTAAACAGACTGGTGTGACCAGTCCCTGACTGATCTGTGTCACGTAGCGTGTTTCTCAATGTCAGAAAATGTCGGATGCATCGGATGAGTCGGAGCGGAGTAGTGGAAGAGCCAATGTGACAAGTCTGACATCTTGCAGAAAGGACCTGGCTTCAACTTATGTGTTGCGCCCCATTCTTTGATGTGGTCCTAGATTTTGGATTGGCAGATGTTGGAGGTTGAGAGGAGCAGATGTGCGGAGATGTAGATGTGAGAAGGAGGATGAGGACAAAAGGTAATGGCAGCATATAGTGATGTATAAATTGCATGGTTATGACAGTCTGGTCTTGTTTTCAGAAGAGGCTGTGTCAGTGAGAGACCAGTCTGGTCCTTGGTTCCTCCCTTTTGGGGGTCAAAAACAAGAGTGGACCGGACTTTTAAACACTAAGTACAGTTAATCGAGCTGTTTTACGAGGTGGGGGGATAAAATCAGTAAAGGCGGTGTTCAGCCTTCGCCCGCGATCGAGCACCGGAGGGCAACTGTCCTCAGTTGCGACGTCGGCTGCAATAGCCGAGGGGACCCAAGTAGGTCCTGCTCCCGCCCTGTCAGGGTTCGCCAACACCTGAATCACCAGCCATGCCACGTCAAGATGTGAGATCTCAGATCTCATGAATGCCCAGTTCTCATTGAATCCACCCTTCTTCTTTCTGACTGTTGCTGGTGGGTTGCACCTGTAGGCTGGGTACTATGGATAGGTTCACTACATATTTGCTTTTTCTGCACAAGAGGACACAGGCTATACAAGTCTTTTCATTTATATCTCACAATTGGAACCTCAAATACCTACATTGAGGCAACCTTCCAGTGATGTCGCAACGCAACATGTTGTTCTTGTTGACGTGTCTGTTTGTTTGGTTGTTTGTTTGTTTGTTTGTTTGATCAAATCATGCTTTTTTTCAGCCGACTGCCCTGCTTCGCAGGTGTGCATGCAAGATGACTCAAGGCAAGCCTTCTCTCAAGCCATTTCAGGGCTTTTCCATCACCCTCTGCCTCCCCTTGTGTTGGGAGCAGCTTTTCTTGTGACCAACATGTGGTGACACCAATGCCTGACCCATGTCTTGGAACTTGCATATGCGCAACATCAAACCATGACAATGGGAGTCCCCAGGTGTTACAGACTCTACGGTATGAGAAGATTGATTAGGACGCTCACATCGAGACGTTCCAGAGCCACATCAAGACGTCCCAGTGGGAGTCCCCAGGTGTTACAGACTAACCGTTATCAGAAGATTGATTAGGACGCTCACATCGAGACGTCCCAGAGCCACATCATCACGTCTTACTCAAAGCAGCAGATCTATGCCCACTTCACCACTGAAGAACAACAGACCGAGTACAACTGTTGGGCATGAAACGAGAGACTTGACCCCTTCTTGCGACCAACAGACGTGCAGGAACAGAGATTCCTTAGAGATTTACAGAGGAAATACTCTGAACATTTTGCCACCGATTCCGCCGTCGAGTCCCCTGATGAATTTACTTTTGACTCCGCACAGTCAGATATTGAACAGACGCCTAGAACATGGACTCATTTTCAATCCTTACCTGTATCCTGAACCCCATCTTCATCCCAACAACCTGACCCCTCTTCTCCTCCGCAGACACTAAACATGGCAGAAGCTCCGGCTGTACAAACAATGGATACATCCAAGATCATCAAGGATCCTGGAAGGGTCCGGCAGACACTGGGCCAGTAACAAGTTAGATGCTCTTGCCGTTGACAATGAAAACATCACCTGGCTAGGTTTTTCCAATGATATCGCCACACAATTCTCCATCGCCAACAAGTCGGTTGCTGCCAAAGCAAGACTCAAAGTCCTGAAACAAGAGAAACGCACCGTTGATGAATTCTTGGATGAATTTTGAAGAACTCTTGAAACTGTCAAACCTTGGCGAAGAAACCGGGAAATACATCCTAGAGAAGAATGTCAACCGCAGAATTTCTGAACAAGTGGCTAGCGATGGCAAGACGTACACCGATTACGCAAAGGAGATCCGAAACAAGGGGCGACAGATGGAAGGACATGCACTGGTCATCCGAGGTGGCGGTGACATGCGCACCGGATCGGGTACCACTTATGGTGGTCAGGGCAAGGCCATGGAGATTGACAAAGCAGGAGTAGCCCGTTGCTACAACTCTTAGAAGCCGACGAGAAGGATTTTCCTGAAGGGTCTGATTAAACAATGCTAAGTCGCGACCCTTATCTATTAAATGGACTTGCTTGCCTTGTATGACTGCAGACAATAGAACCTATGTCATCGGGAGAACGGAGATGCTCTTGGGACATGACTGGTTGGTACACCACAACCCCACAATCAATTGGACAACCGGCGTGGTAACATTTAACTGGTGCCCAACAACATGTCGAACCAAACACTCGGATTTCAGGATTAACCTTAATGGTCGCAAACACTGAGTTCGCATGGTTGAGGTGCGCGACAAAGATGCACCCAAAAAGTCGGATCAGAAATGGAAGCCTGGAGACCCTATCTTGGAAGCTGTCACTCCCACACCACCTCCCACAACCAAACAACCCTCGTATGTTGAATGATTTGCTCATCTTTTCGAAAAAGAGAACTTTGATAAGATCCCAAAGGAAAGGGAATGGGACCATGGTATCGAACTTACACCGGACGCACCAAAGGAACTAGGGGGAAATACATATCCTATGACGCAAAAGGAACAAGAGGAATTGGACGCATTCATTGATGAGGGTCTAGCAACAGGAAAGATCCGCCCGTCCAAATCCCCTTACACCTCCCCTTGCTTCTTCATCAACAAGAAGGATGGCTCCAAACGATTGGTACAAGATTACCACATGGTCAATAAATTCACGGTCAAAGACAAGTTCCCACTCCCACGAATATCCGATAGTCTATTCCGGGACCAGATCCGCCGACGTATCTGCGTGATCTACATGGATGACATCGTGGTTATTGGTAAAACCAAGGAAGAACTCACGCGAAACACCAAAGAAATCCTGCAGATCCTATCGGACAATGATTTGTTCCTAAAGGAGAAGAAGTGTTTATGGGAAGTAACGAAATGTCCTATATTGGGATATGTGGTTGGGGAGGGGCGTGTTGAGATGGAAACTGAGAAGGTGGATACAATTCGAAACTGGTGAGCACCCACATCAAAAAAGGAAGTTCAGAAGTTCCTTGGATTTGCTAACTTCTATCGACGTTTTATTGAAGGGTGCTCAAACATCGCGAAACCTCTCACCACGCTCTCAGGCGGTACGGCATTTACTTGGGGACCAACAGAGCAGCAAGCTTTTGAAGATCTCATACGGGCAATCACATCGGCACCAGTCTTGGCATTACCAAAACCAGAGGGACAGTTCAGGGTTGAAACCGATGCATCGGGCTATGCAATTGGAGCAGTACTCTCTCAGAAGCAAAACGACAAATGGCACCCCATTGCATTCTTGTCGCGGACCATGTCTGCGGCCGAACAAAATTACAAGATATATGACAAGGAACTCCTGGCGGTCGTGGAAGCATTGAAAGATTGGAGACACTATCTGCTTGAAGCCAGGGAACGTTTCGAGATCTTGACCAATCACAAGAACTTGGAATATTTCCGTCGTCCTCAGGACCTAAATCAACGACAGCGACGCTGGAAAATGAAGTTACAAGACTATGACTTCGAATTACGGCATGTGCCCGGCAAGACCAATGCGAAAGCGGACATCCTGTCACACTTACCCTGGTATGAAGCGGAACTCGAACCACAGGACAGTGACCAAATGCTCAAGGAGGGACTATTCTTGAAACGGTTGGAATCAGAAGATGTGGTACAAATGGAGATGTTCACGGAGGAACAATTCTTTGAAGGGGGTGAAACATCTGATTCCATCAAAATTGGAAATGTCATGACCATCAAAAATCCATGGATCACATGCATCAAGGGTTCAAACCGCATGGAGACAGAAGTAGCCCAGGGTCTAAAGAAGAATCCTCATTGGTATCAACAGGAAAACGGCATCACATATGCAGGCGAACGAGTCTATGTTCCACCAGACCCACAACTGTATCAAGAACTGATGTTTGAATCACACAATGCACCAGTGGCTGGACATCCAGGACAATATCAGACACATGAACTCCTCACTCGTACCTACTGGTGGCCTACTATCCTGCATGACGTGAAGAAGTACGTAAAGGGTTGTGACACCTGTCAACGCAACAAGATCAACAGACAGAAATGACACGCTCCGCTACATCCCCATGCAGCACCAAGTCATCCATGGGAAGACATAGGGATTGACATCGTGGGACCAATACCAGAGTCCAATGGAAAGAATGCAATTCTGGTCATCACAGATAGACATTCAAAGATGCTCCATCTCATTCCAACAAACGTGGAATTATCAGCTGAAGGATTAGCCAAGATCTATCGGGATCAGATATGGAAGCTTCACGGGATCCCCAAGAAGATCATCAGCGATAGGGGACCGCAGTTCGCTGCGAAGTTCATGGAGATACTCTGCCACATGTTAGGGATCAAAAGGAACCTGTCCACCACATACCACCCACAGACTGATGGACAGGCCGAGCGATCGCATCAGGAAACGGAAGCGTTCTTACAAAACCTTGTCAACCATCTACAGGATGATTGGGCTGAATGAATTGCAATCACAGAGTTCCAGTACAATGACAAAGAACATCAGGCAATGAAGCACACCCCATTTTACCTCAACTACAGTTTACATCCATGGAAGGGAGAACTCGTGTTAGAAGATACTAATCCGGCTGCCAATGACTTCTTGAAAAAACTTAAACAGGCATGAGAAGAAGCCAATGCTGCGCTGAAACAAGCACAGGATCAGATGAAGAAGACAGTTGACACACGGCAAAGTCCGTCTCGGGACTACCACATCGGAGACAAGGTGTGGCTGGAAGGGACTAACATCAGGACCGATCACCCCTCAAAGAAACTCGATGCACTCCGACATGGACCATTCAAAGTCCTAGAGAAGAAAGGAGCTAGCGTGTACCTTCTTGATCTTTCGAAGAGGTGGAAGATGATTCACCCTGTGTTCAACGAGACCCTGTTGTCACCATATGAAACTCCGAAGTATGCCATCCAGAAAAAGAAACCAGCCCCTGATCCAATTATCGTTGAAGGACGAGAAGAGTACCATGTGTTTATGATCCTAGACTCTCAAAAGTTCCACGGAAAGATCCAGTACCTCGTCCAGTGGGAAGGATATGGTCCAGAAGAGAACACATGGGAACCTCGAACTAATGTTCAGAACACTCAAGATTTGATCCGTGATTTCCATTGGCAGAACCCGTCTCGCCCACGATAAAAGACAGCTCTCAGAATCCATGACAAGTATCGACCTCATCAGTCAACCACACACCAAGTTCCCTGCTCTAGTCCTTTTCCCTGCCCAATATAGCCTCCCCCTTCTTCTTCTACCTCTCAACCATCCTCGCCGCCATGTCCAACACCACCGTCACCTCCACCCCTACCACCGACATCAACCCCGCCATCGCCGCCCTTATGAACAAAGCACTCTCCATCAGAGACCAAATCCATGCCCTTGAAACTTCCCTTGCCAACCTCCTTCATCGCCAGATGAATATCCGACTTCATTCGTTGTCCAATCTCCCCATCGCCCCAACTCCTGAAGAGAAACAAATTCTTGGGAATTACACCAGCACCCTCGTCATCAAAAATCAACGCATTCGGCTGGCCATCAAAGGCCTTGAACTCGCCATAGCCATCAACGAGGAGTCGATATATGATTGGAGCCTCAAGGAAAGTCCAAACTGGTCGGATCCCGGCAACAACGAGGGATGGGGACAGTGACTCTGTGAGGACACAGAGCTTGGAGAGGGGAACATGTTACGGACTCTACGGTATGAGGACCACGTCATATCTTTTACTTATCGGCCTGACTCTGGGCCCTCTTACGAACTCACTATGTCTAATGTCTACTTTCGCAACCTTCGATTCCCAGTCTGACTCATTACATTACTTCGTCATCCCCTTTAGTATACTTCGCTCCCACGCTGACTCGCTTTCCGCAGTCAGCTTACTCACTGTACATAGCCTTCTGCAGTTGCCTTACTCATGTGCACTGCCTTCTGCAGTACTGACTCATCCGCTACCGCCTATAGTCAGTATCTATATAAACCTCTTGTACTGTAGTAGATTCCTTAGATTTAGCAATCACTTTGCTCTTCGCCTTTCCACTTTCCTGCATACTCTGCCCGAACCTTGGAACGGTTTGTTAAGCATAACACCAATGATGTCGATGCTCTGGTCTTTGACGCAACACATGTCATTCGAATCTATGTATTTCACGGCCACAATATTTATTTATGAAGCCTATTTCTGACAGTCCGACCATTGCCAATGATGGAGACAATGTATCAATCTTCACGGCTGAAGCTATATCTCGCCACCCAGAAATTGGTCATGCGCAGATTGTTCTCATCAGCCTTCTTGCAGGAAATGACTATGATATGGTGGGTTATTATTTTCTTACCATGATCTATTCATTGTCCTCATCTTGGCTCGAAACAGAAGGGGCTAGCTGGTTGTGGTATCATGACAGCATGCAAGCTGAGCACACAGACACAGCTCGCAGATGAGTTGGATTGCGCGGTACATGTCCTGTCTGCGGTGGACCTCCATCGCTTTCTTGGGGAGTGGAGGGAGAGGCTGAGGCACCACCTTGCCTTGGACCCTGATGGTTCTCTCGGAAGGAGGAATTTGGCAGCCACTCAGAATATCACTGCAGATTTTCGAGCACCTACCATCCTCCAACAGTGTCTCCAACCCCTCACATTGGAGGAGAACATCACCCCCATTGACATGTCACAATGGGGCTGCCTCCGCCCTGATCTTCCCTTGCTCGCTGCCTGGTGTGAGAAGTATTTTTCATGGGGAACATCTGGCAAGATTTTGAAGAGGTTCCATGATCGGGTTTGGGGTGCAATCGGCCTTCGTCATCTCATGAATGTGGGTCCATCTTCTTTCTTCATTTCTGTCAACGACTGTTATTTCAGCCAGGCAACCTTCACGTGAATCTCGTTGCATATTCTTTAGACATGCCTGCTCCTGCCTTCACGATGGCGAACATCACCCACATAAAAAATGCAAAGCTGAGTCCAGGCCCTCCTTCCCAGAAGCCTGTTGTCCCTGGGTACACTATCAAAATCAGCACCCAGTCTCTCATCCAAGCCACGGTTGGTGGCCTCTCCCATGTTGATCTCCCAGACATGCCAGCAATCAAGACATCAATGCTGATTTGGCTGCCGTCGCCAGTGCTGCAGCGTGCACTGCCGGGACTTGTCAGATTCTTTGGTGCAGGCCTTCAAAAGCCTCCAGACTGACTGTGTTGTCATCAAAAGAAGATATTCGGCCCTTCCCAGAGCTGCAGCCCAGAACTGCCTCTGATGCTGACGTCTGCAGGTCCTAGCCATGGGGGAGATTATGCAAGACAGCGGGATGAGACTGGTGAGGTAGAACATGCTCGCATTGCAGCAGAGCTTCGGGGTTACACCTTTCTTGGCTTCATCGATCTGACATAGTTTATTCTTTCTGCTTCATTTGACACTTTATATATGATTTGATGTGTACAATTACAGAGTGATTTAAGCTCAATCTTCTATAGTTATTTCTTCAAGTGACATGAGGGAAAAAGTAAGGTCCAAGATCTGCATTCAAGGGTGTACATGTTGGAACATAGGTGATCAGAGAATGATTTGGTCAACCTCTGAGACATCTACAATCTGCCACATCGAAAAAAAAACCAACATGGCACCCACAAAGACACCTAAAATATCGAGGCCAAAACGCACAGTGAAGAAAAAGATGGCAGGCATTGCGAAAAGCCTCGAGACATTGCAAAAGCTAAGTTCACAAGCCATCAAAGAGTACGTCAATGTCAAGAACACGGATGACAATTATGGGCAACACTTTGATCATGTGACACAGTTCCTGGAGGAGCTCATCAAGGATAGGAGAGGGAAGGGTGTTCTCATATGTGACCAGGGCATCGTCACCGAGGAGTTGGCAAAGGCATTCAACAACCCCACACCAAACTGTTACTCGGCAACTGCCCTGGAATGGTTCATCACCCAGAAGTGCTTCGGTGAAGGCTGTGGAAATAGCTATGTTGCTGGGGTCAGATCGTCTTTCTGTCGGTACTGGGATACAATGTGAGTTCCGTGTCTCATTGGTTTCTTGCATGAGAGGCCGAACCCACAATTTCAACACAGGTGCGGCACGAAGTATGCCAGGGAATACAAGCTTGGCGAGAGCACTGGAGAGGTGACTGGCTGCCCCGCGCGTGTGAAGAATGTCAAAGACATTGAACATGCCGTGAGAGTGAAGGAAAAGAAGTCGGGACATGACGCAAACCGAAACCATGCCCCTGCAATGAAGATACAAGAACTCCAGCAGCTGATGGGCTGGTCGGAGTCTGTCTGTCCACACGAATGTCTGGAGAAGCCTATGAGTCAAAAGACCGATGGGGCTGCAACCAAAGACAGAAATTTGCGAAAGAACGCGGCACATCGCCCCGCCACTCCAGCGACCGAAGACTTGAAGGAAACTTCAAAGCACAGCTTCATGCGCGCATTCTCCAGCATGTCATTCACTCTGTGGACACGGTGAGCGCGGATCTCATGAGGCTGGTGTGTGTGTGGACTGATCTTCTTGGCACAGCTCCAACAAGACCTTGAGCCTCCAAGGCAAGGACATCCAATGGGGCTGCCAGTCCCCCGCCCCCCAGTCGACGCCATTCTTTAAAATCACGTTGACCATGCGCAAGGGGTGGCAGCACACGCAAGGCTACAACACCGACAGAACAGGTGCGTGTGTTGCTCACGGAACACACTGTTCAGCATTGATGACATCTTTTCTCATGTATTTGGAATCATTTGGCTATTACAACATGAAACAAAGACTACACCTATAATGTTTATGAGCAGAAAGATCATCCCAAGATGGACATATACACCCACCTGCCGCGCTGGATTGCATTCTATGAGGCGCAGATCGGGAGGCCATTGGGAAATACGAGCAGTTCTTGAGAATGCTGAAGAATTTTGTGGCCAGCGCAGGCCTCGAAAAGGCATACATGACCCACTCATTCCGTCGTGGCGGGGCACAGTACCGGTTCATGTATTCGCCGTTCCGTCGCTGCTGGACCCTGAACCAGGTGAGGTGGTGGGGTGGTTGGGCTGTGGGCGAGAGCGTGAGTGTCTTCTGATGTTGCAAAAGAAAGACGAGACATTGACCGTGGAACAAATATATTCATCACATGGCAGGTCGATACATTGATCAAGTACCTGGTCGACACCCTCCAGAATGCGGAAAACAATCACAGCGATGCGCTGAACCCTGACAAGGTTGAAGCCGATCCCAACCTTCCCAAGGATGCGGCACGGCGAGACGGCAGACATGGAAGAGCTCACGGCGACCCTCAACCAGTCACTGGAGAACATCATCGGCTTGATAGCCACCAATCTTGCCAGCACTCACCTTGAGGCCCATACCGCCCCCGCGGACGCCGTTCAGAGGATGGTGTCATCAATTCAGATGGTGCGAGCCGCAAGCGGGCCGTACATGTCACGGGAGTCCAGCATCGTCTCCTCTGGTTGCTTGGAGTCGCTTGCGACCAAGAGCGATCAGTCCAGGGAAGGGTTGGTGGCACCTGTGAGATCGGCCCACTGCAAGAACCGCCGAACACCACTGATTCCAGGCGTGCTGATCCCTAACCTCAGGGGGGGCGAGACGGCATGGAAGGACACCATGATGCAGTGGGAACATGGGGACCCGGCTCGTGGGCTCATGAAGCTGCTGAAGGACTGGCCTGTCAAGTGGTACAGGGAGTTCACGGCGGCAAAGCGCGGCCAGCGGGAGATTGTTGCCTTGGAGTACGCACGGTGCGTATCCTGTATTTCTTGCCCTGTCGACCTCAATGATCCCGACCCAGACTCCACCGAGCCTTGGCAGCACCAACGAGGCCCTCCTCACGGCTTACCCAGCAGCCCACAAGAAGCCCACTGAGTTCATTAAGGCAATCAGCGTGCAGCTGGATAGGAAGAAGCGTCGCAGCAAGAACGGGACACCGGGGCAGAGGGAAGCGAACACGAGCGTCCCATTGGAGTGATGAGACGGGCAGTGGCGAGGCGGCGAAAGCTCACATCCGTCTTCGAGAATGCCTTGGGGGTGAGATGGGAAGGTTCGGGACCTGGCCAAAATAAAAATAAAAATAAAAGGGGGGGGGGGAGGGGGGGTTTTTTTGTCTACTTGTGTACGAATCGGGTGATCAGCCCTAGTGTTTCAAGGTCCAGTTTACCTTCATTGATTTCAGACCGAGACCGGACGGGACTGAACCGGTGAGAGACTGGACCGCCAGCTCGGTTTTTAAGGTTTTGGATCACGGCGGGTCTTCGGTTCACTCGAAACTTTAGAGTTTGAAAGACCGGCCAAAGACCGGTTCGGATTTTAAACCAGTATTTTCCATGGAACAATCCGAGGATCTGAAATCGTCCCGAAATGGCAGGTACAAAATTTCTGCCACAACAAAGACTTGAACTCTGAACTTCTATAGTATAAAGGATTGTTTTAACACCACTTAACCAACTGAGCCACAAGACCATTATATTTCATTGCTCACAATTACTCTACATCACAACTTTCCCACTTCCCAAATAGGCACACCTAAAAAAAAAACACAAAAGGTGTGTGTGCATGCTCCCTCCTGCCTCGATCACAAGTAGACAGATTATAAATAAAATCTATTAATATATTCTGGCCTTTTCAGCATCTGTGCCCCTCATTGCAGAGTCAGCAATGGGTGGATGCGTCGTTTCGACGTTGGATGATGTGCATCATGTGCGCATCAAATGTGTCAAATATATGTAAACAAACTCAAAAAACATCGCATTTCTCCTTAATATGGCTATACAGGAGGAAGTCAGCTTACAGACTATATCAATTATGTAGCAGAGTATCATATGTCAATAAATATGTGTTGATTTTATGGAATGATGCCACGGATTTTAAGTCATAGAGGTGCCATGCTCTACACCAAATAATAGTAAACAATATGCAAAATGCATCACACAGGCGCACGCAGTGATAATAGTTGGAAGTGATAGAACTCATAAATAGATATGTATTCACCTTCTGAAGCACTTTGTATCATTTTTGGAAGTCCAGATAAGATAGAAATAATGAAATGTGCAGATTTCAGTAAAAGTGTTATATCTCTCTAATAAATGAACCAAATTTGAAAAACAAATGTGCTGTGAGATCCCCTGAATAAGGGGAATCCAAAGCTGAAACAAAACAGTTTGGTCAAATTTTCGACCTATTTTGCTCATATTCACCTCATCAAGTCCTTTAATTTTATTTGAAGGGTCTGAATAGGTTTACATACACTGTTTCAATAGCATATGTATAGTATATTTAGAGTACAAATGTTGTGCAAAGGAGGAAGCTAGAAAATGTTGTTTTTTGTGTTTGAAAACACCATGCCACACTGTTCATCATGATTTACATTGTGTTTTGATGCATCAATTTGGAGCACCAACTTTCTACCATCCATAGCTCATGTATATAACTCTATATATACTTCCTATGAGTTTCTAGATATGTCTACATAAGGTAAGAATTATTTTTGTGGGTTTTGGTGCCACGGTTTGGGCATTGAGGGCAAGATTTTCAATGACGTGCATGGCTCGGCATTGATGCCAAGCATGCTCAGCAATCGCCGAAAGTCAAACCATAACTGCCAGCAAAACCTTCCCACCCTTTTTTTATCCCCCACCACCACTCCACCAGGCCACCACATCTGTGCAAGGGCCACTACTCGCGCCCAATGGCCCTCTCTTCCGCCCAATGGCCATCTTTCATGCCCAATGGCCATCTTTCATGCCCAATGGCCATCTTTCATGCCCAATGGCCATCTTTCATGCCCAATGGCATCTCTTTGCGCCCAATGGCATCCCTTTGTGCCCAATGGTGTCCCTTTGCACCCAACGGCATCCCTTTGTGCCCAACGGTCCCGACTCATGCCCAACGGCATCCCTTCGCCCTCAACGTGTCAACCCACGGCCCAACGCTGTCCTTTCGCCCCCAATGCCATCCCTTCGCCCCCAACACCATCGACCCACGCCCAATGGCCGCCTTTCACGCCCAACGGTCCTGACTTGCGCCCACCGCCATTGACCCACGCCACGCCGTCCCTTTGCCCCCAACACCATCCCTTTGCCCTCAACGCCATCAACCCATGCACAACGGCCGCCTTTCATGCCCAATGGCTGCCTCATGTCCCCAACGGCTGCCCCTCTTGCCCAACTGCCCCGACTAGTGCCCCACGGCCCCTCTAATGCCCAATGGCTGCCTCGCGTCCTCAACACCGTCGACTCACACCCAGCACCCTTCCTTCACGTGCAACGGCCTCCCTTCGCACCGTACGGCACCACGCACCTGCCACGACACATGCCCAACGGCCTCCTTTCACACCCAACGGCGTCGAGCCACGCCCCAGAGCACATGGGGCCAGGCTGAGCCCACGGAGGACCAATTGAGGGAGTACGACGCGCGCAGCATCAGGCTGTGCGCACGTGTCCTTAGTCTTATTTTACTTGTAATATATTGGTTTAAACCGGTTGAGACCAGTCCGGTCTCACTTCTTTGAGGTAAATGGAACCGATGCACCGGTCTTGCATCGGTCCAGTTCAGTTTTTCGAGATCATGTGAACCGAAAAATCGGTCTCAGTCTTGGTCTCTAAATTTTGAGGGTCAAAAACCGGACCAAACCAGACCTTTAAACACTAATCAACCCACTCACATCTCGTGTGTGTGAGAAACTTCGATTTATCTGCTTCCAATGCACCGATTGAGACAGCGTGGTGATGAGAGGTTTGGGGGGTGGGGAAGGAAGGAAAGAAGAGTCGCAACAAGGACCTTTTTTTTCTGTTGTTGATTGACACGCCCCTCCATTGATTGCATCAGCTGATCACTGTTTCTGGAAATGGCTTGTTGGCCCTTGATGCCACCAGAGGGTCCTGCCAAACAGGGCCAGACCCTGGCCTTGGCGGCGCCACTGCCAGCAATCACCCCGGCCTCTGACGTCGCAGCCCCACCCCACTGCGCCAGAGGTCAGTAAAACGAGAGATATAAGTATAGATTTCTTACATTTACTAAAATAGTAACAAAACAAGACCAAACCAGTGTGAAACCGGTTATTCTATTACTCAGATAGAATGAAACCAAGGCTGGTTCAGACCAGTCTTCATTTGAAATCACCCATGGTTGGTATACTTAGTGTTTTAAAGTCCAGTCCGGTCTTGTTTTTGACCACCAAAAAGGAAAGACCGAGGACCAGACGAGATGATGCCGTTAGGCACTAGAGGGGGATGTTGGGTGCTAGAGGTGGCCATTGGGCATGACAGTGGGCCATTGGGCATGAGTGGTGGTTGTTGGGCAGAGGTGGTGGCCAGATGAAGTGGAGGTGGGGGAAAAAGAAAAGTGTGGGAACTTTTCGCTGGCAGTCCACTTATGGTTCGAGTTTCAGTGATTGCCGAGCAATGTGCATCGTAAAAACTTGCGCCCTTGATGCAAACCGTGGCACCATGAGTTCCAAAAAAAAGTCTTAATATATGTAGAGTTACTTAGAAGCTATTAGTAAGTATATATACAGTTAGATACATGATCTATGTATGGTAGGAAGTCTGTACTCCAGAATGATACATCAAAGCACACTGTAAATTGTGATAAACAGTGCATCATGGGTTCCATCAAACACAAAAACCAGTATGTTCTGACTTCCTCCCTTCCACAACCCCTGTAAACTACATGTAATATATATATACTACTGAAACATTGGACATGAACCTATTGAGACCATTCAAATAAAATTCAAGAACTTAATAAGGTCAATATAAGTAAAATAGGTCGAAAATTTGACCAAAAATTTTTATTTCAGCTTTGGATTCTCCAAATTCAGGGGATCTCACAGCACATCTGTTTTCCAAATTTGGTTCATTCATTATGGAGATATAACACTTTTACTGAAATCTGTACATTTCATTATTTCTATCTTATCTAGACATCTATAAATTATACAAGGTGTTTCAGAAGATGAATACATATCTATTGATGAGTTCTATCATCGCCAACTATTATTATATCTTGAGCAAGACACTGTGCATGCCTGCGCGATGCATTTTGTGCATTGTTTACCATTATTTGGTGTAGAGCACGGCACCTCTATAACACAAAATCAGTGGCATCATTCCATAAAATCAACACATATTTATTGACATATGATACTCTACTACATAATTGATATAGTCTGCAAGCGTCTTTCCTCCTATGTAGCCATATTAAGGAGAAGTGCGATGTTTTTTGAGTTTGTTGACATGTCAAAACGACACATCCACCCATTGCTGACTTTGCAATGAGGGGCACACATAGTAATACTGAACAGACCATAATATATTTATAGATTTTATTTATAACCTGTCTACTTTTTTTTTTTTTTTAAAAAAAAAACCTCAATTTATATTCCGGTGATCGCAGTCCGGTCTTGTACACTAAGCTACAAATTTAATGAGAACTACATACGGAGAGTATTGGAGAGTAATGCCCTGTGGTCACGGCACATGTGCAGAGAGAAATGAATATAAGTAACCGAGAGTGGGGTCCGCCCATGGATCAAGTCCACAAGAACAGACCCTGTATATAAACTACATACGCCCATAGGCAGAGACCGTAGTAACTAAAGAGACCATGAAAGAAAGAAAACATAACACTGAAGCTCACCCGATAAGTTAGAATGGGGGAAAGGTGAATAACGCAGGATGGTTTGCGAGCATCCCCAGGAAATTGCCGATGTTGTACCTTTTGTTGGAGGCGTCGTCTCTATCAAAGAGAGGACATTTGTGGAGGAGGTGGTCGACCGTCTCAAGAGTGTCATCATCGCAGGTGCATGTAAATGGGCCCGGATGTTTGAAGCGTTGTCTGTAGACACTGATGGCGGCATGGCCCAGGGTGGCGCGGGTGAGGTGAGCAAACAGCGCATTGTTGTTGCCCGCCCAGGAATTGAGCCAAGGACCACCCTTGACGTGGTCCGGTTGAAATACTTTCTCCTTTTCTCCGGTGTGGAGAGGAAGGAAGGAACAGCCTCAGAAGTCGGGGGTGGAATGAAGTTTGCGCCATCCATTGACAGCACTGGTGGTGGTGGCAGTATGGGCAAAGTTGGGCAACAGAGGAGACAAGGCTGTTCCTTGAGTTGACTTGAAGTGACATGAGGGGTCAGGGAATGCAGAGCCCCATTCAGACATGAGATGCAGGTTGAGGTGGACGTGAATGATGCCAGCTCCAGCGAGAAAAGGCCGGAGAAGACAGGAAATGCCGCATGAGATAGAATGGCCCGCGTGAATGGAGCCAGTATCTAGAGCAAGTCGGACAGCCTGTATGTTTTGGATGAAGATGTGAATCTCCGTGACATAGGGTGCAGTGGTGATGACTTTGCTAAGGCCAAGAAGGGTGGCAATGATGAGAGTCTCGGGAGTGAGACTCCTACCTGCGCTGGCTTGGGTCATTTGGGGGTCTTGAGCGTGCAGAAGGCCACTTGGTGGTTTTCTTCCTCAGCAGTGGTGAGGATGTCCTTGAGATAGGTATAACACTTTTTGTCATCGTCGACCTGTGGTGAGTCCCAGATGAAGGAATTGGGGAAGAGGTCGAGTATGCAATTTCCCAGGTGAGCTTCGTTGCTGAGGTAGTCGGATCTCTCGAGTTTGACAGTGGTCATCAGTTTCTGAATGTTGATGACTGGGCTAAGGGTCTTCTCCTCCACTTTGAGCAGGAGCTCGCAGACGACAGGGTGAGTTGTGGGAAGCTGGGCGGCTCTGATACGAGAACACTGCACAAGCTTGGTGACGTGTTGTCTGGCCGGCATGAGCCCCACGATAGTGAGAACACCTCCAGTAGGCGACCGATTGAAAGCACCAGTAATCCACCTGGCTGCTCTGTAGTGGTCCGAATTCATAAGGTTGAAGGTGGTCTGAAGGCGTGGACCATTACAGTACCAGAGTTGGCACCCATAAGTGAGGATTGGCATGACACATGACACATACAGGAGGTGTTTAAGACGGGGTGTGAGGCCACATGAAGAGTTGCCAAGGAGGAGGGGAATGGACATGAGTGCCTTGGTGGTGTAGAAGCGCCTGTGTTCATTAAAGGTAAGGCGACAATTGAAGAAGAACCCAAGGTAGCGCCAGAAGGCTTTGACTTGGAGGGGAGATTGGCCGGGTAGTCGGACAATGGGGTATGATGGAGAGACGGTTTGGGTGAAGAACATGAGTTCATCTTTCGTCAGTTTGGTGGCTAGCCCCATGTCAATGAGGATGCTGTCAATGGCTTTTCAACCGGCTTGCAAGTGGGAGCCAATGGTGTCGAGGTCAGATGATTGCGCGATGAGCATGCCGTCGTCTACAAAGGAGAACAAATCAAGGTACTGCACATGCCCGTGACTGTAGAAGATTCTGAGGGCCGCCGAAAGGTAAATGCCGGAAAGGATGGGGGAGAGCGCCGAGCCTTGACCCACACCAAAAAGGATTTTGAAGAGGTCTGAGATGTTCTGTCCTGAGACAAAATGAGTAGACCATCCACGGAGATAGGATTTGAAGAACTTACTCAAGGTGGCTGAAAACCCCAGCCACCGTAGTACTCCTAGCAAAAATTGATGATCCAGAGAAGGGAAGAACTGGGCAACGTTGAAGGCCATGATCCCTGTGTCATGTTTCTTTGCCCATCCATTCCGGACTCTGTGTGTTATGATGATGCCAGCATCAGTTGTAGATCTGTAGTGAAGTCTGCCAAACTGGTATTGATGGACAAGGCTGTACTTAGTGCATTCGAATTGCATTCGATTGGCAATGACTTTCTCAATAATCTTTGCCACCGTGTTGAGGAGAACGATGGGTTGAAAGGACTTGGGTTTATCATAGGTTTCTTTGCCAGGTTTTGGTATGATGACAGTGACGGAGGTTTTGAAAGCGGCAGGCCAGCACGAGTACTCTATGCAGGCATTAGCTAGGGATGTGATGTGTGTCAACACTTCGTCTTTATGGAGGAGACGCTTAAGGAGAGCCCATGATACATGGTCCGGACCAGGGGCAGATTTGGGGTTGCATTTGAGGACAAGGGAGATGATCTCGGGACATGTGATTGGTAACCAGTTGCAAGTGAATTCTTGTGGAATTTCATCAAGGATTTCCATCTTGGGAGAGTTTGGAGGAGGCGTATGGAATGCCTTATCAAAAGCATCAAACATGTTGTTAGAAGAGTGGAGAACATCACCATTGGTCCCCTTCAAATTTGCAAGGGGGTCTGAGCGACGGGGCTTGTGCCAGTCCATGAGGGACCAGGGGTTTTTTTGGGAGAGGGCGATGGTTTCAATCTTCTCCTCGAAGAAGTTGCGTTTAGCCTCGTGGTGTTGGAGAAACCAACATGATAGAACCAAGGCCCTGTGGTGTAGTGGTTAACACCCTTGGTCAAGATCCAAGTGAGCCTGGGTTCGATTCCCAGCAGAGCCATCATCAGGAGATCTCATGTTTGAGTCCTGCTCATGGAGTATTCCTGCTCATATTTATTATGATGACAGTGAACCCATGATGACAGATGCATCACATGATCAGCTGAGGCAACTTGACCGAACAGTCGTTGCTGCTGTTGCTGAATCCTCAACATGTTGGAACAGCATACGATCACGTCAACACTGGAGGTGATCACAGTGGATGGGTCGTCGAGCAGTCTAGTAGTACTCTATGCTACGCACTATGGATCGTGTATCTACGATAGAGAGAGAACCTTACTACTAACCTTGAGAGGTGTTTGCAAGGTGGGGGTTGCTTGTTAAGAGTGTTATATTGCACAGAGAATAAGGACAGTCTTATATACTAGTCTACTTATTTGTACACTATTTGTATGTCATGGGGTTGAGCACATGGTGCATCTAATGGAAGCGGAACTTGTTCAACACGCAGATGGCTGACCAAAGATTTCTGTAATCAACAGGGGATTTGGTGTCGAGATATACAGTGCCTCACAAAACTGATTCAATGTTTGCTACTTTGTGAATATCTTCAAAGTAACTTTGCAAATAATGCCAATCAAAAGAAGGTATTGATACTGTTGAAGTTCCACCTGGGCGCTAGCCGCAAGTGTACTGAAGCAACCGGCTACAGTGGAAGTACTCTACGATACCGTTCTGACCACTTACATAGGTTGGAGAGGGTGAGGCTGGTGAGAGCGGTTGAGGCTGGTAAGAGCGATGGAGGCGGTTAAGAGTCAAGAGACAACTTGTTGATATTGACAGTTTCCTGGTCTTATATACCGTACTACTGTTTGTACCAACCAAATAAGTATGTAATCGAAGATGTGTAAAGGTCACGTGATATAATCTAATCTAATCTAATCTACGTGATGGAAAAGTTTCAACAGACACTTGGTTAAAAGCCCTGCTTCAGGACTCTTGGAATCTGCAATAATTATGTAATTCCCATAAAAAATGATCAATATATGATCAAATTACTCCAGGGACTCATTGAATCAGTTTTGTGAGTATGTACAATAACTACAGTATTTTATACTTTAGTACTTGGTATTACCCCCCTTAGCTTTGATTACTGCCTCTACCCTTCTTGGCATACTTTCTATCAGGTTTTGACACACTTCTGGCTCTATATTATTCCACACCTCTGCTGCTCTGTCTCAAATCTCCCAGACTCCCTTGGGTGGTGTTGGATATTCATTCAACTTCCTTTTAATATGAACCCAGAGGTGTTCAATAGGATTGAGGTCTGGGGACTGTGCAGGCCAATCCAGCAGAGCAATATTCTTGCTGTCCATCCATTTTTTGGCCTTCTTGGAGGTGTGCTTGGGGTCATTGTCCTGCTGAAAAATGATCTCCTCTTCAGAGATTCCACTCTCCTCCATGCTGGGCAGCAAATTGTCCTCCAAAATGGACACATACTGATCAGCATCCATCCTCCCCTCAACCTCTGCAAGTCTCCCCACACCTTTCCAACCCATACAATCCCAAACATAATATTTCCTCCCCCAAACTTGACTGTGCCCTGAACCTCTCTTTCAATAAGCCCCTCACCCTTCTTTTTCCAGACCCATTCCTTGCCATCTGACCCAAACCTGTTGATTTTGGTCTCATCTGACCAAATGACCCTCTTCCAGTCCTCCACTGTCCATTCCCTGTGCTTCATAGCAAATGCCAACCGCCTCTTCTGATGTATGGCCTTTAAGAAAGGTCTTTTCTTCTTTGTTACAGCCTTGAATTCATGTTTTCTGAGAACCCTTCTCACAGTTTCTGGGGAGACAGGATTGGAGATGACAGTGTTGATGTGTTTGGTAGCCTGCACAGCATTGGAGGCTCTCCCTGAGGTGATTTGTGAAAGTATGTTTCATGTGTTGGTGGGAGAAAGCTTGGATGGACAACCACCAGAAGAGAGATTGCGATGAGGAAGAAGATTCTGAAGCACTCTGGAGACAGTTGGTTGGCTGACACCCAGGTTAGAGGCAATATGACGAGTGGAGTGACCATTGGAGGCCAGAGAAAGAATGTTTTCCTTGTGGAAAGAGGAGATAGGGCGCATGATTAATTATGGAGGCTGTTGAGGTTGGATTCTTCTTATACAACTTTCCTTGACAACCCATCAGGGTTCTATTCAAGTTCCATCAGTAAGTCATGACAACTGGTTACCATACAACCAGTGAAGCATTTGATTCTGATAATTGCCATAGGTACTCACAAAACTGATTCAATGAGTTGCTGATTTAATTTAATCATATCTCCATGGATTCTGATCTAAATCATATGATTCCTTTATATTCTGAAAGCCCTGAAGTAGGGCTTTCAATTATATACCAAAGGTTTAATCCAATTGGTATTCTCTGCAGAGTTATCTTGAAGGTATTCAAAAAGCAACAAATATTGAATCAGTTTTGTGAGGCACTGTACTTGCCTGGCTAGGTCACAGGTCTTGCTCCACCACGAGTGGGAGTGCGATCCTGCGCCCTTGACTGGGCGAGAGTGAGTGTTCCAATTTTCAGAAAGGGCCGTTTGGAGGTTCGTAGCTGCAGATTCAATGTCTTGGGCCGAGGCATAGGAGTTGGGAACCGCGCTAAAGGCGACTAAGAGGCCTGCAACGTAGGCTTTGTAGGTTTTCAGGGGGACAATCTGTCGGACCAACAGCTGGTATAGAGTCGAGGCCAGGTAGACAGTCAGGGGGATGTGGTCAGAAGGTCGTGTTTGAAGGGACACAGGAATCGCTCGCATCTTCTAGGCCTGGAAGCCGGAAGGAAGACGAGATCAAGCGTGGAGGGCCGGTGAAGGGGATTGTCCGGGATCCATGTGGGAGGGTCAGTATTCGTTCCGCTGAGCATAAGGTCAAGGGAAGAAGCGACATGCATGAGATCGGTAGAAAGACTCAAGGCATAGGGAACTGCAGTGTCCCAGAGAGCAGACGGGCAGTTGAAGTCACTGCCGAGAAACAGCAAGCTTCGCCTTCCTGAGTTGCGCCGAACAAAACTATGCTGGGGTACGTCAACATCAGGCTTCCATCCCAGTACAGTGTCCATGACGATGATGATGATTTGGCTTGGTCAATTGGAGGGTCGGTGTTGAAACTTTTTCCATCACGTAGATTAGATTAGATTAGATTTCATCACGTGACCATAGACATCTTCGATTACATACTTGTTTGGTTGGTACAAACAGTAGTACAGTATATAAGACCAGGAAACTGTCAATATCAACAAGTTGTCTCTTGACTCTTAACCAGCTCAACCGCTCTCACCAGCCTCACCCTTCCCAACCAAGTAAGTGACTAGAACGGTAGAGTAGATTACTTCCACTGTAGCTGTGTTGCTCAGTACATCTGTGGCTAACGCCCAGGTGGAACTTCAACAGGTTATGGGCCCCGGATAGCAGAAGGAGTTGGGAACGCTGGCAACAGCAAGTACCTGCCCACTCTACCCTGGTTGGCAAAGAACCGATCGAAAGATCTAGGTTCTGAGTCTTACTTCTTCACACATGAACCTGGGAACGTCATTATGACAAGTACCTGTCATGAAGCGTCCCTAAGGGGATTGACTTAGTACACATCATGTGGAAACGTTGATCGTACCTCACACACTTCTGACAAAAAGGATTTTTCCCACAACCGCTATTCCTAAAGGGAATATGTTATGAGGAATCATTTATTTGTTTTCTCTAAAAAATCAAATTCATAAACAACATCACTGATTGGGAGAACTCCTTTTAGATTCATTAAAAATGTCTACCTCTCGCTCCGCCCTCGACTCCATTGTCATCTTCGACGGCATTGACTACCAGAGTTGGGCCGAGAAAATGAAGTCATACCTCCTCCATCAAGGAGTCTGGCGCCTCGTGTCCGGCGACATTGAGCGCCCCGACATCGCGGACTTCACAGTCACAGTCTCCACCCCTGCCTCTGCCACCTCAATGTCTGCGACCCAGCCTCCGGTCATCACCACCACCGTCGACCAGCCCGGCTTCCACAAAGAGAGGAAGGCCTGGATCAGGGACGACGACATGGCCCTCGGTTCCATCCGCCTCAAGGTCTCCGAAGCCATCAGGAGACACATCAAAGACGCCAAGACCTCGAAGGAGGCCTGGACATCGTTAAAGGACATGTATTCAAAGGTCTCCCCCGCCACCATATTCGGCGACTTCAAGGCCGCTGCCTCCTTCAAGCTCTCGGGTCGCGACCCTGTACCGGAAATCGAGCGCCTCGGGTCACTCTTCGCTCGCCTCAGCGACGCAAAGTTTGTCGTGCCTGATCTGATGCAGGCTATGATCCTGGCAAGCGCCATTCCTGATGCTTGGTCATCTCTCTCCACCGCCCTCTTCCAGGTCTACGACGCCGACGACTTCACATGGCAGGCCGTCACCAACAGCATCGTCTCTGAGTACCAGCGCAAGTATGTGATTGGGTCTACTCGGGCGTCCAACGAGCAGGCCTGGAAAATCTCTGGGACCAAACGAAAGGGGCAAGACCCCAAATGGGAAAAGCAAACAGTGCCGAGTACCTCGCGGAACAATGCTGACGAGCAGCCTAACTTGACCGACCCGAGTACCGCTTCTGAAAAGAAGAAGAGAAAGGGATGCTGGCGCAACCAGAAGAAACGCGCCAACAACGCCGACAACGACTCCGACCACGCCGAGGAGATGGTCAAATTCATCACACCAGCTATTGAGCACACCCCTCGTCATCCTGCTCCTTGTCCCCTTCCTCCTTGTCAACGTGCTCCTTGCCCTCTCCCTCCTCATCATGCACCTGCCTTCACCACTGTAACAGGCCGCAGGAAAACTATGAGTACCACGCAGCCTGAATCAGAGAAAATGAAGTCACTCCTGCAACACATGAACCCGCCTCCTTCCCAGTACACCGGGCTTCCCTCTGGAAAGCCGTCTGTGTGGAAAAAGAACGAGAGGGTGCGAAGACTCGCCCGAGAAATCGGTGCTCAACCCTCTGGGTCAAACCTCCGTATCTTAGATACCATCATTCCTGACATTGACGAAAGGCCGGCTAAACAGCGTCGCGTAGCCCCGTCGATAGAAGAATCGCTGAAAATGATGGACATCGACCAGGAACGGATGGGGCCAGATGTATTTGAGGACGAGATAGAACTTGACAGTTTGTCAAAACCCTTTCTTAAACCTTACCAATTGCGGAAAGCTAACAATACCTCTCAACAGACGTATGATATAATAGCCAGTACCAGTACAGAATGCGTAGATCACTTTAGCAGTGATTTACATAAAAAATATATTAAACATTTTGCTTCTTGTACACATTGTAAGGAAAAAGAACGCGCGCAATGGATATTAGATTCCGGCGCCTCTTTACACTTCACCTATGAGTTTAAGGATTTCGCATATTATAGACCTCTCACGGTCAAGCGATTCATCCAAACTGCAGCCAAAGGGAAGAAACTGGAAATTCTCGGAGTTGGGGCCGTTCCAGTATGGCACATCCTAAATGGGGAAGTTAAAACCCATCTTCTCAGACCGGTGTTCTACATCCCGGACATGGACACACGCTTATTGTCCCTAAGCGTCTTCCTTAACCATGGTTACAAAGTAGACGGGACTTGTGGAGAAATTAACATCTTCAAAGGGCTGAGCAAAATCCAGTTTTTGCCCCACATCCTTGGTCAAACCATTTACTGGTTAGACACTGAAATATGCTATGACCAGATCCATGCGATCTCGAGCGAAATCACTGTCGAAACATGGCACAAGCGCCTTGGTCACCCAAATGATCAAGCACTCCAAAAGATTCCTACCAGTACCAAAGGGGTACCTGAGACACTAGTACGTGAGAAATCACAGGAAAGTTGCACAGGTTGCCTCAAAGGGAAAATGCTGAATCAGTCATATCCCAATTCGATGACAAGGGCAACAAAAACCTTTGATCTGATCCATTCCGATCTCAAACAGATATCCACGGCATCATACCATAAATATAAATATTTCCTTATGTTTTTGGACAACTTTTCATCCCATGTCTGGGTCGTCTTGCTTAGGAAGAAGTCAGATGCCATCACGGCACTACGACAATTTCTTGCGATGATCCAAAATCAATTCGCCGCCACCCCTAAGAAATGGCGAGTTGATGGAGGTGGAGAGTTTAATGAATACAAGGATATACTTGCCGATCATGGAATTCTGGTCGACGTCACGCTCCCGTATCAGCACCAGCAGAACGGTAGAGCAGAACAGATAAATCGAACCCTGTGGGAGAAATCTCAGGCCTTGCGCTTCAACACGTGCTTACCCCCTATGTGGTGGGAATTCTGTTTGGAACATGCAGCTTTTCTCTACAACAGAACCCCCATGCAGCGTCTAGAATGGAATACCCCTTACTTCAGGGTGACTAATGAGATCCCCGATATGTCAAGCATCAGAGTCTTTGGATGTCAGGCATAGTATGTATATATCCCAAAGGAAAAACGTAGAAATTCCCTGGAGTCTAGATCTCGATTGATGATTTATCTTGGATCAAAGCCAGGGGTCAAAGGATACCGTTTCATGGATCCTGAGACTAATACAATTTTCATGGGTGGGAAAGCTATCTTTGATGAAAGCAAGTACTCTAGATGCCACATCGACCCTTTGCCAGAAAACCATCCAGAAATGGAAAACCCAGAACCGGCTGATGAGTTTGAGGACCTCATCCCCGGAAACGATGACAATGACAGTCACTACGAAAAACCTCATGACCCTGTTCCCACTGGACAGGATCACCCTGAATCAGACAATGATTTGCCGCGTAGCGAGCCCGATGACGAGCCACGAGTACCCACTCCAGAACCTGAGCAAGTACCAGATCGACGAGTTCGGAGAATGCCAGGTAGCATCTATGGGGAAGACACCCCTGCTTCTGATCTTGAAAAAATGGATTGAAGACGTAGATTAGGCAGTCAATCGGCATGGATGAATGATCTCCTAATGGAGGCAATCTCCATCCAAGTAGGCATCATCGAAATGTCACACAAAGACATATACTCTCTTCCGAACAAAGAAGATTGGTATGCGGCAGAACGAAAAGAGCTAGACATGCTCAAAAGCCGCGGGGTGATCACAGAGTTAGTACCCCTACCTACAGGGAGGAAAGCACTAAGGAACAAATGGGTTTACAACGAAAAATCCGACGGGCGTCTGAAAGCGCGCCTGGTTGCAAAAGGCTTCTCACAGGTAGAAGGGATCAATTTCGATCAAATCTTCTCACCAGTAGTGAGGTACGAGACCGTCCGATTGATTTTGGCATTGACAGCCCTTGAAGGGTGGTTCATGACATTCTTGGACGTCTCATCAGCCTTCCTCTATGGAAGACTCCGAGAGGTAATTTACATGCGACAGCCTGAGGGCTACATAGTAAAAGGGAAAGAAAACTTCGTGTACCGACTATACAAAGCCCTATACGGACTCAAGCAGGCCACATTAGCCTGGTGGAGAGAACTCAATTCCTCCATGAAAAAGCTCGGCTTTGTCCGGCTACACTCCGATGCGGGAGTTTTTATTCACACAAGTACCAACGGGGAAATTGTGATTGCCGTCATTTATGTCGATGACTCTGCTTTTCTCAGCACAAACCGAGAATACACGCTAGAGAAAAAGAAGGCCTTCATGACAACATGGGAATGTAGGGACCTAGGCCACCTAGTGTCTAATGGGGAACCGAAAGAATTTCTCTCAATTCAAATAAGGCAACATGGGAAGAGGATCTTCATTGATCAAGTACCTTACCTTGAGAAAATTCTCGCGCGAATGGGGATGAGTGAATCAAACGCCACCCACACCCCACTTCCAACAGGCTACAAACCCATGAAGTCCGAAGATGAACCCAATGCGGAACTCAGATCCAAGTACCAATCCGTCATCAGATCACTATTGTACTTAATGATCGGGACGAGACCCGACATTTGTTTCGCCGTGATCAAAATGTCCCAATTTTCCGCAAACCCTACCAAATGCCATTTAGAAGTGGCTAGGGATATTTGCAGATATTTGAAGGCGACAAAAGATTACGCAATCATGTATGATGGGGATTCTGGGAAAGGGATCTACGCCTTCACAGACTCCGATTGGGCGTCAGACGAAAACACCAGGAAATCTACCACTGGTTACTTCATATCACTGGCGTCTGGAGCAGTAACATGGGTTTCATCAGCACAAAAAACCATTGCCCTCTCTTCTACGGAAGCAGAATACATGGCGCTATCAGATTGCAGTCGCGCAGTAACATGGCTTAGAAGCATGCTTGCCGAACTTGGAATGCAGATTGGATCAGTTCCTATCTATGGAGATAACAATGGCTCCGTCTTTATCGCATCCAATCCTGTAACTGAGAAGCGATCCAAGCACATCGATGTGCGATTTCACTTCGTCAGAGAAAAAGTATCCAAAGGAATTATTACGGTTGAATTCATCGAAGGAGTGAATAACCCTGCAGACCTTTTAACTAAGAATCTGGGGAAAAACCTCTTTAGCAAGTTTATCCCGTACTTTGGACTACTCAAAAACTAGACAAAAAAGAGTACCTATATGGGAAAAAGTAAAAATGTATTTAGAAGTATGTACTAAATATGGGGGGGTGTTGAAACTTTTTCCATCACGTAGATTAGATTAGATTAGATTTCATCACGTGACCATAGACATCTTTGATTACATACTTGTTTGGTTGGTACAAACAGTAGTACAGTATATAAGACCAGGAAACTGTCAATATCAACAAGTTGTCTCTTGACTCTTAACCAGCTCAACCGCTCTCACCAGCCTCACCCTTCCCAACCAAGTAAGTGACTAGAACGGTAGAGTAGATTACTTCCACTGTAGCTGTGTTGCTCAGTACATCTGTGGCTAACGCCCAGGTGGAACTTCAACAGTCGGGTGTTTGGACAGTTGAAGAGGAATACCGTTTGTATGCCTTCAGTGTCTTGTCTGACTTTAATCTTTTGGATGTTGACTTATTGAAGTTCTGGGAGGTGCATCTCAATAGCTGCATTCTTTGTATATTTCAAGTAATTCTGCTCTTGTAATAGACATGACGCAAGAAATTCTCCACTATCTTTTTTCTTGTGATGGACTTTTTGCTGATCCAGGTGTTGTCAGTCCCTGCCAAATGCGCTTTCTCTTCCTGTGCCAAAACAGACATGTCTCGCTGAAATCGCATCAGCCCTGTTCTTATGGAGTCACAATCTCATCAAGCCCAATCTCTCTGCCAATGAATGTGAGGATTTCATGGATAGCATAAACACTATCTTGTACTTTGTATATGCTGTATTCCCCCCCCCCCCCCATGCACCAATTTCCCCTGACAACAATGCAGGTGGCTTTTTCATGCCAGTCACGCACAGTTCATGCATGTGCCAGTGGGATGGTTTGCCAAGAATGGGCAGCGACATTCTATTCACTTCCGAGTTTTGGCCACATTGTAGTTTTCTGGGACTAGGGCTGCACACTGTAGCCATGCTGTATGACTTTACAGTATGGTTTTATGGAGACAGAGCCATTGTCGAGCCTCTTGAGTGCTCCTGAAACAGTATGGTAGATGGTACAGGTTGGTGCACTTAGGGCTGTCGAATCTACAACTGTCAACACATACAGTGCTCTTGCACTCAGCTATAAGCTGTGAAAAAATATGTTGCAGCCCACATGGACACCTCTGGCTAGTGGCATAGGCAGCGCCGTGATTTTGACTGTATCAATCTCAGGAACTGAGTCTGACTGAGTCCGACAGTTGCAGCTTAGTCATTTTAAAACTGTGAAGTACTGGACTTGGCTGAGAGCCGACTTTTCACATGCTCAAGTTCTTGGCTTAGTCAGACTGAGACCTGAGTTTTGGCAATACTAGGCAGAATCCACTCATCCAAGCAAATCCACTCCATTCTGGATTTCAAATGTCTGATTTTTTGAACTCTATTTGGTGATTTCAACTTTATTTACATTCTTATTCACTCATTTCACTCATCTTAGACTTGTTTTCAGTCAATTTAATTGTATTCAGATTGCTCATACAATACAAACTAAATAACTTATTTTTTGACTTATTTTTTCAGTAAGACAAGGGTGTACTTGGGGTAAATGCACTGTCACATGATATACATATTCATTTAAATATACAAAAATTTAATTAATAACAGAAAACAACCCTCTGCATAAGGTGGGAAATGGAACAAGATAAGCCTTTGAGGAAGGGGTGCATCACAGGGTGGCGCCCATTTCAGGAATATGTGATACAAAGCAGGTGTTGGGAGTACGCAACAGATCCCAAAAAGCCACCCCCACATAAGGCGGGGGGGTATGCAACAGGGGGTACGACACAGGGCCATGGGGAAAGAGGAGGCAGACACAAGAAAATAGGGGGCATGCTCTAATGATGTGGCAGCAAGGGGTGGCACACTGCCATTCCAGGGTATGCATGTGGGTTTGTCAGTGGTGATGTGACATGCAGGTGCTGGCGTTGTAGGCTCCAGGTGTGGATATGGGGGGTGGTCAGTCATTGAGGGCAGCTGTAGTAAGTTGGGCTCACTGGGGGGGGGGGTTCCCCTGTCATGTCAGATGAGAGCCAGGTGCTCTTGCTGATTTGTCGGTGAGGGGTGACGCTTTTGTCTCCCAGGTTGAGGGGGAGGGCAGGGAAGGGCAGAGGAGGTGGATGTGTGCCTGGGGTACCCATTTCTGGTGCGATTGGGGCCTTCGTGTACAGCAGGGGTGGGTTGGGCCTTTTTGTATACAGCGATGGCCATGGTGGTGGCGAGGCAGGCAGTGACGTGGCACTCAGACATGAAGTCATGGTACCCAGGTGTGATGTTGTGGGCCCCAGTGTGGACATCAGGGGTGGTCAGTCATTGGTAGTGTTTGAAAGTCCAGTCCAGTCCAGTTTTTGACCCTAAAAAAAGTGAACCTAGAACCTGAACCTATGCATAGGTTCAGTCCAGTTTGTGATTAGTTCATAGGTTTAAACCTATAAAACCAGGCAAAAACCTATGAAACTGGACTGAACCAGGCCAAAGTTCAACTATTCTGAAGGAGGAAAGACTGGACCAGTGGCAAAGTCCAGTTCAGTTCAGGTCTCAAATCAAATTTTAGGACTGGACTTTGAAACACTAGTCATTGGGGGTGGCTGTGGTAAGTTGGGCTTACCATGGGGGCCGTTTTCCGACTCATCGGGCATTGGTAGCCAAGCATGGTGATGAGGCATTGAGAGGTGGGCAGTGGGGCTGCGTATACAGTGGTGGTCATGGTGGTGGAGAGGCACATGGTGACATGTGGGTCAACATGGATTGTGGTTAGTGTTGGGCATGGTCAGAGCATGGAGTGGGCTTACTGGCAGTCCCTGTTGTGGCGACACATTGGGGGCATTGTCACAAGGTGGGGGAAACAGCGAAGCGGAGAGGCCAGAGGTAGGAGATGAGAGGGTGGCGGTGGTGAGAGGAAGAGAGAGGTGGTCACCAGCAGTCACAATGTGACAGGATTGATCAATGCTCAGAAGTTGCTGAGCATCAGTGAGGCGGCGTGTGGCATGTCTACCTGAGGGAATGAATGCACCAAGGATTAGATGGACCGTTGGCCTAGTGGTTTTTATGTGCTCAAGCTTTAGGGGCCTTTGGTTCAATTCCTCAGTACTGCAATTATTTATTTATTGAATAAGGTTCCACCTGCAGATTCCCTGTGGATTCTGCTCAGAATTTGAGGCAATTCTGCCCAATTCTTCTGAGCGGAATGTCATTCCGAAGGCCATTTACAGCCAAAATGGCCTCCGAAAATTCTGAGCAGATTCCACTGGAGGACGTGGGGGAGCATAAAGAGCTTTGTGTTTTTTGAGTTTTTTGATGATTGTTTGACTTTATCTGGGTTTTTGATATTGAAAAATCATCAAAGAACTCAGGATCAAACTGCAGTTGGTCAGTATACCAACCACAGTTTTAAAAAAAAAAATTTGACATCAAAAATTGGTCGAAGAATCACTGAAAAACTCAGAGTTTAACTGCAGTTTTAAACCAGTTCAAACCAGTTTTTTGTGACCTCTCAAAATCCTGAAAAAAAATGAACCACAGACTGGATGTGATCCAAAACCTTATAGACCAAGACCATGGTCCAGTCTCAAAACCAGTTCTTTACAGTCCAGTTTTGGTCTGGTTCTAGGTCCTTGAGCCTGCACCTTGAAACACTAATAGTGTTCCCACGGCTTGGGCTCCGAGCCGGCTCAAGCCAGAGCTGAGCTATCGGGAAGCCGAAGCCACACAAGCCATGCCACTGGCTTTTCCCATCAGAGCCAATTGAGCCTGCTATGTGTACATTAAATGATTAACTGAAAAATATATAATATAACTGTTACGGACTAACGACTACGGACGTATACGCTTACTTTTTCACTTTTACTCATCGGCCCCCGCTTACACATATCGTATTATACTTTATTTCCTTTAGTATACTTCGCTCCCGCGCTGACTCGCTTTCTGCAGCTGTCTGACTCATTCCGCAGTCAGCTTGCTCATTAGTGCATAGCCTTCCGCAGTCGCCTTACTCATGCGCACTGCCTTCCGCAGTTACTGACTCATTCGCTACCGCTCATAGTCAGTACTATATAAACCTCATGTACCACAGCTACATTCCTTAGATTTAGCAATCACATTGCTCTTCGCCTTTCCATCTTCCTGCATACTCTGCCCGAACCTTGGAACGGTTTGTTACGCATAACAAGTTGCTAAATCTCGTTAGGTTCGCCCAGAGCGAAGAGAACAACTACCAGACGAGTCAAGACGTCGCGCTTCTTTGAAGACTTCACCAGTAACCCATTCAGCACGCCAGAAGCCCGACAGGAGGAGCTAAGTCCTCGAGACAGTATCGATTTTACACTCATCCAGCAGTACATCGAATCGGAGATCCGTCACATCCTACAGCAGGTGCTTGACGAAGAACTAGACAACGACGAGCATCGCCCCCACGGCGAGATAGCAGAGAGCATCCATCTTGCTCGGCAACACCAGATCGCGCGTTACAACGCCCGACAGAACGAACTCGAAAGCTTTCATGTTCAAGAAGGACCTCAGACAGGTCGGATCACAGAGATCAGAGAGTTTATCGGTGTCCAGACAACCGTTATCAGAAGATTGATTAGGACGCTCACATTGAGACGTCCCAGAGCCGCATCACCACATCTTACTCGAAGCAGCAGATCTACGCCCACTTCACCACCGATGAGCAACAGACCAAGTACAACCGTTGGGCACGAAACGAGAGACTTGACCCCTTCTCACGACCAACAGACGCGCAGGAACAGAGATTCCTTAGAGATCTACAGAGGAAATACCCCGAACATTTTGCCACCGATTCCGCCGACGAGTCCCCTGACGAATTTACTTTTGACTCCGCGCAGTCAGATACCGAACAGACGCCTAGAACAGGGACTGATTTTCAACCCCTACCTGTATCCCAAACCCCATCTTCATCCCAACAATCCGACACCTCTCCTACTCTGCAGGTTCTAGACATGGCAGAAGCACCGACAGTACAAACAATGGATACATCCAAGATCATCAAAGATCCTGGGATGTTCAAAGACAGACACACCTTCGACGAGTGGTGGAAAGCCACCAAATTATACATCAGGTTCCAGAAGGGCCTGTCCGACAATCAGAAAATTCTTGCGGTGTTATCCCGCATGATGGAAGGGTCCGGTAAACACTGGGCCAGCAACAAGTTAGACGACCTTGCCACCGATGGCGAGAACATCACCTGGTTAGGGTTCTCAGACGACATCGCTACGTGATTCTCTATTGCCAACAAGTCGGCAGCGGCCAAGGCGAGACTCGAAGTCCTGAAACAGGAGAAACGCACCATCGACGAATTCTTGGACGAATTCGAAGAGCTCTTGAAGCTGTCAAACCTTGGCGAAGAAACAGGGAAATACATCCTGGAAAAGAACGTCAACCGCAGAATTTCTGAACAAGTGGCTAGCGATGGCAAGACGTACACTGATTACGCAAAGGAGATCTGAAACAAGGGACGACAGATGGAGGGACATGCATTAGTCATCCGAGGGGGTGGCGACACACGCACCGGATCGGGCACCACTTATGGTGGTCAAGGCAAAGCCATGGAGATCGACAAAGCAGGAGTAGCCCGTTGCTACAACTGTCAGCGTTTTGGTCACCTTGCCAAAGACTGCAAAGCCCCAAAGAAGAAAGATGGTTGTAAGTGTTTCAACTGCGACCAAGAAGGACATATTGCGCGCAACTGCCGCAAGCCGAAGAAGAACTCTGGAAAGATTAGGAAGGTGTCTGATGGAGATACTGATGATGATGAAACCATCACCATAGAGACCGATGAGAAGGATTTTCCCGAAGGGTCCGATTAAACGACGCTAAGTCGCGACCCTTATCCATTAAATGAACTCGCTTGCCTGGTGCAGCTACAGACAATATAACTTATGTTATCCCTGCAAAGCGAGCCGTTGCATCAACTAAGATTGTCAAGGGAGATAAACCTCCGAAATGACGAGAGATCAAGCTGCAAGCTCAGATCAAAACACGACGAGGACCAAAGGCCATTCGACCCGAGGTTGATAGCGGATGTGAACACACATGTATCCATCCCAGAATAGTACGCGAACAGAACCTTCCCACATGGGAAATAAAGCCCATATCAATCCTAAATGCGGATGGATCGCCGAACCGACAACAGAAAGCAGAAAAACTTGCCGAAGTCAAGCTGGACTTAGGAACACACCAGGAAACCATGGAAGCAATGGTATTGGACATTGGGAGAACGGACATGCTTTTGGGACATGACTGGTTGGTACACCACAACCCCACAATCAATTGGACGACCGGTGCTGTAACATTCAACCGGTGCCCATCAACATGTCAAACCAAACACTCGGATTTCAGGGTTAACCTTAATGGTTGCAAACATCGGGTTCGCATGGTGGAAGTACGAGACAAGGACGCGCCCAAGAAATCAGATCAGAAATGGAAGCCCGGAGACCCCATATTGGAAGCAGTTACTCCCACACCACCTCCCACAACCAAACGACCCTCATATGTTGAATGTTTTGCCCATCTCTTTGAAAAAGAAAACTTTGACAAGATCCCAAAGGAAAGAGAATGGGACCACGGCATCGAACTTACACCAGACGCACCAAAGGAGCTGGGAGGAAACACGTATCCTATGACCCAAAAGGAGCAAGAAGAACTGGACGAATTCATCGATGAAGGCCTGGCAACCAGAAAGATCCGACCGTCCAAATCCCCTTATGCATCACCCTGCTTCTTCATTAACAAGAAAGACGGTTCCAAACGATTGGTACAGGATTATCGCACGGTCAATAAATTCACGGTTAAGGACAAATTCCCACTCCCACGCATCAACGACCTCTTGGATGTATTGAAGGACGCAGTCTACTTCAACAAAATGGACATCATGTGGGGATACAATAACGTGCGGATCAAGAAGGGTGACGAATGGAAAGCCGCCTTCCTGACCAGCCGAGGATTGTTTGAACCATTGGTCATGTTTTTCGGTCTCTGCAACTCCCCGGGAACATTCTCTCGGATGATGGCCAGCCTATTCAGGGATCAGATCCGTCGGCGCATCTGTGTGATTTACATGGATGACATAGTGGTTATTGGTAAAACCAAGGAAGAACTCGCCCGGAACACTGAAGAGATCTTGCAGATTCTGTCAGACAATGACCTGTTCCTAAAGGAGAAGAAGTGTCTTTGGGAAGTAACGAAATGCCCCATATTGGGATATGTCGTTGGAGAAGGACGTGTTGAGATGGAAACTGAAAAGGTGGACACAATCCGGAACTGGCGAGTACCCACATCAAAAAAGGAAGTCCAGAGGTTCCTGGGATTTGCCAATTTTTATCGACGCTTCATTGAAGGATACTCAAACATCGCAAAGCCACTCACAACACTAATGGGAAATACAGCATTCACATGGGGACCAGCGGCGCAAGAAGCATTTGAAGGTCTCATACGGGCAATCACGACGGCACCAGTCTTGGCATTGCCCAAACCGGACGGACAGTTCAGGGTCGAAACCGATGCATCGGGTTATGCGATTGGAGCAGTACTTTCACAGAAACAAGACGACAAGTGGCATCCTATCGCGTTCTTGTCGCGGACCATGTCCGCGGCCAAACAGAATTACGAGATATATGACAAGGAACTCTTGGCAGTCATGGAAGCACTGAAGGACTGGCGACATTATCTACTTGAAGCCAAGGAACATTTCGAGATCTTAACCGATCACAAAAACCTGGAGTATTTCCGGCATCCTCAGGACCTAAACCAACAACAGAGGCGCTGGAAGATGAAGTTACAAGACTATGACTTCGAACTGCGACATGTACCTGGGAAGACAAACGCGAAAGCAGACATCCTGTCACGTTTACCCTGGTATGAGACGGAACTCGAGCTGCAGGACAGCGACCAAATGCTCAAGGAGGGGCTATTTTTGAAACGATTGGAATCAGAAGATGTGATACAAATGGAGATGTTCACGGAGGAACAATTCTTTGAAGGGGGTGAAACATCTGATTCCATCAAAATCGGAAACATCACAACCATCGAAAACCCATGGATCGCACGCATCAAGGCCTCGAATCGCATGGAGACAGAAGTAGCCCAGGGTCTGAAGAAGAATCCTCACTGGTACCAGCAGGAAAATGGCATCACCTACGCAGGAGAACGAGTCTATGTTCCACCAGACCCACAACTGCGCCAAGAACTGATGTTTGAAGCGCACGACGCACCAGTGGCAGGACATCCAGGACAATATCGAACACATGAACTCCTCACTCGCACCTACTGGTGGCCCACCATCCTACATGACGTAAAGAAGTATGTGAAAGGTTGTGACACCTGTCAACGTAACAAGATCAGCCGCCAAAGGAGACACGCCCCTCTACACCCTAACGCCGCGCCAAGTCAACCATGGGAAGACATAGGGATTGACGTCGTGGGACCGATACCAGAATCTGATGGGAAGAACGCAATTCTGGTCATCACGGACAGACATTCAAAGATGCTTCATCTCATCCCGACAACCGTGGAACTATCGGCTGAAGGATTAGCCAAGATCTATTGGGACCAGATATGGAAGCTTCATGGGATCCCTAAGAAGATCATTAGCGACAGAGGACCACAGTTTGCCACGAAGTTCATGGAGATACTTTGCCGCATGTTGGGAATCAAGAGAAACCTGTCCACTGCGTACCATCCACAAACTGATGGACAAGCCGAACGATCACATCAGGAAACTGAGGTGTTCTTACGAAACTTTGTCAACCATCTACAAGATGATTGGGCGGAATGGATCGCAATCGCAGAATTCCAGTACAATGACAAAGAACATCAAGCGACAAAGTACACACCATTCTATCTCAACTACGGTCTGCATCCTTGGAAGGGAGAACTTGTGTTGGAAGACACCAATCCAGCGGCAAACGACTTCTTGAAAAAACTCAAACAGGCACAAGAAGAAGCCAACGCAGCACTGAAACAGGCCCAGGATCAGATGAAGAAGACAGTTGACACACGACGAAGCCCGTCTCGGAATTACCGCATCGGAGACAAGGTGTGGCTGGAAGGGACTAACATCAGGACTGATCGTCCCTCAAAGAAACTTGACGCCCTCCGACATGGACCGTTCAAAGTCCTAGAGAAGAAAGGAGCTAGCGCATACCGTCTTGATCTTCCCAAAACCTGGAAGATGATCCACCCTGTGTTCAACGAGACCCTGTTATCGCCATACGAAACCCCGAAGTATGCCATTCAGAAAAAGAAGCCAGCCCCTGATCCGATCATCGTCGAAGGACGAGAAGAATACCATGTCTCCACGATCCTGGACTCTCGGAAATTCCGTGGAAAGATCCAGTACCTTGTCCAATGGGAAGGGTATGGCCCAGAAGAGAACACGTGGGAACCTCAGACTAATGTCCAGAACGCTCAAAATTTGATCCGAGATTTCCATCGGCAAAATCCATTGCGTCCACGATAAAAGAACAAACTTTGAGAACCATTTTCCACATCGACTTCTGTCACATCAAGTTCCCCGCTCCAACTCTTCTCGCCCAACACGCCGTTCTTCTTATACCTTTCAAACATCATTTCTGCCATGTCCAACATCACCGCCGCCTCCACTGATGTTTCCGATATCAACCCCACCATCACCACCCTCATTGGCGAAGCGCTCTCCATGCGCGACCAGATTCATGCGCTCGAAACCTCCGTTGCCGACATCCTCCACCGGCAGATGCATATCCGCCTTCATACCCTCTCCGATTTACCAACCGCCCCCACCGCTGAGGAGAAGCTCATCCTCAAAAACTATACCAACACCCTTGCTGTCGAGAATCGACGCCTTCGCCTCGCCGTTCGAGGTTTAGAGTTTGCCACGGCGGTAAACGATGAACTGATAAAGGATTGGGGTAACCGAGTTGACCCTGCCTGGGCCGATCCAAATGGCAACGATGGATGGGAATAGGTAGTCTGTGAGGACACAGACCTTGAGGAGGGGAACATGTTACGGACTAACGACTACGGACATATACGCTTACTTTTTCACTTTTACTCATTGGCCCCCGCTTACACATATCGTATTATACTTTATTTCCTTTAGTATACTTCGCTCCCGCGCTGACTCGCTTTCCGCAGCTGTCTGACTCATTCCGCAGTCAGCTTACTCATTAGTGCATAGCCTTCCGCAGTCGCCTTACTCATGCGCACTGCCTTCCGCAGTTACTGACTCATTCGCTACTGCTCATAGTCAGTACTATATAAACCTCATGTACCATAGCTACATTCCTTAGATTTAGCAATCACATTGCTCTTCGCCTTTCCATCTTCCTGCATACTCTGCCCGAACCTTGGAACGGTTTGTTACGCATAACAATAACTAAGTTTAAATTTACATGTCATACTAGGCCGTTGGGCATGCCTGGAGGGTTGGGGTCGAGAGGATGGGGTTGTAGGGTCTCTGCTATATTTAATGATCGGTACACGACCTGACATTGCCTTTGTCGTGATTATGTTACCACAGTTCTTGGCAAATCCTACCCAGGAACATGTTGATAAAGCGAAGTATATAATCTGCTATTTCGTGGGCACTTCTGATTACCGACTGACATATTCCGGTGATCAAAATGTGGGCTTACATGCCTACACGGATTCTGACTGGGCATCCAACAAAATTAAGTGTTGAAGCTGCACCAGCTTTTTCCTGAAGCTTGCAGGTGCTTCTGTAGGCTGGACTTGTCACCTACAAAAAACCATTGCTCACTCATCTACTGAAGCAGAGTACATGGCAATGTCCGATTGCGGCCGCCAAGTAAAATGGATAATCCAACTCTTCCAGGAGATTGGCTTCCTAATGCGGAATGTCCTGATCTGTGCTGACAATCATGGCTCAATCTTTATTGGGAACAACCCTGTACAGGAATGCCGTACTAAACATATTGATCTAAGATATCACATCATCATCCAAGAGTACATCTCTCATGGATTGATCACTGTAGAGTACATTGAAGGCACATCCAATCCCGCAGATATGCTAACTAAAAATCTTAGTTGGGAACTCTTTGAAAGATGTCGCCAGCATTTAGGCTTGACATTTTCATAATCCGATGTATACACATTGAGGGGGAGTGTTGAACGAATTCCACTCCTATAGATATTTCATCTATAGCGTCATGTGCCCAATCCCATGATGTACAAATAATGTACAAATAAGTAGACTAGTATATAAGACTGTCCTTATTCTCTGTGCAATATAACACTCTTACCAAGTAACCCCCACCTTGCAAACACCTCCCAAGGTTAGTAGTAAGGTTCCTCCTCTATTGTAGATACATGATTAGTAGTGCATAGCATAGAGTATACTAGGACTGCAAGACGAATCATCCACTGTGATCACCTCTAGCATTGATGTGATCATATGCTGTTCCAACAGCTGATGGTCAACAGTTTGTAAGCATTCTTTGTGTGCTCAACATCGAGATGGGCATTGAAAGAAACCATCTGCTGAACGAATCAATTGATTTTGGGCCGCTTCTGAGAGACACCCCAGCACAATTCGGCAGGTATGGCTGATGTGGTTGTGGTTGGAGGTGTCAGCAGTTGGATATGATCCCTTCACCTGACATTCAAATTTTGGAAGTTTTTTTTACAGCCTTTCAACACCGTTTGAGAAGGCCATCACTGGCATAAGCTGAGAGTTGGCGAAAGTTATCCTGCAAACTTCAACACATGACACCATGAGTCGCTTCTTCGGCATATTGAATAACTTGGAAGAAAGAAAGGATTGGAAAGCGAACCTGCCAGGCATGGGAGAGTGAAGGGGCAAGAAGTTTCCTCCGGGAGTTTAGATCTCAATGCTGTTGAGAATACATTCTAGACGGATGTCTCGACAGTCAATCACATGTCTATAAACATGTGTATTCCCATATGGAGTTACATATGGAAGTGTTCTAGACTTAGAACAATCTAGACTCGCTCTAGATCCCTGACTCATTAGATATGTGTCAGACGTGCATAACATATGTCATGTTATGTCACATCATGTGCTTGTCACACTATATGACTATAAGTCACATATTACCATAAACGTGAGTTTATGGTTCTGCGACAGAACTCAGTTTGTACTTGTTTGTACATGGTCTGTGCGCATCCTTGTAGGTATAAATACTCGATGTATCTGTATCTGCAATAATAGGACTCTTACCAAGTACCTTCATCACTCAAGCTCTTCTCGCTCTTCTTGCCTCCAATGTGAGTATCTTACCCAGGCTTCCCTGCGTATGTAGGTGTGCTGTTCAATAGGTTATGGGCCCCGGATTGCCCAGTACAGTCTGCGCGCTCTGACGGAGTTGCTGCGACTGTCTAGCCTGTTAGATACTAACCTGGCCTAGCCAGTGAGCGCGAGTCTTAAAAGCGCCCTTTGGGCTGCTACCGCCTCTTTAGCTAGTAGCATAAACTAGTCTAAGTTAGTTATCTGGTTTGATACTCGGAGGTTCCAGACTAGTGAGCGCCCTTTGGGCTGCACCTAGTTCTGATGTCCAAGACTAGCAAAACGCCCCTAGGGCTGCATCTAGTTCTTGATCTAGACTAGGGCCTTTTATGGCCTATGTCTATATTTGGACATTTTGTACAAGCCTGTGGTTTGAGCGCCTTGATAGGCGGCCGCCACACCCCTGTGAAAAACCCTCTCTTGTATCTGCGCCTTCATTTGGCTGCGATCTAGATTTGGGGTTTTCTCACGCTGTGTCATGTCCTGTCTGGCATTTGGTTTTAACCAAATCGAGTGTATCTCGATGTGCTGACATTCGGACATTACGATTCTCAGGAACTTTCTGTTCCTTGAACCTTTTTCGTCGATCAATCTTGATCTGTTGCACCCTGTACCTGGTAGAAGCGCCCTTTTTGGGTTGCCTCAGGGACTTCCCATTTTTATGGTTGCACGATCTCAGATTTGATGCTGACTTAAAATCGTTCCTAGATGAAAGGATCTTGCATCTGCTTCCATTATGGTTTCATTCAAGCAAACCATTGGTCACACCGTGACATCCGCGTTATTCAGCGAGATGACGGTTTCCACAGACGACACCTCTGTACTCTGGATTGCATGGTCACACCACGCATCCGGAAGGTGAAAGTCACGCAGCTGCGATACGGACGGCATGCACGCCATGTCTGTACTCGCAAATGTGGAAAGAAAAAAGCAGTATGTGTCCCCATCTATATTCTCTTCACTCGTTGAACTATGACTCTAGGATCCCTGGGCGCCATGCCCGAGTAACATCCGGAGAGCTCGAACGAGGGACTTACCGTCCCCCTTCAATCATAGTGACGATGAAGAAAGGAGAATCACACCCGAGGTTACACCTGGGGTAATAAAGATGGAGCAATCGCCTGATCTATAGGCGACCGTCTTTATGTAAATACCACAGCATTGTGACCCCTAGTCACATAAATAAAGGCTATTACATAAACTCTCTCTGACATGTGTCACAAACAATTCAGACAATACCTCTTATCGGTTTAAATTGGTCTTGAATATTTGCTGACCACTGTTTCTTTTTAGAAACAAACATGTCTTCAATCACTTCTTTGATTGCTGTTCCCGTTCTTGACGGCACAAACTACCCTGAGTGGGCGAACACCATGTGTTCGTTCCTTAGATCTCAGGGTTTGTGGCAAATTGTTGATGGTGCTGAGAAGCGACCCTTGATGTCTGCTAACCTTACGAGGAAAGCCCATACAACTAAAGTCAAGGCATGGAACATTAGGGATCAAATGGCTTTAGCCAATATTCGACTTCGTGTCGACCCGTCGATCAAACTCACCAAAAATATGTCTTCTGAAACTTGGTTTGAGTTGAAGAATAGGTTCGGACGAGCTGTTTATGAAACAGTTCTGTCTGACATTCATGCTGCATTATCCTTCAAACTTTCTATGAAGCGACAACCTGCAACCGAGATTGATTATCTTGATAAAATCTTTGATCATCTCGGCGCACATCATTCTATTTCTTCATCGACTCGGACCCTAATGCTTCTATCTGCCCTCCCGTCTCCTGATTGGGATGACTTTGCCATAGAAACCCTTCTTTACAATGATGATCTCACCTATGATAAGGTTCGAGAATTGATTGTTGAAACATACAATCATCATCGTGTTGACCCTGTTCCCGATTTGTCACTTGAGGATTACCTTTACGGCATAGGTATCTCCTATGATCCTCAACCGACATCGTGCGATGTTTTTCATCAGCCGTTTCGGAACTTATGGAAAAAGAAGTCTTTCTTATCTGCACCGACAGACCCTGGTGCTCTGCGCTACTCTAGCTGCGTCGCCGGTCTGGTGCATGATGCCGTCATAACAGAACAATGCAAGGGTCCACCCGTCGACAATTACGACATAGCGTTTCCACGCCTGGACCTTATAACAGCATAATCATTGTGTAGAACGATTGTATTTTCTTTCTTTGCAATCAATACATTGATTTGCAATGTGTTCATATTTTGAACGAAAGAAAGAGAGATTTAAAAATGCAAATGCATTTTATGTTCAAATAACTTATATCCAATCTGGAATAATTCCGGTAAGTTGGATGTGCCGTTGAGCCACCTACTATAAAGGAAACAGCTTAATAAGCTTGTCAAGAAGACTGCGCGAGTCATTAATTTGTCTTTCTGCTGCGTCTATCTTTCCTTTTCAGGAATTAATATTCCACCTTATATTGGATAAGACAGAAAATGCTTTCAAAGCATTTAAAAAGTAATATTGTATTCGTGCGCTATGGCATTTGCATAACACTTATTCTGCGCCTTGACAGGCTGCGATAGTGTTCAAAAATTGTCATTCTGGCTGCCGATATATAATACTTTATTATGCGAAGAAGAGTTTTTCAACCCTTCAACCTAAATCGATTCAAATTGGTCTAGCCAACCAATCTTGTTCCTCCACTCTTTCACCAAAAAGTAGTGATGATTTGGGGCAGTGCAAGGCTTCTTATCTGAACTCTCCATTTCTTGCATGGGAATGATCTCTGATGCATCTTGCGCCTTTTAGGCTAGCATTGCATTTTGACTTATAAGGCATCTGCGCTTTAATCAAGCAGCGATGGCCTTGTCACAGAATCATATAGGGATGACCGTGATGGTACACACCCTATGGCAAAAATGGATATAGTCAAAAAATCAGATTGTATCACAGCTTACAAATATTGCTGGAATAAATCGCCTGAGAGTAATTACCTCAGCATAACTTGGAGAGTAATTCCTCCGCAGTTTGCGATTATTTTTTCTGCATGAATTTCTGGTTTCCCAACCAAGTTCTGCATCTATTTCAGTATATGCTCTTTGAAAGCCAAAGATACATGGGAAATGATTGCCATACTTGACTGTGAAAAGGGGGAGAATATAGAGAAGCATTTTAATGGCAGCATTCTGCGCTATTTGCTTTGCGATACCATTGCTAGAAGACTGATCTTTGATCTTTTGATCTCACTATCAGATGCATTGCTTCGTATACAACACTCTATAGGTTGTACCATTAAAGGAGCGCCGTGACCGCTGCATACTTATCAAATGGTCAACTTGAACAAAAGAAAAAGCTTATCCCAGCTTATACCCCTATGATTTCTCACCCAGAAACGATGAATTCTGGATAAAAGAGAATATTATATGAATTGATCCGTTAGTCTTATCAGACTATTGTTGGGTTCTATTCCCAAGTATATCTTCTATGATTACTTGATGAAGCATCTTAATTGATGACTTACTAATAATGCATTAATTTGCATTATATGGTTCTTGGAATACCAAGATTACTATTTGATCGCATGAAACGCATCAGAGTGCTTGTTACACTCTTGAGATTTGGATCAACCCATCATCTGATCTGCGCCTTGTTTTGGCTGCGACAATGATCTGGTTCTTGCATTGAGTAGAGCGCCTGTGTTGGCTGCCTCCTTTGACAAAAAAAGACCAAATAACACCCTCACGCGTTATTGTTGTATCATGCAACAAACATAGTAAATCTGTGTTGATGTCTTAGAGTGGATTCTCTATTGACCTCTGAACATAAATCGGTTGTTCACCAACATAAGTATTGCCAACTACAAAGAACTACATCGCAAGTCATTTATTTGACTATAATCTGCAATATTGCTTGCACATCATCACATATAACAGTTGGCTTGATTGCCTATAAAATCTGTAAAATGTACTCCATGGAATTGGTTTTCAGGGGGAGATAATTCATTCTCTATTAATCCTAAAACAATCCACATGATGTTTGCTTGTCTAGCCTTTGCATAACAATGTGCGCCCCTTTGGGCTTGCCACAGTTACTAGGCTTGATTATATCTGCGCTCAAATAATGGCTGCAATATCAATCATTGCGATTATATTTTGCAATAGCTTGGATAGTACGTCAGACGATATGGGAAACGATGGCGAAACTACCAGCTGTCTCAGATATTATATTCTGAAGACTCGACGTCCACTATGACGATAAACTGGACCCTACTCCGGAACAGAGCATAAACTATCACAAGTGGACTCTGAACCTAACTAGTTCATCCACATCCCTGAAGTCTGGAGTATTACACTCGACTCAGATGACATTATCTATAAGCACACCTTAAGTGTTGCCATGATAATATTACATACTCAGGATAAAGGCACCCTTGTCTAAATCCATGGTTGTTAGCGCCTTATTTGGCAGCTTCCCAGAGTATAAATAAGCTATTTATAGCTTAGATCATGCCAAGCATGATATCATCAGTTGGTTAAATGACCCTTTGAGCCAGATCAAGTCTAACGAGCTCTTAAATGAGTTATGTCTTCTGACTTATCCCCGGCCTTAGTGCCACATGCTCTTTCCATACTAGTTCTTGCGCTACTACTGGCTGCAACTACTATGTGATCCATAAAAAACTGAGTACCATTACGTCTTGAGCGCCTTCTTGGGCTGCCTGCATTGGTAGTCTCATTTTTGTATGAATCATGGTCAAAACCATTGATACTCGTCTGGAATGACAATAAACTATCACACGTGGTTTGCTGATGCAATCAGGCCAAACACCTGACTCAGCATGGTCCGTGCGAGATAGGCAAAGCCTTAAATACGCTCCTCAAATCGAGTTTTAGAGCAGGCTTCCAATGGCATTCTTCGCCTACTTCTCCACCGCCTTTTACACTCGCTTCGCACATGCCGACCAGTTGGCGCATGTTGCCTCGACCGACGCCAGCACCACCACCACCACCACTACTGCAGCCTCCGCCGCTGCTTCTTCATCATCCTCTGGCAATAACACTGCCACGACCACCGACGATAAGACGTCGGAGAAAGAAGTAAAAGTAGTTAGTGGTACAAAGTAATTAAATAATCAATTACTTCAGTGGCTGCTCTAAGCGCTACACTGGCTGCTTCAAGCGCCATTAATGGCTGCATGTTTATTGCGCTATTTCATATCTCTCAAAGGTATTTTTATCCTTTGATGATCTATTGATCTCAGATTGACTTCTGATGAGACCTGTCTATTCTTGTTTTGGAATTAGACTTATGGGTCTCTGATAAGACCTTAAATGACAGCGTATGCTAAACGACACAGCAGATCCCCTTTAGCGCCCTTACGGCTGCTGCCATTTATTTTGGCTCTTCACTAGGACTTGAATGTCTTCTTGTGAACAAGTATTGAAACCTTACGGAATCACACTTGAGGGGGAGTGTTGAGAATACATTCTAGACGGATGTCTCGACAGTCAATCACATGTCTATAAACATGTGTATTCCCATATGGAGTTACATATGGAAGTGTTCTAGACTTAGAACAATCTAGACTCGCTCTAGATCCCTGACTCATTAGATATGTGTCAGACGTGCATAACATATGTCATGTTATGTCACATCATGTGCTTGTCACACTATATGACTATAAGTCACATATTACCATAAACGTGAGTTTATGGTTCTGCGACAGAACTCAGTTTGTACTTGTTTGTACATGGTCTGTGCGCATCCTTGTAGGTATAAATACTCGATGTATCTGTATCTGCAATAATAGGACTCTTACCAAGTACCTTCATCACTCAAGCTCTTCTCGCTCTTCTTGCCTCCAATGTGAGTATCTTACCCAGGCTTCCCTGCGTATGTAGGTGTGCTGTTCAATAAATGCAGAGGCCATAATCAGTAATCAATTGCCCATGTGTGAGAGCACAGAGAAGGGCTTGAATAGATAGTTGGATGCTGCAGAAGTGGTTTTCCCTTGAGTGTTGCCGCACTGTCGCTGCTGAGCCTCAGTAAAAAGGCCGGGTAGGCAAAATTTGGGCAAAATGCAGGTGAGAAGGTTTTGATGCATGTAAATTTTCAAAAAACAGCAGAATCCGCATGGATCTGCACTCACATGACAATTTACCTGCAATTTGCCCACTGTTGTCATCAATGCATGTCCTCATGACAGTGGGCAAATTGCAGGTAATTGTCATGTAAATTTTTGAAAAAGCGCTGAATCCGCACGAATCTGCACATCCTGACATTCACACGACACATTGCCTACACGGCCTTTTTACTGAGGCTGAGCTTTATCGTGATTCCTACAGATTTGGCTAGTGGAGCTATTTCGGGCTAGTACTAGTGCCTACTAGCCCGAAATAGTTCAATAATCACAAGTTCAATAATCTAGGTTAGATCAATCACTAGGGCATTGTCGAGATGATGCCAACATGTCGCCAAGAGACCAAAGACATTGATTTTTTCCCGTTCTCAATGGTATTGAGCTTACTTTTGTAATCATTATGTACATCATCCTGTAATGTATTCTAGCACTTTCATAATGAATGAATAACTAACCAACTCTTTGGGCTAGTTGGACTTGTTATCTAGTGACAAGCAAAATAGCTCCAAATAGATCAGTAGCTTTTTGTGGAAATGCTGATGTTCCAGGGTTGCTCTCATACACCTCCGGACTCTGCTATCCCTTCGCTGATTACGCTCGACCAGAAAGTCGATGACATCCCGAACTACTTTCGGTAAGTTTGCCCCTTTGTGCTATTGTCCAAAGCATCTTTCAAAGTTCTACCTAAAAATACCCTCAGGATCATCGAACTGGGGTGAGAACAACTCGATTCCTGGCGCGGTGGGTGGCTGCTGTCGGGTCAATTTAGACAGATGGGCGACCTCACTGACTCTGGAAGTTCTTCCAGAGGAACTCACCGGTAATGGTCACTGAGTCATTGCTGCTGAAAGCCAATCACATGATCTACGTTTACTTAAGTATTCACCTGTTCCGCTCCAACTAGAATCCAACACTGCCGCATCGTTCAATACTGCAAACAAAACACTTTCGTGACGCCAATGGGAGAAGTCGTTAACGTCCTTGTCGCATTCGCCGTCATCGTCTTCATCTTCCGATGGGCAACCTCAAGTCAGTCTTTCCTCTGTTCTCCCAGTGTATGGCCCTGCTGATGATGTTCAACCCTCTGCCCTCAACTCCTGCGATGTTGTATCCTCTGATCTGTGTAACGATGGATGCCGTTGAACAGCTACAGAGCCATCAGTTGAACGTCGTTCGGCAGCGGATACGCTGGGGTTCAGGCCGAAACCTGTGACACAGCTCATGGTGCGTCCACTGCCGAGCTCCATCGCGTGCGCGTATGCTTATCTCCATATGTAGATCGATACGGTATCGAACATGTTCCCTGATATACCAGTGTGAGTTCTTTGACGTCTGCGCACCCTGCAATGGACGACTCGCTACCTGGAATGGTGTTGGCTGATTCTTTGTTCTTTGTTTGGGTCGACAGGGATAACGTGCGGTATGACCTCTTACGCACGGGAAGTGTGGAGGTGACGTCAAACAAAATACTAGAACGAGGGTTTCTGGATCCGGTATGTCGTTCGTTCTCTTGCCTCTTCCGCATACCCCTTCCTCATACATACCCTTCTTCCGTCCAGCCCCCACCTGCCTACTACACGCTCTTCCCTCGCGACGGCGGAAACGCCACGAATATACAGCCTGCTGCCCTGGCAGCAGCACCCGAAACATGGCAAAAGAAACAACCTGAAAGCCTAATATCGCGGTATGAACTGCAAGACCGGATAGCGACCAGCGATGCTGTCGTGTCCGACGACCAGATCGGTGGTAAAGCGACGTGGGAGGACAGCGCGGAGAAGCGGGAGGCGAGTTTGCGGGAGAGGAAGGCGCAGATGGTCTTGGCGGCAAGACAGTGGGTTTCTTCGTTTTTAATCATTTCTCCTCGTGTCGATGGCTGATTGTTTTGGTATTTTTTTCATGTTCCAGGAGGTTGTTGGCACAACAGCAAAAGTCAAATTCTGAGTCATGACGTATGACGTTCCAACAATTCTTCTCGTGTGTACACTATTTACTCTCCTCTTCACCGATGGCCAACTTAACTTGGATGTATTCGCATTTCTACCCCCATATTTTTCTTCGGTTCATATCCTCTCATCCCAACATCTGCTACCAAACCTACCTTAGATTAACCATTACGAACAGACGCCATTTGACGTCGCTTTTACAACACTGAAATTATAGCCACCTGCATCACAGTCTACAGAGCTCTAAGACCCTCAAGCACCTGTTTCGCGTCTTCGCCTTTTTCTAAACTTACTTCCACAGCCCACGGGGACCCCGTCCGTACCACTTCCTGGACATTCTCCCCCGTCAAGCCTCCGGAAAGGATGATTGGCAGAGGCCACCTTGGTCCTGCCTCTCCCCTGCCGACCACATTTGTGACCTCCCCAAAAGCGTTCCATGTTGATGGTGCGTCCTGTTCGATGAGAACGAAGGAGTGCAGCCCTGGGAGGGCAACGTCCCTGGTATCCTTCTGATGGAAACGGCGTATGACGGGGACGGGGATGTACTTTGCCCATGCCAGGGGTGCGGTCTCGTCGAGCAAAACGAGGTCTAGTTTCACAGAGGACGTGGTATGCAAGATGGATTCTAGTGAGTGGTTCCGGAAGATGCCTACAAAGAGAGGGTGGGCAGGCGATGAGCGTAGATGGCGCACTTGGGCAGCGAACCATGGCGCTGTTGATGTGGAAGGTGTGGAAAAAGAAGTAGCCACATCTCTCTTGCGATGGATCTCAACTATTTTGGCTAATTGTGAGGCAATCTGGACTGAGATATCAAAGTTCTTGCTTGAAGAATCGAATATGAACCCGAGCATGTCAGCGCCTGCTTCTAGATATTCAGTTGCATCCGCTGCGTTTGGCACGCCGGAGACAAGCACCCAGGGCTTTTGCTGAATTTCAACGGCGGGCTCTGGCCACTGCAGCAGCTCACGGATGAAGGCACCCGTGTCCTCCGCGCGCATGAGCGCCTCACCGATCAACACCGCGCGCACGCCCTGGTCTTTGTACACCTGTATATCCTTCGAGCTTGATATACCGCTGAGCGCGCACAGTATGACGTCCTTCTCGCGCACCATCTCCACCAATCGGCTCGTCGTGCCCATGTCCACATTGAAATCGTGTAGATTCCGGTTGTTCACGCCGATCACCTTTGCGCCGAGCGCGAGCGCCTGCTCCATCTCCTTGGCGTTGTTGACCTCGACGAGGGGCTCCATGTCGAGGGAGAGGGAGTACGCGTATAGGGCGCGGAGGCGGTCTTGGGGGAGCATGGCGACGATGAGGAGGACGGTGTCGGCGCCGTGGAGGCGGGCCTCGGCGATCTGGTACTCATCGAGGATGAACTCCTTGCGGAGGACGGCGGGGCGGTCGGGGAGGGCGTCGATGGCGGCGCGGGCGAGGCGGAGGTCGAGGAGGGAGCCGTGGAACCAGGTGGGCTCGGTGAGGACGGAGATGACGGACGCGCCGGAAAGGGCGTAGGTGAGCGCTTGCTGAGCGGGGTTGGTGGAGAGCGCGATGGGGCCTTTGGAGGGGCTTGCGCGTTTGATCTCGGCCATGAGAGAGGGGGATGGAGATGGGGTGGAGCTGGAGGGGTTGCGCTTTAGGCGATCGACGAGGGATATAAGGGGCGGGGCGACATTGGAGGCGAGGAGGGCGGCGATGTCGGCTGGGGTGGTGCCGGGCGTGGATTTGGCGAGTTCGACATCTTTGGCGCGCTGGGCGTAAATCGTCTGGAGGATCGTTGGGGTTTTGGGTGTCGAAGTGGACATGGTGGTGGTGCAGAACGAACAGCAGGTGAAACATCTTATCTGTGATCTTATCTCTTCCGTTCAATCACCACCATGTCCAACGTCCCCCGATTTCGCCTGAAGAACGGCTGGGACATTCCTGCAGTGGGAATAGGGTCTGGCTCTGTGAAAAGTTGTTATTTTATGGGCATTTTGTCTGAAAAAGTCACTCACTAGATGTTGGATGGGTCGTGTCGGCGAAGGGGAGCATGTCGTTCAAATGGTCAAAGACGCATTGGAGGTTGGGTACCGGCATATTGATACAGTGAGCAACACAGCACGAACCGAATTCTTGCCTCGTCATCACACGAGTTCGCTTATGCTATGTAATAGGCATCAAATTACGGTATGTTCTTCGTGATGTCACACCACCCTTTCAGCTATATATCTCTCAGGAGATGAAGAGTCTGTTGGAAGAGCCATTCGGGAGTCAAAAGTGCCACGTCAGGAGCTGTTTATAACGACAAAACTCGCGTGGGTGTTGTGAAACCCAGCTAACTGTCCATAACCAATCTCTTCAACAGGAGCGAGGATCACGGCGATGTCGCTATCGCTCTCGATCGCAGTCTGGAGAAACTAGGGGTCGAATATGTCGATTTATACCTCATGCACTGGCCCCAATGTTTGTTGGAAACAGGTGTGTAAGCTCGTTCTCTGTATTTGAATGAAGTGAGCTCACGTGCAACATGAACAAGGGCAAGCTTTGCAACCCGATGACAGCCCAACATTCGTCGGGACATGGAAAGAAATGGAAAAGCTCTTGCATACAGGCACCCCGCACTCCATCAGAGTATCGGCAGTCAATTGACGACGCATACAGGAAAGACACGTAGCATAGGCGTGTCCAACTTCAGCATCAAAACTCTGACCGTCCTCCTCGAACAAGCTCGCGTCGTACCTGCTGTAAATCAAGTCGAGGCGCACCCGTGCCTTCCCCAACACGCGCTCTTGTCGTTCTGTACCCAACGCGAGATCCTTCTCACCGCATATTCCCCCGTGGGCAAGCACAAGTACGCGGAAGGGGACGAGGAAATTGCGAAGATTGCAAGGAAGAAGGATGTCACGCCTGCACAGGTTCTGCTGAGCTGGGGCGTCCAGCGTGGCACGGTCGTGATTCCGAAGAGTGAGCGTCGGGAGAGAATCAGGCAAAATATATCAGTAAGCACAGAAATTATTGTCTTCTATGATCTGAAGCCGTTGTTGATACAAAGATCCCAGCTTGTGCAGCTCGAGCCAGTTGAGATGGGCATCTTGGATGATGTGTACAAGAAACCAGGCATGCACCGCAGCGTATGTGGGTTCCACTCTTCGGACCTGGGTGGATCTTGTTTCGGTTGGACATATGACCAGCTTGGTTGGGATATGGTCGAAGGCGGTTCGATGAAAGATACACTGGCAGATTAGAAGTGGCTCCCGCAAAACCCTATTCACCGTTCGAATCCTTTTTCTCGAGAACCGAGAATTTCGGAGCTGGAGCTGGAGCTGGATGACCAAAGACGGATTCATTGTCTTTCATCCATGTGATGCGATATACTCGGATCTCCATGTCCGAGCTTCTAGATCCAAGAAGCATTGCCCACGAATGCCACGAGTACACCGGAAGCGAGGATCATACTGGTATCTGACATGAAGATTGAACAATTAGCGGGACAGGCCGGTCGCTGGAACACTAGGCCCTCCTGTGCTGCGGTAAGCATGCTGTACCATTCTTCATCGCCATCGCTAACCATTTCACTTGAAGATGCGACGTGGACTCCTCTGATCGATCAGAAGATGTTCTGCACAGAAGTAAGTATTCCAAGTATGGAAGTTCCAACCATAACTTCGGAGACATGTCATGGTAAGCCCTGACATTCCGTCTTATTCGAAATAATCAAGCCTAAGCCCTCAGGCCTCAACAACATCTCGGGGTCACGTGCTGGTTATAATCGATCTGTCGCCGAACCGAACGACCATGCGGCAATCGCGAACCTGGAACGATCAGTGGACACTGAAAATTGCTGAAGAGCGCGCGCTTTGTAGGTGATGATCCTCGAAACACCTGACTTTTGAATAGTCATCCGACTGGAGCGACCAAGACCACAAAAGCTTTCTCAACTCGGTTGAACATTGATTTGTTGCCTTTCTACAAGACACGACGGCGACACTTGGTTGCCTCGAACGATGAAAGGTGTTATGATAACGACTCGTTTTGGTTGTACCAGGTATAAGTGCCTCCTGGCACCGTGGTCGCAGGATCGCCGCAAAACGTGGATGGCTATGGGCTATGATACTTAGCGCGTGATCGTCGTTGCTTCTCTCGGTCATCTGAGATCGGCCTGGCGCCAGTGGTAAGGGAATGGCACATTTAGTGAGCAACAAGGGGGATCACTGAATCATAAACTCGTCTGGGGGCGCTGAGACGGCTTCCCCATCCCTCTCTCTGTTTTTAAGGTATGTTGCATTTTGCAGCAATCTGTCACTTGCACCCCTGAATGATGGAATGAATTTGATTCCGCTTCAATTTCATTTACCCTGTCGTGCAATAGCGTGCAATCTGCAAAGCTATTCTGTGAATCAGAGATAGACGCTCCTCATCAGAGAACATCCCAGAAATTAAAACTTTGCATAAGGTATATATATATTGGACTGCGGGTTGATTGATTTCCTTCTGTTTACTGACACGTTTGCTCCCCTTACTCCCAGTCCGTTCACGAGTGTGATGGTGCCGATATCCGCAGCGGAGGTGAATAGGTCTTGTGGATTTCTCGGTGTTGGGACGTTGATCATGGGAGTTTAGTCAAAGTTGATTTCAATCTTCGTTCAGACATTGCTTTATGGTGAGTGAATGCTTGCATGTTCCCTGGCACGCTGGCACTGATGCGGCTTATGATCTTCAGGGGCATATACAGTTGTGTTTGGAATGACCTGTTGGGTGCTTGTCAAGAAACGACCGATGGGCCAGCCGATCAACAAGACTATGTTCAGTATTTCGCTTGTCATGTTTATCCTTGCAAGCTTAGTGAGTCCGGCTTGCGTTTTCTTTTCAACAAGTGAACTCACATGGACTGATCATTATAGCACATTGGAATAAACTATACGCGCATCTTTAGGGCCTTCGTAACCCATGCAAAGGCACCAGGTGGCCCCAGCGCTTATTTTTACCACCTGTCAGACTTTACACAAATCTTTGGGAGTGCAGTGTATGTGGCACAGACGCTGGTTGGGGATAGCGTCGTGGTGGGTTCGGTCTCCTGCGTCGAAGAGTTTCTGTACGCTGACGTGTTATGGTAGCTTTATAGATGTTACCTTGTTTGGGGGCGTCGATCTTCGATTGTTGCCTTTCCCTTTCTCCTCCTCGTAGGAAGTACAGGTACGATCGTGTTCTGACTCCCTCACTTCCGCCGAACTCAAACGTGCCAAGTGTCTGGAATCGGGATTTTGTATTCCTTCGTTCGCGTAGTTCCCGAAGCCCCAATATTCGAAGTGCGACTGCGACAATGGATCGTCTCATTCTTCAGCCTGACGCTCAGTACCAACATCATTTGCACAAGTATGTTCCCCTTTATTTTCATGTGGCGAGAACCTGACAGAATTCCGATAGCACTCCATGCATCTCGTATATGGCATGTAAATCGTCCGAGCATCTCATTCTCGGAGCATAGTCTGCGCCCGGTTATGTTACTGGTTATTGAATCTGGGGCGATATACTCCACAACACTCTTATTGTTGCTGATCTTATATGAGGCAGGTTCATGGTTCCAGTATGTTCTTTTGGATGCAGTATGTCCCAGAACTTCCGTCGTCTCTCTTTGATACTGACTCGTTCGCACCTTAGGTCTCCCCCATTGTGGTGCGGGATTTCTAGCATACATCCTTGAAAATAGAGCCAGCTGATGTCGCAATTCTTTAGGGCCTTGTCTTCTCTATGATCATCGTCCGCGTCGGGATGGGGCTCACGTCCATGAACGGAAAAAGTGAAGATTTTGGCTCCAATGATGTCCAGAGGCTGCCGACAAGTCATCCCATGCGGAATATCCCTAGACGTTTGGCCCCCCACCTCTCCCGCGACCATCATATCGGCGTTTCGAGCGACACGCCGAGTCTACTGTATCCGAGCACTATGCCTGGCACTACAAAGAGCGATGTCGTAAACATCGGTCCGTTTCTTGCTGCGTCACCAAGGGAGTCAGAAGAACTGCCTGCTCGGCCATCCTTCGCAAAGCAAACGGTATGACCTGATCAGGGAGGTCGCGATTCGGGTCTGTGCGGTGACCTTGATGGCTGCCGATCTCGTTGGTATCCCCTCCATTACTACCAGTGGGAGGAAAAGAGTTTGCTGAATCCCAAGCTGTCTTGAGAGCCAAATCTATGTGTCTCATCCATTCTTCATACCATCGCGCGAGCTAGCTCTCGGCTTTACCCAACGTTTCTTTACGTCACACTATGTGCAGCAACGCTCAGACATCATCGCCATACATATCTGACTTCGTTCTCTCTTCACCAGCCGCAACAATTACCAACACCCCCCCTAGTACAAATGGCTGCGCCAGACTGGCTTGACCTTCCCGAGGGCGTTCTTCACATTGTATTCGAGGAATCACCTGGCTCCCCTTCGCTCTATATCCCTGGTGGACATTATGGTGTTCGGGGATGTACAACCGCTTGGACTCTCAGCCATGTCTGCTCTCTGTGGCGGGAGATAGCTACCAACTACTCGAAGTTGTGGAGCGGTATTATCTTGTGGCGACCTTTCCAGAGTCGATTCAGCGAAATGACCGGAACGGTACTATCTCGAGCTAGGAATCGGCCTCTGAACGCGGAAGTGGTCGGCGGAAATTTCCAAGAAGGCAGCGGCGTTGTGATACGCCTTCTTCGGCCGCTCAGACAAAATATAATCAAACTCAAGGTCTCCCAGCCTGGCGGCGTCCTTCAAAATTTTCCAGTCGATTCTCAGTGGCCAGTGCTGACAGGGCTGACAATAATAGCGATGATCTCGGCGTCCCTGCTGCTGGACATCTTTCGAACGTGTACTCACCTTGTGTCCTGTGAAGTGACAACCAACCATGACGACGACAGCAGCAGTCTTCACAGTGTTACACTGCTGGATTTGTCCGGGTTGACGATCCATCTCGCGAATGTAACAGCTACATAGGCAAATTCTTCCATATCTCAACCTTCCATCCCTCACTCGACTACGAATGACAAGCGCGGTCGCAACATACGATTTCATTCCAGCTCTCATCTACCGCTCTCAATGCTCTCTCGTTCTTCTAGACATAGCAGAGCGTTCCACCACTTTCGACGATATTCTGGGATGTACGCCAAACTTGGAAAAGCTCCTAGCCCGTTCATCATACCTCTCTACAGCTTCTCTGTTCAGAATGCGCAACAAGGAAGTCGGGAACAAGCTAGTTGAACTCTCGTGCATAGTATGCGACGAGTGCGATGCGAAAATGCTGGCGAAGATGGTATGTTGGAGGCGGCAGCAACAGGAGGTCTGGGTGACTAAGGGATCTATTTCAGTGGCGAATGATCCAGACCCCAATGCACTCCACTGTTTAAATGCAATGATCGGGAATTATATTGGTATGCACGACTCGAATGTCCGTTTAACGCCTTGGAGGGGACCCTAGAGGAAGATATGGGTGGTCGGATGGCATGAGGGCCGGTCCTTCGAAATTCGCATCTTCGTAACATATAGCCTATTTTTACAGGTGTTCATAATCAAGTCTCTTATATTCAACTTCGACTGCGTGACGGCGTCCTGGCAAAAAAAAAACCAGGCCTCCAATTTTCGGCGACATTTCGTTGGTGCATTGGGCAATGTCCAGACCCATGCCAGTGAGAATTACTTGAAATAGATCTGTAGATCTGAATTGTCGCGTACTTATCAGGCCTGCGAGGTGACAAACTGGACTGAGGATGACGTCGAGATCCGTGCATTTTGTGATTTATGAAAGCGGTTCTGCAGCCTGATGAAGTTGGCAACATGAAATATATTTCGCGGCACACCTATCAGTAATATTCTAGGAAACGTGAGAAAAACAGAATTTCGAATCGTGGATGTAGTTGTCGCAAGGCAGGAAAGTCCGTACCGTAGGAACAGGTCACGATACCGAGCGCACTGCATTGAGGCAATACCGGTCGCAAGAGCTGTTCGCCATCTTCCTGGGAGGAATCCGGAAAGCATACGTGAAAGGTGAAGTTGGGCCGGGGATTAACGGTGAGGGCATCGATGATCATCTGGTCGAGGGTTAACCACTCGTTGCAGTGAGATTCAAACGTGGAGAAGTTTGCCGAGACTGTAACTTTTTGTACTGCAGTGTCCTGTATGTATATCGGTAGATGGAGAGTGTTTGGTATGCGGAGTGGCGAGTAGGGTAGTATGTAGTAGTTTGTCGTCCCGGGTTGTAGTCTAAGATACCTGAGTACGGTATTTGCCCTGCCGACTAAATGAATATCATCTAATAAAGCTACACATATCAAGTTAGTTCAAGCAGGAAAGAGGAAGAAAACAGACGGACTAGTATCGATGTCGATTTCTAGATGCTGAAGAGTTTTTCCAACCCTAGAAATAAGTCTTGAAAGGGGATACATGTATGTCGACGTCAAAGGAAGCATCCGGAATGTGGAAAGTCTTGGCATCTGAACCTCATTGGTGTCTAGCCACCAGATGAAGTCTGAAAGTTGCCCGTAAGCCTCATATGAACGGAGGTTGAGCGTCTGGAGGGTCACAGGCAGTCGAAAATCATCGGGGTTTGTCTTTGACGCGAGATATTCGGACGTAAAGTCCAGGGTCAACGTTTCCAGTTCCACGAAGGAGCAGATAAATTGGACCATCCCAGCCAACGTCTTGAAGGTATCCTTTACATGCAGGACCGTAACTCGTGGAAAGGTGGATGATAAACCGAGCAGCCATGGGCGATCCACTGTGGTAGCAGACTGCAAGTTATCCAGATAGAGGTAGGTGACCTTGGGATAGGTAAAATGCAGGATTTCTTCAACAGACCGTCGCGCCGGGTCCACCACGACGGCACGTGCGTAGAGATGATAGGAATCGCGGAAGAAGCACCAGTTCTCATACCTCAACCTCACCTGTGCGAAACGGTGATACCTGCTGGGAGATAACCAAGCCGTACAAACAAGACTGCAGCATTCGAGGGTTTTCATGTCATCGAAGAGGTGATTGATGATATGTTCAAAAATTTCGTGAGGGAAGATAGGCCGCGAGGACATCTTCATTTGATTCAGTTAGGTGTGATGGATAGGACGTAGAGAATGACACTGTGGCACTGTTGCGCTGTAAATTTGGACCAATGTAATTATAACTGTGAGCTATTAGGAGATTTTCATCATGATTGTCGTGACTCGTTCGAAGAGATCGCAGCGGTCCCGAGAAAGAACACAGCGAGTTTGGCCAGGGGAGACTAGAACACAGCAGTATTCATTGCCGCTGCTCTATAATTGTCAACCGAACAGGTTCGCGGTTCTTTAAGTTGGTGCAAGTTCAAACCTCTGTAATATTTGGGTGCTGTAATGAACTTTCCGTCACGATTCCTTTTGTCTTTTGTCTCCTTTCGTATTCATTCACATATATCGCGGACCCTCCTGTTTTTGTTTCTCATCATGTATCATCATATTCTCTGGTGACGCCGAGATAGGGGCACTCGTAACAACCTCCTCTTTATTTGAAATTGTGTCGAAAAAAAAGGAGAAACGGTAGAGTGAGATAGTAAAAAAAAATAGTCAAGGGTATGTATTACTATTACAGAGAAATGTCGTAAAAGGTCTTTGAGGATTAAGGGAGGTGCACAGTGGGTTAGACTTGGGATAAAAAGGAGGGAGAAGCCGAAGGAATGTGATAACGATAGTGAATATTGAATGCGCTTTTGAAGAAATAGTGCCAAATATGCAGTGTGAAAGCCTTCTCGAGTAGGAAGAAAAATGGGAGCCTCAAACAAGAAGCCAGAAAACCTGACTAGGAAAGAAAAGGGAAACAGTCTCAGAGAGGGACGTCTTGCGGGGCCATCGAATCCGGGCCATGCACATCGGCTGGGTAAAGGGCCTCCCGCGCCTTCTCAGGTTCTTCGCCCTTTGGTGTCTCTTCACAACTCTCCAACGCCCCTACCTCAATATCCTTCTGCACAGGATCCGCCTCTTCGACCACAGGCGCACTGTACCCGCGAGTCACATTCCCATAATCCGAGATGGAAGGGAATGTAAACTCCACATGCTGCACGCTCTCCAACTCCTTCTTTCTCCTCGACAACGCTCTGATGCTCCCAGGCCGCTTCAGAATCGCATCCGCGAGAACCTCGCTCAAGTCATCTTCGTCGCTGTATGGATTTTTAGCCTTGCAATCCCCATCGAATTCGTCATCATTGACGATCCAACCATCACCATCCTCGCCCTCCCCGTTACGCCGATGCGTGCCTCTCCTGCCGCGGCTGACCGATGCGAGAGGTGGTGTGGAGGAGGATCCAGCCAAGTCGGGCGATTGAGATCCTGTCGAAGAAGAGCCAGCGGTAGACGAAGGTCCACTGCCCATACTGGAAGGTTGAGGATATAACATGGAATACAGCGTATGTGGCGAGGGTGCCACTGGCGTTTGGTGGAGGTGTGGATGAGGGTGGGTAGACTGAGGAGAGTACGGATAGAAGGGCAGGTGTGGCGAGCCCATCGCCAGGGGTGAGAGTATAGGTGGTGAGGAAAGAATTCCGTTGGCCAACATCATCTGAGCAGGGGAGGGAATCGGCACATGAATTGGTGAAGAAGGGTGGTTGGAGGCGGAAGTGTAACCATTGGAGGTGGAAGGACCGTTTGATGATCCAAGACCGTTGGGATTGCTGCTTGGGGCAGTGTGAGTTGAAGTCAGAGAGGGAGAGTACAAAGCTGCATAAGACTGCTGATGCAAGAGGTGCCGCATTTGTGTCTGTAACTGATCAGAGGGTCACGTCAAAAAGAGCATCAGCAGGAAATAGAAGGAATACCAACCTCGACCTCCCTCTGTCTCGATGCTACAAGCTCATAGCGCAAAAGTTCCAGGTCTTTTGAATATCTATCCAAGTCAATTTTGGACTTTTCTTCCCTCATGCGAGCGGCCTCCAATGCGCCTCTCAGAGACGCGAGCTGAGTTTGAACGGAGAGGGAAGGGGGTGGAGTTCCTGTGCCAGAATGAGGAGTAGGCGGCCGACGAGGAGTAGGGGCACGCCGCGGGGTGTTGCCAGTAGCGTTGGTGCTGTTGCTCATGTGTGTTCCTACCTTGCTCGGCACTGGAGAGCCCGGTGGGGCTGCGGAAGAGCTAGTCGCATTCAATGTTGGGAATGCAAATGGCGTCGCGGCTTCATCGAGCGAACCCATGGATCCACGACCAAAATCCATAGAGAAAGGATCTATGGAAGATGCAGTTGACGCATCAGAAATAGTGGTGAGCTCGGGTATTGAAGGGGTAGTTCCTGAATTCCGTGATGTGGATCGAAAGCGAGGTGGCTTTCGTGAAACAAACTCCGAGTTCAGACTTGTACTTGCGCCATCCCAATCCCAAGGTCCTGGCGCGGGCTTTTGTGTTTTCTTGGGAGGAGGTGAACTGGTTGGGCTACTTGTGAGCTTGATAGGAATGTCTTCCTGCTTCGGAAGTGAAGAGCCCGTTTGAGACAATGTTGGTGTCTTCCCAGATGGAGATGATATCGGAGAGGTGTTTGGAGTTGATACTGATTCGAAAGAAGGGGCGGCACTGTATTGCGAAGTGGACGAGGAAGGAAGGGATATGTCCGGAAAATCGGGAGTTCCGGCGAGCTCGGATGTCTGGGAAGATGCCGAAGATTCGGAATGTCCAGATCCAATGACAGTCGTAGCGAGGGGGTCAGCAAACGATTCCGACACGGCGGGGGTAGAGAGGAATGCAGCAGCATGGTCGTTGTTGTCCTCGGCATGGTTACTCTTGTTGAATTCATAATCAGGGCCAGGCCAGTCTGGAAGGGGTGATCTCTTGTTTGAGGTTGACACTGAAGAGGAACGTGAGGATGTAGGGAGAGGATGCTCGTGCGAAGATCCACTGATTTTCGGGGAAGAGGTGGACGAGCCTGTTTCAGCGTCGTCGGGGCCTGGCGCCCTGCTGAGCTTGACGAACCCCTTGTTCTTTTTGGCACCTTTCAAAATCTCTTTAAGAGGATCCTTGCCCCTGCGTCGCCTTTCTTTGGACCGAGAGGTTTTCATCTCTTTCGACTCCTCAGGGTCGGGGGACCCATGACAGTCATCCGAAGCTGAGCCGGAAGTTGACTGGGCAGCACACTTTGACTGGAATTTGAGCTCTGTACCCGCAAATTCGTTGTCGACGGCCAACATCGAGTCGGGGTCGGTGCAAGCATGCCGGGGCGAACCTCCAACGACACTCGGAAGTGATCGCCACATGAAAGCGGAGCCCGCGATGACGAGAGTTGCGAGGGTAGTAGCCATAAGGATGCGAGGGTCGCTGTGAAGGCCGGCATGCAAGTCGTCGGTGTCGTCGTCGCCCATGGTGGCAAAAGAGATTGGTCGCGCAATGTTTTGTATTGAGGTGTAGATTTGAACTCCGATGACCCGCGTGCCTGCCAGATCCTATTGACTTTTAACTCAAATAATCCCTCGGCATGGCTTCGTGCCCAAAGGACATTAGACCGAGATGCACGACATCCTGACTATGAAGGCCATGTGGATGAGACTGGCTTCTCCGCTCAAGAGCAGTTGCAGTTGTTACTTACTGTAAAGTTGGAATGAAACTCGTGCCCATGAAGCAAGATTGACGGAGATGCCTCATATGAACGTGCACGCCATCTGCTGTGTACATCCAGCCCTGCCAGTACTAGCACCCTCGATCTGAATGATCATGACTAGCACTACCAAGAAACTTGCTCTCCTCGTCTGCGGTGTCCTCCCTCCCGCTCTGCTACAGGTCTACGGTGATTATGGCCGGATATACCGCGAATTCCTTGCAAAAGCACTCCCAAAAGATACCCCGTTCACTCTGGACTCTTACGATGTCGTCAACAAGATGGAATATCCCTCAGAAGATCAAATGGACTCATATGACGCTCTTGTCTACTCCGGTTCAGGTACTTTATTGCGGCCTGTGGTATATATTCTTCCGAAGCTCACGTTCGGGATTCCTCGGACAGCTGCCTCGGCGTACGAGAACATAGAATGGATCAACAAACTAGTTGAATACACTGCACGCATTGCCACACGCAATCCCCAGATCAAGCTGATAGGTCCGGCTCTCTAGATACACAAAACTGACAACCTAATACTGGGCTTGCTCAAGGTATATGTTTCGGACATCAGATCATCGGACGAGCTTTTGGGAGCGAATGCGTCCGCAACGATAGAGGATGGGAGCTGGGCCCGACGCCAATCGACATGACAGATATTGGTAAAGAGCTATTCGGCGTCAAGAACCTCGTGCGTGATATTCCAGATCATCCGAGCATCCAGTTTGCTAACCAGGCGACACCAGATCATCCACCAAATGCACCGTGACCATGTACCTGTTCTTCCCCCTGAATTCCAGCTCCTTGGCTCGACGAGTGTCTCGAACAACCAGGGGATGGTCAAATTTCACGCAGGTGCAAAGCCAGGGGGAATCAAGTTGGACGACATTCACATATTGACGCTGCAGGGTCACCCAGAGTACAACGAAGGCATTGTCAGCGGCCTCGTCGCAATCCGGTCGCAGTCTGGAATCGTCGATGCCGAAGCAGCTGCGGATGCAGAACGACGAAGGTACTGGAAGCACGATGGCGTTGAGGTCCTCGGTAAAACAATATGGGGTGTTCTAGGTATCACCGCTTAGGGATGGGCGCGACACGTATTCGCGTTGCAATCTTTGAATGAACGATATGATGTGGGATATGATCATGACGCATACTGTGCAAATGCTGTGATGTGGATTAAATACAGATGCCGTGATTTCCAGATGTTACAGGACTAGATGTGAAGATGTGAAAATATAGGCAGGTTCTATGTCTTGAAGATTATGATTAATATGAGCAGCACGAATATGAGCATTCCAATCGTGACGGTGGACGCTGTAGATTATCAGTATCGAGACGGCAAGTACAAAAAAGTGGATCACCATTGGCAATGGCGCCCCGCGCAACAGTATCCAACCTCCGTCTTGCATTGGTTAGTCGGTTTCCGGTCCGGTCTAGGTCGGTATCAAGCTCTTCCAGAAGCCCAGTATGAACATCCAGTTCGTCATTAATCTGTAGTGATATATGATGTTGACGACTGATGGAGTGAGCCAGGCTGTCGAGGTGTACATCTTGTTCTAAAAGGGGCGGTAGTGTCAGTCAAATCGCGTGTGATACCCGACGATAAAGGAAGGCAGACGGACCATTCATCATCTGCCGTTGCGTCTGAAGTAATATTCCAGGCTCTCCGAGACCAGCCTCCGGGTCATCCGTGTATGGAGAGTAAAGCGGTTCTGGATCCTTGGCTGCAAGTGCAAGAGGAGCGGCGGGGGCGGGAGAGGTTGGTGGCGATGGCAATGACGAGGAAGGCGCGGCGTCGTTGACTTCTTTCTCGAGAAGACTGTAGAAGCAAAAACAATAAGCGGGAGACCACAGGGCCAATACTGAGCATGGCAATACCTCTCTATCCTTGCGCCGTCATCGCCCAGCATGCCCCGCATTCGTTCGAACTGGCTCCGCAGCAGCACGGCAGCCTCTGACTGTCCCTCTTTGTCTTCTAGCTCCAGAATACCGCTGCGTAGACGCCCAAGATTTCTTGTGATTTGAGGAAGGTGTAACGACGGAGGGTTCGCGTGATTTGGGTCTACCGAGAATAAAGGAAGTGTTTGAAGGCGTTGTCGCTCGAGAAGGAGCGATAGTGTTTGGGTTGATAGCGACGTGAGCTTTGCTAACGACATCGTAGGTCCCTGCAATGAAACGTCTGCGGGAGGTCCTAGGTGGCGTACAAGTAATCACTCACTGTGGCATGTGATCAACTCACCACCACAGGCACTGCGAACACTGAATATTGTTCGCAGGCAGTGCGCCGCGAAAAGGATTGTCAACTATCCCTCAACCGATGATCTTCGGACGCTCGTTTTCTCTTGAACCACTATGAGAGGAATGGTAATAACTTTATTTACGGGACTTCTCGCAGCTCCTTCACCAGACCTGGACACAACGTATCGTCATTCTCATCCTGACTTCAAGTTCACACGCGTACCCGACGTTCCAGACAGAAACATCCTTACTCAACAAGCTACTATCCATGGAAGCACCGTTAATGAATGTAGGAGGTAAATCTCCATATGCATGATATTACGAGCAAGTACCGTGGTGGTCTGCTGAGGACTGAGGACTGACCAAGTGAATATATTCAGGCCAGGAAGATGAAAGCGAAAGTCGCTCGATCTGCTTGGAAGGCACCAGAGAATCACAGTTAAACCGCATCAGCTCAGACCCATCGCAGGACAGGGTTCCAAGAGCGGTGGTGCTGGTTCTGGTGACAAGCCTCAATCGCACAAACGGGTGACCAAGTTCAGCGCAGAGGATCACGAACATCTAAGCCGCGAGTTTCTTTTTCCAAGGAAAGGTCATTTGACGCGATCGAAAGTTGACCGTTTTATCCCAACTCTAGCATGCACTACAAATCGCTTATTCCAGCGAGGAGGGGCGAACGGCCGTCGAGGAGAGCCTGCGTCGTGATCCATTGCTCCTTGAATACAGGAGCAAGGATGTACAGTTTTTTTCTGCACTCGTCCGGCGACCTCTTGAGAACACTCAACCTTGGAAGCCGTCGCCGTGCAAAACCTCGAATTATTGTCGTGGACGCTTTGGATGAATGCGATGACTGTTCACCTCTCCTTCAGATGTTACGTGCCGTCACAGAGGTCCTGGCGAAAGAGCCCTGTCCTCTTCGCCTCTTACTGACCAGTCGGCCGGAGCCACAGATAGCCTCCTTTTTCTCTGCGACCCCTTCTCACTCCTACAAGAGGACAGAATTAATCCATGACTGAGAAGCTGATAAGGATATCTGGCAATACCTTACTCACGAATTCAATGCTATCCGAAGGAAACACTCCGAACACTTCCTTGGGAGGGAGGGCTGGCCATCATCCGTCGATATCCATTGGATCGTACACATCTACAGTACTCAGATTCATCGACGACGATCTGGGAGATCCCATCGAGTCCCTTACCTACGTCCGAGGCCGTCTGCTATCCTGGGATAAAGGGCCTCAACCGCTTGCTAACCTCGACAAGCTCTACTTGGCCGTGTTTCAACGTGCACGGATGCGAAGTAAGCCCGAAGGTCTACTCAACCTTCTGGTTATGTACTCTAGCAAAGCGGTGCCGGAACTTAATTTCGACCTCGAAGTAATGGCATGGGTACTAAACGTGTCAAGAGGAGAGCTCGTGCTTTTTATATCGGAGGTTGCGATCATTGATTGGTCCCAATGATAGCAGCCAATACCAAGGGGAATTGGCTGGTTTGATACGTTATTTAGTCGACAAACTTCCCTGGCGGTTGGGGTCGCCGGATTCTTCTCTTGGACTCGGAGGGCGGTTCATTTGATGATTTCTTGCTCGACAAATCGAGGTCGCAAGACTTTTTCATTGGAGGCAAGGACTACGAGATGGATTATGGGCATGTATCGTGGTATGTACTCTCTCCCCAGAAATATTCAAATTCACCATTCGAATCCAGGAATGACACCCGTCGGGAATCTGGTAAATGACGAGTGTTTTCAAGTTGTAGTATCCAAGGCACACTCTCCCATGAAGACTTGTTAATGGGTTAACACATAAGGCACAAGAAATATGTCCGCCAAAGCACGAAGATAGGGGTCCAGCCGTAGGGCGGCGGCTGTCTTCCCTGCCCGCTGGCCATGGCGTGCCTTGAAGTCGAAGCCACTGGGAACTTGATAAGTGCGCTGTACGGGGCCAGAAAAGATGTGTTTATTGAGATGGACGGAACCGAGTCAGCACAGATAGGGAATTCCGTCATGAATTAGGGGACTTTGCCACGACGAGAATGCTATTCATGTCTACCAATTCACAACTCACCACTGAGCTGCACCCTTCCACCGTCCATCCCAGCGGTGGCAGGCGCGTTTGCAATCGAAATGTCGCTGACATTGTGCGCGATCGAGTATACTATGCAAAAGTCTGTGAAGAACAGTCGGCCGTATTTAGACAAAACGTCGACGAAACCAAAGCAGCTTTCACTCTGTATTCGCAGTCGGCGGAAGCTGCGCAGCCAGGCCAGCAGTGGAAACCCTCGCCTGATGACCAAGATGCTTACCTCGAGGAAATGAGGAGGAGGTGTGAGATCGCCCCACAATCTCTGGCGGACATCTCTAATATTTTCCTTGGCCACCCCAATACTACTAGTGCATGATCACGCATCATCTGTCCTAGTCGCATTCGGATATACAGCGCTGCCCATGCCATCCTTGCATATACGGTCTTCATCGACATGGCCGAACACACGGAAAAATCTCAGTGTGAGATCTTGGCAAGGGTGAACGAACAGTGGCATGTGTCGCGAATTTACTCTAATGATACGTTCTTACTCTTTGTCTGCAGGTGTGCGGGTCAGACATCATTTCCCCCCGGAGCGGCAACGCGACCTAATATCAAGCCCTTGAGATCCACTACCACGATGTCGACATCTCCAGTCACGGCTGCAGAACGCAAGGTGTTCAGAGACGATCCCACGTCACTCGTCGATAAACGATTTATTCTCGATGGAGACCTCTAGAGGCAAAATATTCGAGGGGAAGTTGGTCTTTTCAAATTCGATATGAGGACTGCGTCGATTCAGTAAATATTCCTCTGAGCGACCTGCTCGGGATGCTGAAGAGTTGTGTACATGTCCTCGGGGTCTAACATTTCTGTGTTGCTGTTGGTGGGTGTGTGCAAGTATACAATGGGTGACTTATGATGGTAATAGATCATGTACTTACACGATACACTTATCACATATCCTATCCACACCCCTCCCCCTTCAGAATCCACCAAGAACCCTACTCACCCCCCCAGCCGTTGCAAACGACGCAATCTCCCTCCCCGCATACATAACCCTCACCGACCTCCCGACAACATCCCCATCCACCCTGCATGCCGCACTCATCAGTCTCCCCTTGCGCCACGCAAAATCAAGCGTGATCCCGCCGCGGATACGCGCCCCCCGGATCGAGCCAGACGCCCACTGCTTTGGAAGCGCCGGCAGGAGGGTGATAGTCAGTGGCGTGCTGAGACTGGGGACGTCTGGTGCTTGGACCAATGCATTCTTTGCATTGTTCATAAGTGTCATGAAAGGGGGAGATATATAACACGCACAAGGAGCACGCTCGGGTACGCGAGGTTCGCATCGATCTGGAAGAACGGATGCGGATCGAAAGGATTGTACACGCTGAACAGGTTGTCCGCGAAATCGCGCTGGATCGCAAACTACAGAAAAACAACGCAGAGGGTGAGCTTTTCAATCCCGCTATTCCATTGCAAGGAAGAACGAAAGAAAGATGAAAACAAAGAAGGGGCACGAAGAAGAAAGAAAAGGAAAGGGTGAAAAACACAACCCACCGTCAACTCATGATAAAACTTCTCTGTGTTCCCCAACTGCGCCCACGCCGCCGCCCTCCACATCTTCTCCCACCCCGCGTCCCCATCCGGCCCGTTTCCGTCCCCACGATGCGCCAAGCTCACAGCCGCCGCATCGAGGATCTGCTGCTTCGTGTACTCGTCGCCCTGCACGGCGGGGTCGTACTCTGTGATGGCATAGCCCGGGTAGAGACCGATGAGGTGCGACAGGTGCCGGTGGACGTCTGCCGGAGAGTCTTGGTCGACTTTCCATTCTATGTTTTGTTTTAATTGGGGGGTCTCAATGGGAAATGGCATTATTACCTTGAAGCTGTCCCCAAGATCCAATACGAAGACCCTTATCCATCTGGGCTCGTTTCACTTTCACCTCTTCCTTGTCATGAGTACCTTGCATTGAAAACAGCGCGCAACGATGCAAAAAAACTTCACCTTCAAGGAAAGCGAGATCAGTATCACCAGACGCAGCGAAACCCTTCTCGACCGCATTGAACAGCTGCCAGATTAACTGTTGCGCATGTGCGCATCCTACAAGTAATAAATGAATGAGTTCAAGTCTGGCTGGCGCAAGCATGTGCCCAAATTAAAAGAAAGAAAAAATTTAACCTCACCAAAAGTGATCGGCACCTGCTCAGGCGAGTTGCAAGGATTAACCACCAGCGTCGAATCATTGAAATGAAGATCGGGTACAAGCTTGTCGAGATGGAAACTTGCTACGCCCTGCAACATGTGGAGGCGTCATAAAAACAGACGACATACACGGAGAAGAAGAAGACGGCGAGCAGGGCAGGCCGCAGGAGCTACCTTGAGAAGCGGCCAGCCTTGCTGTTTCCACCAGGCGACGTCGTTGGTATGATCGAAATGGTCCCATACGTGCAGCATCTAAGTGAGAGAACCAAAATGCAGATGGATTATGAATATGAAAAGAGTGAGCTATGAAACACACATGAGGGAAATATACACACCATCCACGCATTGGCCTCGGGATAGTTGGCCCACGAAGCCGTGTTTCCAGGACCTTTCATTCCGGTATGACCGAAGATCTAAAAGGAGAAAAGGCGCGTAAAACATGGTTCGCATGCCTGGCGTAGGGAGACTAACATTCATCTTGAGATAAAAAAAATCGGGGTCTCAGCAGGTGCCAAGCACGATTTATGATCGAAGCATGTATTCACCTCGTTATGAACAACCCATCCTCGCGAGATATTATACAACACTTGCGCGGTGAAAGCACCCCTGGGTGCCCACGTTTTCTAGATCAGAAGAAAGAAAGGATTAAATTCGTGGTGGTTCGTTACTTAGGAACAAGATGGGAAATACCTCGAAATAGTCAAACAATGGTCGTGTTACATCGATATTAGTCATTTCCGCAGCCCAATAGTTCATTTGAATGTTAATGTTAGAATCTGTCAATATCATAAGCAACGCGAGCGACGCAGAACAAGATGGTATAAACGTACGATAATCTGTAAAATTTCTCAAACATGAACTCCAAACGTACAGCAAGAAAAAAAAAAGTAACGCACCAGCACTCCAAGCATTCCCGACCCCGTCCGCCCATTTCCCCTGTAAATTTGCCGGCAACGTCCCCCGTCCGCTGCTCACCAGCATATACCGCCCATAATTGAACAACACCCACTCCAAGTACGGATCGCCCACATCGGCCTTGTATGCCGCCTTGCGATAGTCCGTCGGCACGTCCAAGCGCGGCGGCGCTCTCTGGCCCAGGGACAGCGAGAACTTGTCCGTCAGCGCGGCTTTGTAGTCCGCGACGTGCTGGGCGAGAATGCCGTCGAACGACGCGTCGGCGGTTGCAGCGAGGGGTGGGGCGGAGGCGAGGCTGAGAAGCGCATCGTGCGGGTCGGGCCCGCGGAAGGAGAACTGGCTCGCGGCGGTTCCTGCGTCGGCGGAGTACTCGGTTCCACCGACCCAGGTGATCCAGGCCTCGCGCGCGCCGCCGGAGACCTCAAGGGTAGCGTTGGGGGGGAAGACGGGGAGTGGGGTGCAACGGGTACCGGCTGAGGGGGGTGTGGTGTGGACGCGGATGATGAGTTCGTAGAGCATCCCGCCGGCGTGTTCTATGTTTCCGCGGATGAGGAGGGTATCGGAGTCGAGACATGTGACGCTGGGAGTTGGGAGACCGGACTCGAGGGCGGCGGAAAAGGCGTAGGAGAGGGATGGTAGTCCGGAGGGAGAAGGGGTAGTTGTAGTGATGTGTTGGATGCATGCTTGCAAGGGGTGCGAGCAGAATGTGGAGCTAAGGAAAGTTGGTTTGCTTATTTGGGAATGCAAACTGCTGTCCGTACCGGAGATATGTAGTTCTAGATTGTGTCCAAGATGTGCGAGCGATGCCCTGGTCAAGGTCAAGCCAACGTGCATAGTTGGAGACTTTGCCGGACGTGTTAGTGTTCGAGATCAGGTAGCCTGCTCCAGCATACGAGCCTAGGATATGCAGGTCAACTGATGGAAGGAAAGTGAATGACTGCAGGCACCCACCATAAGCACCAGCTGCAGTCGTCAATTCAGATATACCTATCCGCGCATGAACAAATGGTTGAGGACAAGGGGTATCATTCCGCTCTCACTATGAATGTTGCCGGTTGGGCTCCGAAATACGTTGCGGCGTATAGTTTGCATGTCCAATGCCGTCGGGAATTGTTCATCGGCCTGCTTGTTCCCACCATTGTACGTCTAAAGGGTCCATGAGAAAAACGACAACGAACAGAGGGGATCAAGAGAGACATACCGGATCAGAGAATGGCCCGCCACTCCACAGAGACTCGATGTTGAGCTGGGTAGCTTCGCTGGAGACTCCTCCCTGTACCATCGCTTGGAAAACAGAGATCAGGAGCGTCGATCATGGATTAAGCCAACGCGCGCCTGTTACCTGCCAAATAACCGTTTCCGAGAGGAAGCCATTCCTTGGCCCATGCATCGGCAGTTGTATTGTACCAGATACCATTGCCCGAGGCGGGGAATCCCTGGGGCGGAGAAGTGGAGAGGGAGAGGAGATGCAAGAGGGCCAGGACGCGGATGATCCACATCTCGAGGGTCTGACATAGGTAGGAGGAGGGGATGGAGAAGATGCCGAGGTAGTCGCGGAATATGAAGTGGACATCTCTGTGAAGCGAGAGGGAGAACATGGCGGGAGGAGGCATTGGGGACGAGCAAGGGAGGGGGTGGGTCGAGGGATGTTGTGTGCAACGGAGGCGACGGCCGGGACAAGCCGTATGGCAACTCAAGGACTGTGCCCCTGGACTGCCCAGAATGGAATCCTCTGACAGCCAGGAAGACGTCGCGTACAATTCAAAGTCTAATTTGACAAGACGCGACCGTCACGTGTGTACTCTACGCCACCTTCGCACCTCCCCATGCCACCTTTCTCGGCGCTTTCGCTTCCACACCTGTCGACGTCGGTCCGTTCGTTGCTGCAGCTGTCGCCTGATTCTTCGGCGGCACCGGCAGTGGCATGCTCTTCAGATCATCGAATATCCTCTGCGCTTTCTCGGTGTTCTTGATGAACCACGTTGCGTACCGTCGTCCATACGTCGACTCGGTAATATGCACCATGTTCTGCAGAGTCTTCAATTACACGCAGACAATGAAAACGAGAATGAACTTACATCGTGAATGAAAAAGTTCAAATCGCTTGTTCTCACACTCTCTCCTTCCAACAGCCCACCCTTCCCGCTCCCAGGCAGCCGACTCACGCTCTTGCTCGCCTGCTTCAGCACCATCAGCTCCTGCACCATCTCCTCCTCGTCCGCATCCAAAAAGTTCGCCAACTTCTTCGCTCCTAGACTCGTGTACAGCTTCAGGAAACTCCGTAGCGTAGGCACCGGTGATTGCGCTGCCACGTCAGTCAAAAAGACCCCGAGATGTCGCTGTGTCGGGTCCGACGGCGACGTGTCCGCCGGTGCAGGTGACGAAAGAAGCTGCGCGAGCGCGGTCGGCTCATCATAAGGCGGGGGGTTGGCCGTGATAAATTTGGGGCATGCATACAAAAACAGCTCCTCAAATGCACCCGACGAATCCTCACCTCCCCGCGCCATTTTTGCAAATTGCTCTCCATAGCGCTCTTTCGAAATGTTGGCTATATTTTCATCCACAATTCGGTTTGGCGACAAGGCATTGCACACAGCAAACAGAGCGTACATCCGGTCTGCCGTCTTGTTGATCTAGTTTGTTCGAGTTGATCATTGGTTACCCAAAACAAAAACAAAACAAAAAAAGTAAAGGCGTACTTGGTCGTATTGATAACTCCTTGTATGATATTGTCGCATCCGCATGATAAAGTTGAGAATCGTGACAAAGGTCCGAATGGCATCTGGATATCGGCGGAGCATAATATAGGAAAAACCGACATAGTAATATGTTGCAACATGGCAAGCGGTTACACGGGTAAACGGTGACTGCGGAAACAATAGTTGATGCATATCATCACAAAATGAGAATTGTTTGCTCACCTTTTGGTTGAGTTCAACATTATCCATAACCTTCAGTGCAAGAGTAAAATCTCCCAAAAGCACATGAACGCGCAAGAGACCGATGAGGCTAAAATATCCCAGCATCCGGTAAAGCGGACGTTGGCCATACTCTCCGACAATTTCCCTTTTCAACATATGAGCGGAAGAACCGCCATGAGAAGATGTCAGACTCACGCAATCTCCTCCAGCGACTTGCCTTGCTGCGTTGCGGCAATGTACTCGTTGATTCGCGACTTTTGGATGAGCGAATACAGAACGTTTAAAACGCTGTATGAGCTCCAGACCTTGGGTAATCATCATCGACATTATATGGAGAATAAGTCTTTAATAAAAGGGACTTACCGGTCCACCTTCCGCCAACATGATCAGCTCATCCTCCGTCTTCGACTTCACCTTCGAGCGCCAAGAGCAAAACACCTGAAACTGGTATATGAACTCGTCGATGATGTCCCACAACCACTGCTCCGGAAGCTCAAGCTTGACGGGTCCATCGGAGTCTGCACATGAACATGAACATGAACAAGCATGACGACGGTTTTTAAAGTATACAAACTGAGGAGGTAGTTGAAAAGCTCGCAGCTATTTTCGTACGAGTGGAACCGGTCGTCGATGTTGGGCTGGAGGCGCGAGTACACGTGTCGGTAGTAGAGTTCGCGGTACAGGATCAGGAAAATCGGATCTTGGGGAAGTCAACCGACGTTTAATGGAAGGAAGGAATCAAAAATTGCGCACCATCATTGACCAACGGCGCGATCACCTCCGCCTCTGGCCACTCCGTTCTCGCATAAAACTTTTCAGTGTACTTGTTCCACCCACTCTCGTACGCGACCGTGATCTCAGCGAGGTTGTTATCAAGCACCGCATGATGGAAATGCACAATAAACTAGGGGGGGAAACAGTCAGATATCAGCATCGTTCATGATCCCAATTACTCACCCCTTTCACGACATCAGGGATCTGCGAAAACGCCGCCTGCTGCGCTATATGCTGCTGCATCGTGATTAGTGTTGTTTCGTCAATCTGCGGCTGTTGTATGTGGGCTGGTGGGAGGGAAAAAACCACCATGTTAGATTCGAAGGGTTAGCGGTAGATTCAGAGAGCGAAGCGGACCATCGTCGTAGTGCCCGTTTTGGCCATAGTTCCCGATGGCGAGAGAGAGGTCGACGTCCTCGTCGAGGTCGGCCTCTGCAGCCCACAGCGCCATCCGTTGTTGCGCCATCGATGGGTTTTTTTTTGCTGGGGCTGGTGGTGGTTAGAAAATTCGATAGGGTTTGCTTTCGGCAATGGCCGGGGATGCCGAATCAAGGGCGACCAAAACTCATTGACTGCCTTCATCGTCAACTCGGCCGAATGTATACCGTGTGTTCCTCACCAGTCTCTCTTGTCCCATGAGACACGTAGGGATGGCACGATGAATCCATCGACCGCCACTTCTAACAGCAGCGCCAAACCGCCGATAATGCTTGGACGGATCTCAATAAATTAATGGTTTCAGCGAATGAATGAAGGTAGTTCTTCGTGATATCGACGGTGGTGTGTGGTGTTTTCCTGCTCGTTTTTCTTGGATTTAACTAAATTCTCCAAAGATGCTGCCACGGAGGATTCTCCTCGTACATATTGAACAAGAACACTGCCACAACAGGCTTTGGAGTTTCCCTGCCATTGCCCTCGAGGACAACCACTGCCCCCGTTTTCCATCGATGACCGGCGTTTAGAAAACATTCCCTCCCAAATCAGTGGGCGCTCCTTCGACGTTAAACTGCGCCCAGGCCGCAGCCTTAAGAGGGGGTTCTTGACCGACTGCTTATCCTGGCCCTACAAACGCTGAAGGAAGGTGGCAGCATCATCACGAAGCTTCCGCAGCCACACATTTACTCTCTACATGTTCAGCGTCAAGGATTGATGTTCAGATTTTGGCCGCTCTCCCACTCCCTCCATTCCACGCAACGCCGAATAGCCGCCCACCCCTCACTCATGATACCCGCCAACAACGCAAAGGGGACCAGCAGCCTGCACAACACCACGCCCACCCCCCGTTGCTCTTGTAACAGATCCACACACGACGCTGGAGCACGCACAGTACATCTACCATCACCACTAACCCACTAATGCAGGTGTGAACAGCAGCAGCACCAGCAGCGGCACCAGGTATATGTTCCTTCTCAGGACGCCCACATCAGCCATCTCTACCCCGACGATGCGACGTTGTGTGCAGCCATTCGCTCTCTTCTCCCTTGGTAGATATCAAAACCACTCTCGTCGCGGCGGGAGCATCAAATCTTGCTCAAGCGAAATTCATATAAATGCACAGGCAAGCGAGTTTATCCTCGTCTTTGGGTTAGCCCATGATTATCACCACCGGTACTTCACTTGAAGCACTCGCCCCACAACAAGTCCTGAACATCGCGTAGAGGTAGGCAGTTTTTGCCGCCGGCCCCGACGCAGTAATAGTTGTGCCCGCCTGCCAGGCCGCACTCGGAAGCTGACTTGAAACCGAGCGACTTTGTAGGAGCGCATCTGTCCATGGGTCATCGTGAGTGTGGACTATCCCGAGAAAATCAACAATGAAACGGACTTTTTGAAGGGGGATTCAAGCTTGTAGTAATTGTTAGCACAGAAACCTACAGCAGCAGTTTCCTGGGTCTATAGAGCACGAATGAGTCAACTGATTTCCTGGAGAGAAAAACACTAGTAGATTCTGTGCGTACATACGCAATTAATGAGAACTGCCACAGTGACAGTGAAAAGTTGCAGGAACTTCATGTTTAAGTCCTCAGTGAGGGGGTTTTCCGAGCCTGAAGCATCCTCTTTAAATGCGTTGTAGCAAGATATCTCATGAGTAACAAGCCCTGGACTTCCCAATACTCTTCCATTGATGATCAAGGGTATGAACTTTTTGGAACGCAAACGCGTGAACAGTGTTTCAAACGCCTAACTACCTGCTGCCATGCCCACATGTCCCCTAATTCTTGAGAAGAGAGAACCAGCAGAGTTTACAGTACTGCAAATTTCATATCGATAAAAACACCCTATCTATCTATCAACCACACCCTTGAGACTTCCCGCCTGTCCGCGTTTCTGCTTGGAAGGATGAAAATTGCTGTAATGGAGAGGCATGTTTCAAACACTGGGTGACTTTCCGTAAGCCTGTACTCTGTAGGTTAGAAGAAGCGTGGGCGGCTGCGCCGGCGCGACATCGATGATCTATACCAATCAAGAAGGTTCTTGTTGCATGACCTCAGTATGTGCCAAGCATGGTCTATGAAATGTGTATTCACCTCACTATGAACGACACATCCTCAGGTCTCGCGCGCGGTGCCGCCGGGGACGTGGAGGGTGGCGTTGACCGGGGAGCGGGGAGCAGTGGGTGCCAGTTAAATGGTGTGGTGCGGTCGCGGGGGATGGTTTGTACAGTATCCGTTCTATGATGAGAAGGGTGCCAGAGGCTCGAGGGCAGAAGAAAAGGCGTAGGAGAGGGATGGTAATCTGGGATAGTTGTGGTGATGTGTTGGGTGCATGCTTGCAAGGGGTGCGAGCATAATGTGGAGCTAAGGAAGGGGCTGTTGGTTTGTGTCTGTACCGGGAATACGTAGTTCCGGATTGTGTCCAAGATGTGCGAGCGATGCCCGGGTCAAGGTCAAGCCAACGCGTATATTTGGAGATTTTGCCGGACGTGTTAGTGTTCGAGACGAGGTAGCCGGCTCCAGTATACGAGCCTGAGATGTGTGGATCAAAAAATGGAAGAAGAATGAATGATGGCAGGCACCCACCAGAAGCACCAGCTGCGGTCGTCAACTCAGATACACCTATTCGTGCATGGAAAAGGTGATTAGGTTCATTCACAGAACGTTTGAAACGCTGTATGAGCTCCAGACCTGATATAACATTATGCTGAAGAAGTCTTTACCTACCGGTCCACCTTCCGCCAACATGATCTCCGTCTTCGATTTCACCTTTGAGCGCCAAGAACAAGACACCTGGAACTGGTATATAAACTCGTCGATGATGTCCCACAACCACTGCTCAGGAAGCTCAGGCCATCGGAGTCTTTACATGAACATGAACAAGCATGACGACGATTTGTGAAGTATACAGACTGAGGAGGTAATTGAAAAGCTCGCAGCTGTTCTCGTACGAGCGCAAACGGTCGTCGATGTTGGGCTGGAGGCGCGCCGAGTACACGCGTCGGTAGTAGAGTTCGCGGTACAGGAATCAGGATCAGGAAAATCGGATTTTGGGGGGGAAGTCAACTGACATTCAATGGAAGGAAGCAAGCAAGAGTGCGCACCATCACTAGCACTGATCCAATGGTGGGATCTAACCAAAACGCCAGAGGTGCAAAAACATGTGAGTATCAAGCAAGCCAGGGCGCGCTTGAATTGGCAGCGTCACGTGGATGCGGTGATCGTCATTGCAGAGTCCATGTTCCTCCTCGCGAGCGAGCTCATCAGGAAATTGAAGAGATTTTGACAAGGCTATATCCTAGATGGTGAAGATTATCAGAGATTATCAGATGTTTATAATATCTGAGAAAATTCCACTGTTCATTATATAGCCTGATAACAGAGGCCCCATTTTCCTGATAGGCTCATAAGCTCCTCGCCTCGGTTTCGTCCCACCCACCACTCCCTGTTGTATTCCCTTCTTAGACAGTCACGAATACGCGATACCTCCCGGACCATAGAGGTATGCCGCACGGCATCTAGCCGCCCACCCGCGCTATCCTCGTTGTCCCCATTCGCTGAATCGCGGCTAGTCGGAGCCCCTAGCGGGGCATCTCCCATTTCCCCTCTACTCACCTTTGTGTAATAGCAGTAGTCTTGACTATCTATTAACGGTCCCATACAATACATATTAGTTGTAAACTGATATGTCTATTTATATTCTCGCGGTAACAAAGATGCCAAAGAGGTGCAGAGTCGTGAGCCTCTGACCGTATCTTTTTCGAACCTGGCCACTGAACGACACACAGGGATGGCACGATGAATCCATCGACCGTCGATAATGCTCCACCGGATCTCTGTCAAGTATGATTTCAGGGAATGAAGATCGTACTCCACGAGAGCGACGACGGTGTGTGCTGTATTCCTGCTCGTATGCCCCTGAAGCCTCTTCATTGCACATTTTCAATTATCTCACCTATTATCTAACTCGGCCCTTCCACCGTCGACGGGCCAGCGTTTACAAAGTAATCCCCAAAATCTGTTGCGCTCCTTCGACATGGCTCTTCTTGACGGGCGGAGGATACCGACTACTTATCTGCCAGCTAAGACTGGGGCTCCAAGCGGCGAAGGAAGGCGGCACCATCGTCGCGAAATCTGAACATCAAGGTTACTAATTCGGGGTGGGGGGGGGGAGGGCGATGCATATTGGCGCCGCCGCTTCGTTGGCCAACCGAAAGACCACGTATACTATAGGTTGCTGAACATGTAGAGAATTCTCGCAGGGATGGGATCGTGACTACGGAAGCCGGCGGCTCTCATCCCTCCATCCCACGCAACACCGTACAGCCGCCCACCCTTGCCAACGATACCTGCCAGTGACGCACAGGGGGCCGGCGTCCTGGACAACGCACATTCACTACCGGCCAGTGCATAAGTGACGCAGCCACCACCCCTCCACATCGCCACCGCCCGCAGCCCACAATGCAGCTATGACCGGGTAGTTCTACATGAACCTACTGGAGACATACGGCTAGGTGCCCTTGCCGCTTCCAATGCGTCTACTACCGCTTCCTACAGCCCACATTGCAACCTTCCCGCGCGGCGACCACGCCGGGGGCGTTAGCTAACAACGTACAGGGGAGGTATATACCACGCCATCTCACCGACAACGACACATAGGTGGCACTCCAAGGACCTGGGGCCCCGTGAGTCCTGAGGTATGCCCACGGAACCATCCCGCGCAGCAGCCAGGCATCGCAGCCATATCAGCAGCCGGGTAGATAATGAACGGCATGGCATGTGTTGTCCGTTTGCTCTCGCTCTGCTGTTCCACCGCCGGTTCATGACATCGTCTTTCCTGTCCGCCCACCGCCCTGCCAGCACTCAAGTAACAGATCCACATACGACTGGAGCACGCACGGTGCATCTACTATTACCACCGCCCCTGCAAACCCACCAATGAAGCCGTTCACAGCAGCACTCTCAGGTATATGCTCCTTCTCAGGACGGCCACATCAACCATCTGTGCCCCGACGATGTGCTTTGCACTGGTTTGCAGCCATTCACTCAAAGCCACTTGTCGCGGCGGGAGCATCAAATCTTGCTCAATCAAAATTCGCGGTAGTACACAGGCCAGCGAGTCTAGTCTCGTCTTAAGGCTAGCTCATGATCATCACCACCAGCCCTCACCTAAAGCACTGGCCATACACCAAGCTCAGAGCTTGGTCTATAGGTAGGCAGTTTTTGCCGCCGGCCCCCACGCAGTAATAGAATTTTCCCTGGGCTTGGAAACAAGCGGGAGCCGACAGAAAACCCAGCGAATTATGAGGAGTGCAGCTGTTCATGAGTCATCGTGAGTATTGACTATCCCGAGTAACTCAGCATTGAAACAAACTTTTTGAAGGTGTTCCAAATCCTTTCTCCATTGTTTCTACAGTTACCTGCGGCAGCTTTCTGGGTCTATAGAACACAGATGGGTCAAATTATCTTCACCATTAAGTTAGTATCTGTGCGTACATGCGCAATGAGAACTGCCACAGTGACAGTGAAAAGTTGCAGGAACTTCATGTTCAAGTCTGAGTATGACTGTGGTTTCCGAGTCTGAAGCGTCCTCTTTTAAGTGTGTTGTAGTATCAGTCTGGACCCAGGGTGATTAGTGGGTGATACCGTTTCCTTGAGTACACATTCTTCTTTGGAAGGATGGAATGTAGAGGCGTGTTTCGGACACTGGGTGACTTTTCGTAAGTGTTTACTCTGGAGAATAGATGAAGCGTGGGCGGTTGCGACATTGTGCTATTTTGACGAGCTCGGGTCTACCACAGTCCGTACCAAGCATATGAAAGGTGTATTCGTCTCACGATGATTCATGAACCACACATCCTCGCGAGATATTAGGGATGGTAGTCCGGAGGGAGATGGAGTAGTTGGAATGATGTGTTGGATGCGTGCTTATAAGGATGTGGAGCTAACAAAGGGGGATGTTGGTTTGTTTCCCCGTACCGGGAATATGTAGTTCCAGATTGTGTCCAAGATGTGCGAGCGATGCCCGCGTGAAGTTGGAGACTTCGCCAGACGTGTTAGTGTTCGAAATGATGTAGTCGGCTCCAGTATACGAGGCTGAGTTGTGTGGATCAAGAAATGGAAGAACAGTGAATGATGGTACCCACCATAACTGCAGCCGTCAACTCAGATATACCTATACTTGCATGAAAAGGTGATTAGGGCCATTCAGCACGAATGTTGCCAGTTGGGCTCCGGAATACCTTCCAGCACATAGTTTGCATGTCCAGTGCCATCGCAAATTGCTCGCCTACCTGCTTGTTCCCATCATTGTACGTCTATAAGAGTCCATGAGAATACCGAACAGAAGGGATGAAGAGAAACATACCGTGTTGGAGAATTGCCCGAGACTCGGTGTTTCGCTGGGTAGCTGCTTCGCTGAAGACTCCTCCCTGTACCATCGCTTGGACGGAGAACGCCTGGGGCGGAGAAGTGGAGAGGGAGAGAAGATGCAAGAGGCATAGGACGCGGGTATCTGACATCTGGAGGGTCTGGCAGAGGTAGGGCGGGGGAGGGGAGGACGACGGCCGGGACAAGCTGCATCTTCATGAAGCTTCCGCAGCCACACAATCCCATCCCCGCGAAAATTCTCCACATGTTCAGCGTCATATCCACGCAGCTTTCGTCCTGGAAGCCCACATCGATGCACAGCCAACGGGGCACATTTTACGCCGTAGCAAGAGGCATTGGCAGAGGTCGAGAGGGCCACCGCGTCCCGGATATCTTGGTGGAGTTCAAGAAGCTCTGGGTGAGTTTGACGTTTGGTGGGGAGGGAGGTTCAGGCAGACACATGGACGCTGAAGACCTCGATTTCGTGATTGCGATGGATGATCTTTGGCTGATGCAGCTTGGGACGCCTCTGTGGCGGGTACAGAAAAGGGCTCTCCAGGCTTTGTATCGCCGGAAAGGTGTCGTTTGAATGGTCCAATATCGGCTGTTAGCCCATTCTCGCTGCATGTCCTTCATCCGTCAGCCGCCGTTTACAAAGGACAGCGTCACCTATAACATCCGCTTCGCTTCTTCGCATTGGGTTTGACGGAGAGTGTTGGAATAGCAAATATATCGAAGTACTCGCCATTGACCATACACCACGGGCACCAAGGGACAATTGCTTCGAGCGCATGGCGTGTTTAAACCGCCAGGAAGAGCCCAGTCTTGCCCCAGTCCTTGTGTAGACGGGGCATGCATATTTTAGAAAAGCTTGTCTGAATTCGGGAGGTCTAAGTTTTGCCACTGAATGAAAGATAGATTGCCTCGTGATGCACTAGTTGGTTTTGTGACAATGCTGGTAGTTATACGAATCTGATCTAGACATACTAACTGTTCTGGGAGCGGAAGCGACTCTGTGGAAAACGGGGATGCAGTACGCCCCCTCGGATTCCATCCCCATCGTCTGGGGGTAAGTTGAGACATGTCAATGGCGGTTGTTCCCGAACGTGGGGGTTGAGTACGTTCAGTGTCGTCAAGGAGTGCAGGCAAGAGCGATCTTCGCATAGGGAAGTGAAAGAGGATCAAAGGATCACATGATCATGAAGCCTCGTAGGCTACTGCCGACAACGCCCGATGCTGATCCACCTATCCTCGACCATCTAATGCCAGAAAGCGACCGATGCGGTGGCCCTCTCAGTATACTTATCGTACTTCGTACACCATGTGGACATTGGGCTACTCCGAGCTCTGTAAACTAGGCATCGTTTGTTTCGAACTTCGCGTTCCAGCCGTTCCACGTGTCGAATCAGACTGGATCCTCCGTCATGGCCCTGCAAGGACGAATGAACAACAGAACCTTTGATCATCCGACTTCCATTTAATTATCCAGTGCACGTACTGCGGCGCGCCAGGTGTATCGGGCCGGATTTTGGATTCAAAACCCGGGGGCTCAAGCCATCACTGGTACCCAAGACCTCCCTGACAGGTATGGCACCGTCCTCACTTTTTCGGACATGTATGTTTGACAATTTCACTCACCATTTCCGACTGCCCAAGTTTCTGACTCGATAAATATATTTGTTTTTCGCAAGCAAATAGATCGTATACAATGGCTCTAGCCCTTGGGCTTCCAGGCTTTGGGGACGACAGTGGCTCACCGTATGTCCTTTCAGTGTCCTTTCATGTTCTAGGGTAAGTGTTTCCTCAGTGGTAGCATATTGTGCCAGGACCAGACGTTCCCAGACTCTTGTGCCCTCGTCCTGGATTGAGGATGTTCTTCTTTCAAGTTGGGCTGCTTGCAGGAGGGACGAGCCATACGACCACCCACCCCTCACAATGGTGCCTCCTAACGACGCACAGGGGACCAGCGGCCCGGACAATACACATTCATTACCACCAGTGAATTACCGACGCAGCCGCCATCCCTTCACGTCTCCACCACCCTCGTTACCACCTGCAGCCCACAATGCGGCTATTCTCAGCGACCGTTTAGGCGTCCTTACCATATCTAAAGTGTCTAATACCGCCTCCTCATCACCTCTGCTTGCAGCCCGCATTATGACCCTTCCCGTGTGGTGGCCACGCCGAGGGCGTTAGATAACAACTTGTGTGCAGGGGAGGCGCCATCTCGCTGACAACATCCGCTAACGACGCCAGTCCACGGAACTGTCCCGTGCAGCAGCCAGGCATCGCTGCCATATCACCATTTGGACAGACGATGAACGACAAGGCAGGTGTTGTCCGTTTGCTCTCGCTCTGCTGCTTCACCGCCGGTTCATGACGTCGTCTTGCCGGTCCGCCCACCCCCGTCATCTGTACCGACGATGCGACGATTGTCCTTTGCACCGTTGCAGTAACCCTCTCTCTTCCCTCTTGGTAAATATCAAAAGCGCTCTCGTTGCGGCGGTAGCATCAAATCTAGCTCAATCGAAGTTAAAAAATACACAGGCAAGCAACTAGCACATGGTTATCACCACCAGTCCTTCATATAAAGCACTCGCCATCCTCCAAACGGAGAGCATTGTTTATCTCTGCGCAGGTCGCGCCACCTATCCGATTCCCACTCACGCAATAGTAGTACTTCCCACGCAGAGATTTGCATTCGTAACCTGACATGATCCCGCGTGACTTGCTAGGATGGCAGCTGTTCATGAGTCATCGTGAGTATTGAGTAAATCAGCAGTGAAAGGTTGAAACGGACGAGTTGATGCTGATGTCAAGCCTGATGTGGTGGTTGTTACAGGAATACAAATCTCCAGGAGCCTGGGTCTATAGAACACAGATGGGTCAGTTGATCTTGTGGAGAGAAAAGTGTCTGTGCATACATGCGCAATGGAAACCACCGCAGTGAAAGTGAAAAGTTGCAGGAACTTCATAAGACTGGGGTTTCCGAGTCTGAAGCGTCCTCTTTTGAATTTGTTGTAGTAAGGGATCTCGTGAGTAGGAACCCCTGGAGTTCGTCCAGGTTCGTCCCATACTCTTGGTCGCATACTATCGGTGATCAAGGTTTTGGATTTTTGAAGCGCGAACGCGTGAACAGTGATTGTTGAAACGCCCGACTAACTGCTTCCACATCCACATCTGGAGAGCTTACAGCAATTTTCATATCTCCCGAAAGCCCACGATGCTATCGATCACGCCGCGTATGGGTTTCTTAGAAGATGAGAATTGCCATTTTCAAAGGCCGTGATCGGATGACTCTTTGTACTCATTTTGCAACCTTGAAGGAAACTGTACGTCCCTAGTACTAATCCTACGATGCCACATTTCACACGTTATCGACGTGTTTTTACATAACGTTTTTAACATGGAAGTACCGTGTGAAAAATGTGAAAAATTGATAGCATACGGTGCATTCTGAGAGCAATTCCATATCGTGCCAGTAATGCTTTCCTTTCAACCGTGACAGACAGAAAAGCTCCTCACGGCTCATCAAGAGCTTATGGAAACGAATACTGCCGAGCTTATTGATCCCCTCAGGCTTGATTCCAAACGACAGCAGCCAAAAAAGGAACTACTGTTAAAGGGGTGGATTTATCTATTATTACAGACAAATAGAGCATATTTGCACCCCCTCTCAGTGACTTTGAAACGGTGAGCAGCCAATCAGATCCCGTTCAAACTAGTTTGAGAGGCGTGGCAAATATGCTCCCCTGCACTCTGTTTCAACCGAAAAACAAGAGACTTTTTGCCTTTTGCAAAGCTGATCATGTAAGAGGTTTTTCACACTGTGAAAAACACTGGGCGGGTCCTGCAATCTCACGTTTCTCACATCTGGGGACACCAATTTAGCCTCCTCCAAGCGCTTCTCCCCAGCTTCGACGAGATCTCGAACGTGGACGACTTCATCGCTGTTCAGGAGTATGCCGGGCAAGGCCCGGTGAATTCAGGAAAGATGACTTTAGGGCTGGTATTCTGGGTGTACCCCACTGGGTTGCATGGTCCATAGTACTCAACAGATCAAGCAACACGACGTTTTGCTCACCGTCGAGCCCGGCGCGTCAGTCGCAGAGGTCGTGAAGACAGCGAGAGCGAGTCTGAAGGGCGATGCGATTGTTCATGAGCGTATCAGCAGTTAGGCATTTGTTTTTGCCTTTTCGAATAAATTTGACGAGCTCGTCAACTTGAACATGGGACCTTCTCGGCCACCATGTACATTCCATGAACCCGAAGAGTCAAATTCGATGTCAGCGCTCGATCCCGAGATCATACTTACCATCGGCCAGATGACGATCATATATACAATTGGCAGGGAACAATTTGGAACAATCTATTCAAGCATGTACGTACTACTTTTCTTCCATTTCCGCTGGGTAGGATTCGGAAACTTACATACCCAAAAATGAATCGTTAACAGGGTCCACGACATTGGGCATGCCTTCATCTACCATACATCTCTCCACTTCACGGACATCGGACACACACGCGCAGCAACGACTCCAAACTCCACTGTTGATCTCTCACTGTCATGCATCACATCGATCAAACAATCCTCAGCCCTTCTCCTCATGTCCTAAATGACACCAACCCCTACGAGGACCCCGAAAACACCTACCCTTACGTGAATCCTTCACACTAGGTACTTGAAAGTTCCACACCCACTCCACATCATTCTTCCTTCCTTATCAAAAGGACCAGGTATCCCTTATCCGCGAGCACGATCAAGAAAAAAACTGCCACCTCCTCAAGGGTTTCCATCGGCTACAGAGTCACCGACAGGATAACACATCAAGGATCAGAAGCCATAGGTAAAAAAGATCATGATGCCCGCGATTACAACTCCCCTAAAAACTCACTTCATTGTACTGGGAAAGTATCGCTATCGCGTTTCTACCGTCGCCCATCATCAAACAATGGGACACACCCCCTTGACATTATCTGACTGACACTCCTCAAGATGCCAAGCAGACCTGTCGCACAAAGATTCGATTTTTAAATTTCCCTTGAGCGCAATTATTATGCCATACACAAACAGACGGAGAATCTGCCTAGCGATAAGGGAAGGAAACAGGTTTCATGACAATAAAATGTGAGAGATGACAGGTCTACATCTACTTATGAAAAGAAAAGAAAGAAAAAGTACAAGGGTAGTCCAACTGTCCCATGCCGTAAACGTAGAACCAAGGAACGTGCAGCATACATAATAATTAATGAAACTGGGAAAGGGGCAGGCCCAGCCGCGGAAAGGAAATCGTCGTGAAACTCCATCAACCTGAAGGTACTGTAGAAGTCGGCGTAACTTGGTGAAGGGAACGTTTATTAGTCAAACGATAAGTAGAGAAGGCTGCGGCGCGACCGGGTAGCGCATCCATAGTAATGAACGTGGTAGGAGTAAAGATCGGAAAGGCGATAACAGCCAAGGGAACCAGCCCATTAGGAGGTCCATCCAGAGTCTAATAGGAGAACACCATGAGCCAGGGGTTCAGTACAATCTACACAAGTATTCCCATGAGTCTTCGACGAGTCAAAACAGAATGTTACGCACCGGGAACAATATATGACATCCAGCCAATATTCTAGATGAATCGCAGACCTTAGTAATGAAACGAAAAAGCTACGTGCAAAAAAAAAAACGCACGAAATGGGAAAGATTACCGCCCATCCACCGCCGTCCACTCTCCACGGCAGCGGCACTAAACTCGTAGCGCAGATGATCATGCCGGCAATAAGCACAATGGAAAGAGACATGGGGAACCAAAATCTATGCGGCTCCATTAGTCGTGGGACATAACGACTTGAATCCTGGAACACACCGCTTCGCAATCTTCGGAATCTCCTTGAAAAAATTCGACCTCTGCACCTCCTTAATCGTCGCAGACCAAGAAATATTGTACGAAAACATGTGCGCAAGGACGGCTTGGCTCAGCGGGATAGAAAGGCCTCCAAAGAAGAAGAAACTGTCAAAACGTCAGTTACGATATCCCCTCCGGAGCTAAGGTGCAGCGAGAGCATACAAGAATGGTATCCACATCAGATTTTCCAGAAACGCGGGGATCTGCAGCCACCAGTATCAGAAACTCCACGAAAATCCTACGTTAGGCATATGATGCTTACCAGCTGCTTCTGCCCAATCCTATACTGCAGAATCGAATACCCTACAGTCCCTGACCCGAAGAAGACAACTGTGGTAGCCAGCCAGATCTCAAAGCTGTGCAGGTAAAACCCGTCGACAGGGAACTGGAAGCCGAGCAGCAGGTAGTTGACAATGCTGATGGAGACGGCGGCGGCAATTCCATAGTATGAGAACATGTCTATTGTGTCCAATATCAGATGTATGACCCAACGAAAAAGCAACGAGCGTACAGGACAACATCGAGATTTTGTAATGTATGGGCGCAGAGCACCATATAAACCTGTGAATCTGCTTTGCAATCGGACCGCGTCGTAGCCACTGCACAAGCGGGTTAAAGAGCAATCTGTGATCATCCTCGGTCCACCGTCAACGAATGGGAAGAAAAATCCGAGCTCACTCGCTACACCCATACGCATATTTCTGCCATCGATTCAATTCGTCATCCACACTCAGCGATACACCCTCTTTGAAACCTCCCTGCGAATACGTGGCCCACCTAGAAATCGTCCCCATTAGGAGCAGCACAGTTGAAAGAACAAAATTTACCCACCGAATCATGTACCCCTTCAGCATCAATCTCAACGCCATGTCAAAATCCTCCGACACATTACTCTCTGACCAAATCTTCTCCCTGCCATCCGTGGGGTCAACAAACGCAACATCTTGGATCGCACGCCAGCGCAGGAACCTGAAAGCAGCTCGTAAAATTTTCTCGTGTTCGCAGAGTAGAAGGAAAAACGAACGCGTTATGGCCTACGAAAGGGGCGACTTCGCCATTGGCACATGCTATAGAAGTGAATAAGTTGGCCAAAGATAAAACAAGGGAGAAAAGACGACACACAAACAGATATACATCGATTAATCCTTCTCGTGAAATACGCAATCCCGTTCTCAAAGTAATGGTGCGCGACCTGCATCACATCTTCGAATACACATCGCACATCACCCGTTATTCTTCTACAAGAAAGGGGAGAACAGAAAACTTACCAGACTCATGCTGGATAATTGCCACATCGGGACACTCGCTCATTTCCCTCGCCGCGTCCCTCAAACAATCCTAATGTACCGACATCAAATCGACTTCGACCCCAACGATTAGAAACATAGAATTCTGAAACCCACCTCAGGAACAACCGTATCCGAATCAACCAACAACACAATCTCGCCTATCCTCGCAGCACGCGCGTTCGCAGCCCACGGGCGGTGCCGCCTCCCACTCTCTTCCCATATCTCTTCAACGGCCAGTGCTAGCGCTTGGTCCTCCAGGCTCATCGGGCTAGGTGGGCCAACAGTGGAGTTACGGTTGGGACTCGTGACTTCGTTCATGATCGGACTCCTCTGCTTCGTGTTCTGAGCAGCGCCAGATCCAGACCCAGACGGCCCAGCAAGAGGCTCTTCCGTGATGCCGTACCCGCTGTCCGTGGTTCCGTTGCTATGCCTGTGTGACTCGTCCGATTCCGCGCTCGTGGCACCCGATTGCTGACCGGATGAAAGTAAGCGCTGGAGGTGCCGTTCCAGCTTGAGTGTCAGCGCCAATCCTGCGTGCAGCCAATATCAGAAAAGCTAAGCAATAGGCAACAACGGAGCAAAGTACCGTAGTTCATGTTGGACGCCTTCTTGAACCTCCCCGCTCGGTAAAACGGGTTCGACTCCCGCTTTCTCTCCTTCTTTTCGGCGGCCTCCTCATGTCCTTGTTCCTTCTTCTTGCCTTTTCCATTCTGCCCTTTCTCATTGATCTCTTGCTCATTCCTTTCCGCAACCTCCCCTGGATCGCCATGACCAGGCCGCGCGACCCATGCGATCCCATGCAATGCATAAAACGCGATCCTCGCGTCTCTGTCAGCAGGGGGCATGATCCTCAATCCATCGTCATTCACAAAGATAGACGATGTTCCGCCTTGGCGTGCGTACGTCTGCATAGCCTTCTTGATAGACGATATGGAGGGGGCACTACATGGGAACATCAGTTGTCAACCTTGTCAACCTAAAACGGAAGGGAAGATAACAAACAGGACAGCATCAAGCGATTCTTTATAGACGGGCATCTGGATGGTGATGTGTGGGAGGGCATCGTCGACGGCGCGACTGGGGTGTGGTTTACGGGCCGAATAGTAGGTGGAGTTTGCATGATATTGTTCTATTGGGCCGATCCTGCGTAACGAGTTGAGTGATAGAATTAGATGATACGCCCCGAAACGTACACCATTGTGAGATTCTGTATCAGTTGCAGTGCAAAGAACTGATAGACTAATTAGTGGATGACGAGAAAGGGTTCTTAAACAACACACAAGGGATATGCAAAAAAGCAAGGGAGCCAAGGCAACAAGCGCAAATCGAATGGGATTTCCGTCGAGGAACCATTCCTGAAGTAGGATCTCTGTAGGAAAGAAGCATTTGTATAGATCAAAGGATGTAATAAAGGATGAACGCACTGATGCCATTTCCGACGATGACTGCGAACGAAAAGGATGGGCAACTGATCAGACATCCGGAGGAGATGAAAACATGAACAGAAAGCTTGCCAAGGGAAATACCGGCGGCAAGGCCGTTGTATACCGGCGCATATAGTGCCATTTTCCGCTTCGTGCCGTGCCCATCCTGGAAAGCTTTTTCAATGTCAATGTTGTTTATCGAAGGGCTCTTGGAGCCGAGCGCGCTTTTCGCGGGAACGGTGATCTTTTTGCCATACCAATTGCGCTTGGCGCGAGTTTGTGCGTTGTTCTCGTGTAGAGCCGTCGAGGGGGGTGCGGAGGGCGCAGTAGAGTGAGGTGCTATTAATTTCTGTGCTGGAGCCGAGGGGATGGGTTCGGAGCGTGAAGCAAGAGACCTGCGTTTGTTGTGGGTATGGGATGAGGAGGGTTTGGATGCGATGCCGGGATTGAAAGTGGCTTGAGCAGGCGAGGTGAGGCCCTCGATGCTGCCTTCAACACTGCTGCGGCCAGAGATAAGGGAGCCATGTGTGAGGGAGGTCGAGTTTGAGGGAGAAAAAGTGAAGGATGGGGAGTTGGGATAGGGCTGGGCTCGCCAGAGGAGTTTGATGAGACGCTCTTCGAAGTCGGTGCAAGTGGGGATGATGCGGTCGAGGGAGTCGGACCAGACAACTAGTACACGCTCATCGCGCTGGAAGGGGGGTGAGGCTCACAAGAGGCCAGAGAAGCGAGGGAAAACGTACGATGAATGCGGCACATTGGTCCTTTTCTGCGGCGGGAAGGTGAAGCATGGTTTCGAGAACCTGAATGCGGGTGTCGACATCGACATAGATGGACTGCTCCTCTGGAGCGCTGCTGCGAGGTAAACATTTTGTGAGCAGGCTTTGACGAGGACATACATGGTGGCAAGGGCGGCATGGACGGCGGCGCTTCTAACCTTGACGGCAACGACAGGGTTGAGGCCCGCGACGGCAACCTCGAAGGGCTCGAGAGAGGGATTCTCGTAGGGAAAGACGCGAAACTCGGGGACAGGGTCGTTGACGTCTGAGATGCGGAGGGCGACGCCGGAGGAGATGTGCTCCTCGTTGGGGCGGAACCAGGCGTCGCCTTGAGTCTGACGGAAGAGCCAATGGAGGAGGGCGTCGTTCCGGTCGTAATCCATGTGGGAGAGCAGGAGAGAGAGAAGTTGGGGAGATATAAGACGAGACACCCCCCAGCAGTCCTCGGGGTCCTCGCCTGCCGTTTGACGTCAACTGAACCTTAAAAAGGCCCTATCGTTGCCCGATTTGGCTAAAGCAACACGCGATCGAAGATTTGAATAAAATCGGCTGTAAAAGGCGCGTCCTCGTCTGTCCCAGACCACCATGGATTCTCCTATTCACCCCCTCTCTCCTCCCCGCCCCTTTTTCCTCGCCGGCGCACCACGCGCTCGTCGTTCCGCCCCCTCCGACGACCGTGAGCCCCGTTCACCCCCTTCCTCCTTCGCCTTTCCCTTCCAGGCATACCCAGGCAACCCCGATCCCCTCCCCAACACCAGACGCCGCAATTCCCTCGAGGACATCGCCTCCCTCTATCCCGCCTATGCACGAGCATTTTCCTCTGATACCGGCTTCCCCCGCTCAGGCAGCCTCTCTGACCTCCAGCGTCCCAATCCTCCCTTCATGGCCGACTCTAGCTCCGGTTCCACCACCCCGACCTCCACTACCTCCGTCTATAGGAACAGCGCCGCCGCAAACATGCTTCCCCGCTCACACAGTCAGACCTTCCGTGCCCCCTTCCTCTCCCCCGCCTCCCGCCCACCCTCTGCCACTTCCTGGTCTCCGCCGCCCCCCACCCCCAGCGGCCTAGACCCCAGCTCTTCGTCCACCGCTCTTCCCCTCCATGCATCTCTCTCCAAGACCAACATCCGTCCCTCCACTCTCCTCATCCGCAACTCAGCCCCAAACCTCCGGGCGGCAGCCAAAAACAAATCGGAGGAGCATCTGGATGAAAAGGAACCCCCCAATGAAAAGTCTAGTCCCGTAGAGAACCACGGTCCTTTCCCACCGCCTCCTCGCGCGCGCCTCGCCTGGTCCCTCACTGTCCTTTGCATGCTGGCCGGCCTCGCTGGTGCAGCTCTCCTCTGCTGGTTCGGAATCCAATCCGTCAAGTCCCAGATGCTCAACGAGAACAGCCTCTGTCTCGTCATGGACGAGAACTGGGCATCCGGCCAACTTGACGACTCCAAGTGGGCGAAGGATGTCGAGCTGGGTGGCTTTGGGTCAGTTCAGTCTCTTTTTTTTTTTTTGTCCAGGAGGCTGTGAGACTGACATAAGGCTTGAAGCAACGGAGAGTTTGAAATGACGACTGTGTCTGATAAGAACATCTATATCAAAAATGGGCAGCTGTATATTTTGCCAACACTCACGAGCGATGAAGTCTCGAATATTGACCAGGACGGAACGGTGTATAACCTCCAGGGATGTACGGCTACCGCACCGGCTACGCCTGGAAGCAATAGTACTTCCACCTCAGGAAGTAACAGCACTTCCACTCCCACTTCGGGAGGCGGTAATGGCAATTCGACGCAGCCGACGGGAGGCTACACTAATACCAATAGCACCACCACGAACGCCGGCAACGGACGTACCCCTGATAACGGGGGAGGCGGAGAAAGAGCCGTGCTCCAAATCCGCCAACATGTGAACGGCACGACAACCAACAGCACTTCCTCGACGAATGGCACCAACCCCGCCCTTTCCGGACAAGGCGTCGGTGCTGGCGGCACCAGCAACAATCCATGCAGGGCTGTTACCAACTCTGCACTCGGGACCGTCATCAACCCCGTCCAGAGCGGGCGGATCAACACCAAGGGAAAGGTGGGAATTCGCTATGGAAGGGTGGAGGTTGTGGCCAAGCTTGCGAGAGGGTGAGTGCCTGTTTTCTGTCTCTTTGCTTCTTGTCTTTGTCTGGGTGAAAGGTGAAGGGGATGAGACATGGTGGAAGATGGAGTGAGAGAGACGTATAGGAGGTGATGGTGCGGATGGGATCCGGTAACAAGCTGGGTCACGGTGAAAGGGGGAAACCCGCAGATCGACTCTGGTGGCGGTGCTATGTCGATCAACCCTTTTTGGGATCCAGCCGACTCAACGACAGCGCTAACATTTCGAAATGTTGCAGAGACTGGCTCTGGCCCGCGATATGGATGCTCCCGGAAAACAACACGTACGGCGCGTGGCCACTGTCTGGGGAGATCGACGTCAGTTGCCTTACTTTGTTCTTCTGTCACGGAGAGGCTGACGGTGGACAAAGATCCTCGAAGCGCGCGGGAACAGCCCCTCCTACCCCGGCCAAGGCGTGAACTACGCCCGCTCATCGCTCAACTACGGGCTTAACAAGAACCTGCTGCCTATCGCGGTTCCTGGGAGCGGTACAAGTGCGTCCTTCGTCTCCCTTCTTCATGATCAAATTTTCAAAAAAAAAATTTTGAGAAGGCGGAGGGAATCCCCTCACGAAACAGATCTTCGGCTGGTTCGGGCTCAAACGCACCTCGTTCGCGGAGGGCTTCCATACGTACGCGGTCGAATGGGACGAGCGGTTCGTGAGGTTCTATGTCGATTCGCGGGTGAAGAGCTCGCTTGTGGTTGATATCGGCAAGGGCAAGAAGAGCAAGGAGGGTAATGGTGCAGCAGGAGGGAACGGGAATGGAGGGCAGGAGGGCACGGGCGGGTTCTGGGACAAGGGAAAGTTCCCGGCGACGGCGCAGAATGCGAGCGATGGGCAGGTGGTGGTGTTGCAGAACCCGTGGGTGCAGGGGACTGTCGCGGCGCCGTTTGATCAACGTATGCATAGGGTCACTTCTCTTTTTTTTTTGTGGTTGTTGATGGGATGGGCATGATCCAGGATTTTACCTCGTTATCAATTTGGCGGTAGGCGGGACATCGGGGTGGTTTCCGGATCAGGTGGGGAATAAGCCGTGGTATGATGGATCTGCTAGTACGTTTTTTCTTCCTCTGTTGGTCTTGTCTTTTGTAGGCAGAGAGATTGATTTGGTTCTGAATCCTTAGCTGCGATGAGTGATTTCGCAAAAGCACAGGATCAATGGTATCCGACATGGCCGCAGAATGAAGAAGATAGAGCGTTGAGGATGTGAGTTCATCTTCGTGTTCTCTTCTGCTGCCCTTTTCGACGAACTTTTGTCCACAGTTCATCGGTCAAGATGTGGAGCCAGGAATGTAATAACTAGAATAAGCAACCACCGCCTGGACTCTTTTGCTTTGAACCCTACGCACGGCACTCTGGACTCGTAGACTTTGGCGGCTGACCTGGTTGTGGCCGCATGCATGTATCTTGCCTTTTCTGTTGCTTTGGATTTTTTTTTTCTCGAACGACGTTTTTTCTGGCTTCACTCTTACCATTCATTTCATAGATACTGTGATACATGATCTGCTTTTTACAACAATATCTGCACAGATGCAGCTTTCCGGGGTATACTGTACTTCATCCTGTGGCTGGAACATTATTGACGTTGACGCTCAAGTGGTTCAATCTGCGATTTGCCGCACTTGGTAGTGTAGTTTTGATGACATAATAGTAATAACATAGAACTCAGTACACACGCGTCATCATCACCGAGCTTTGGCGACAAGGTGACCCTCGACTAACCGCGACAAGGCGACATGTATATAGGCGCCCACTCTGTAAACTTCTCACGCGACTCCCCCCATCTCATCGTCAGGTGGCATGCGGCCTTTTTTTGAATCCGATGGCGACACCATTTCATACGAAGCCCACATTTGCATTGTCTTCACTGCAGATGGCTCCGGGCCACAACTATTGCCTATGGTCACACGCTCCGTGGCCATGAAAGACAACTCAGCACTAAGATGCCTCGATCGCTGCGTTGATTTGGCCGCTACTTATGGCACTGAGGTCCGCAAAACGCGATTGAGGCATTTGGAATCCGAAGCATCGTATCTTGTTTTTTACAACCTCTCTCCCAAGTTGCCGGTGAATCGTACTCTAGCTCAATCAGTGGATTTCAACCCAAATAACTCCTCCCGATTGTTCTGGAGAGGTGATGTGGTGGTGATGAAGGTGGATCTTAGTCGTGATCCACATGTTCGCTGTTTGGATGCCAGTATGGATGACGAAGCTCGCGTTCAAGCATTCTTTCTGGACGATTATCGCTCAGGAAGTCTTGAAGAGGATCTATCATGGGATGAAGACATGTGTGAGCAGTCGTCTCGTCAACCCTGACGCGTTCTCAAGCTTTGGCAGGGAAAGTCTATTGCGACCAGCACTGCCAAAGTTGGCTCAGCTACCAAATGGGAAAGAAATGCGGTGATGCGGATTCTGAAGGTAATGGTCTAACCTCGCGAAGGGGATGACTATGAATTTTCGCTTTTGATATAGCTGAGGCGCTGAGTGATATCAATGAGCTAAGGGCGTTGCTCGGGTGAGTCACAGTTTGTTTGACCCCAATCATACTCATGGCGGGTCCATATAGACATCAGACTCTTCCCCCACATCCATACATGAAATGCTTCCTTTCGAGTCTCGTCATCACTCTATCGTCGTGGATTCCTAGCCGTGTGTTAACTGGTGTTCCAAAGCTAGATCCTGACACCGAGAGGGTGATTTTTGAGATGTGCGCCCAAAGATATCCACACATGTGTCCCACCTTGGTGCTCGTAGCGCGACGGGTTAAGTTATGGTAAGTGTACTTGGTGATTATATGCCCTATACAACGCTGAGACGGCTCTTGAGGGTGGATCCGATCCTATATCGAGTCATCGACTTAGAGGATTCCAAAATGTCGGATCGCAAGGTGGAGAGTTTTTACTCCAACAACCTCCTGAAACCTGTTTTGCCACTGGGTTTTTACGCTCTACACGTGAAAAGTCTCTGGATCCCCCCTAGTATCTCCGGCAACGAAGTTTGTGACTCAATTCTCACCGCTTGCAGTGGTGTAGAAGACCTTGCGATCTTCAGATCCACCTCCTTCCTAGAAAACCCAAGTGCATGGCGCCGGCTTCGCCGACTAACGACTAGGGTGACAAACCTCTTCGTGTATGCATGGGACGAGGGTAGTGGACTACCTTCTCATACCATCTGGCCTTTCGAACACGCCTGTTTTGTAAACTTGACGCATCTTCATCTTTACGACGACGACGACGATTGGCCAAGATATTGCGGCTGGGAAAATTTGCGGTCTCTCACTCATCTGGCTCTGGCATGTGCATCGCCAAATAAAGTCGCTCACCTTCGGGGGAAATTGCCTCGTTTGTTGTACACTGCGCTTGGACATTATGTGGCCGGGAAAGGTTGGGCAAGTATCGATAATGCTCCCCACCTGCTGGTGGCCTGGCCAAAGCGTGTTGTCTGCCTTGGCCGCCTAACTGGCAATGACTGGGGTTCCGGTGCAAGGGGGGGTGAGGATATGTGGACTCTTGTTGAACGTGAGGTTGCTCGTCGCATAGCTCAGGATGAGGCTGTGAACGGGAACCAGGAAGTGCGTATTTTACAAGGTACAGTCATCAGCCGGCCAATGAGACAGGATGGCCTCGGAAAAACTACCCAGCCAATTTCCCTAGACATCTTCCCTCTGTAGTAAAGGACATTTTGTACCCCGGGCCAACGAAGATCGAAGGTTGAGTCAGTCGTTCTTGGGATGTATTCAACTCAATGAGACACACTCGGCATTGGAAATGATCCAATCTAACGTTCATCCTCATCTTGAATTCGTCGGTGTCAACTTATTCTGTTTTTTTGGGCCACTCCTCAACGTTGAATGCTGCCCTGCTTTCTTTTCTCCACTTCCTCAAAGCATCGTCGGTTTATCTGCACGATTTATAGGTTAGGATAGAACTACTCGATTGACATGATCATGTGTGTACGTAGATGAGAAATGCATATACAGTAGGTACATGTATGTTACAAGAAGCTCCAAGGCCGAAATCCACCAAAATCGAGCGCGATGATGATGAACAAAGGCGGGTGTCTGATTGGCCGGTCGATGACTGTACATAGTGTATTCGCTAGTTCATGGGCCTCGAAAACTGGATAGTGATCGGGATTACGGCCAGTCTTGCAGAATTATGTCCTATATCTGTTCTGATATCCTATTTTAGCATAAGGCCTTTGCTAGCCTGGTACCCGCCGTGTGACGGTTGAACCCATAGCACCTCCGAAAGCCTGATGGCCTCTTGAGATTGAGCGTTGCGCGACGGAGATGAAGGCCGTGATAGCGGCGGGAGGGGAAGAGAACAAGTCCAGCCACAGGGGAGGTGAGTGTGCCGTATATGTATCATCAGCGACATATGTTCATGTTGTGTTTATGTCCAAAGTTTCTAATCACTAATAGATCATTCCTTGATGGTGTTTTGGAGAATTCGGGGCGGCCGACAACTGACGATTGGATTGGAAGGAGGAAAGTATGTAGAAAGCGTCACAAATGTGATTGGAATATCTTGTCACACTCCTAAAGTGCTGCTACCAGGCTTGAGCTCTCGATAATGGCAGCCCGCCCGCTAAACGATGAGGAGGTCCTCAGTCAAATGAACAAGATGGTATGGTCGGGTCGTCCGATGCGCTCATGTCTCATTTTCATAATTCATAATGGGACTTCCCATTCAATTTGCATCTTTGGATTTCTAGGTTGCCTTCATCAAGCAGGAGGCGCTGGAGAAGGCTCGTGAAATCAAGGTAAAAGCGGACGAGGAGTTTGCTATCGAGAAAGTGCGTGGTTTCTAGTCCGCTTTCTGCTCAAGAAGTACAGCCAGTGTAACTAATTGACTTTTCAGGCGAAATTGGTCAAGCAGGAGCAACAAGCTATCGATGCACAGTACGAGAAGAAGCGCAAAGGCGCGGAAGTTGCGCAGAAGATGTATGCACATCCGATCTCGACAGACATGCCACTAACCTTGGCCCAGTGCGCAGTCTAATCTCATCAACAAAGCTCGCCTGAAACTGCTTCACCGGCGAGAAGAACACCTCCAAGACTTGTTCGCGGCGTCTCGTGCTGCTCTTCTTAAGCTTGCGGAGGAAGAAGGCCGCTACGTCCAGTTTCTGCAGGGCGTCATCGTGCAGGGTTTCTTGCAGGTCATGGAGCCCAGCGTCACAGTGCACACACGGAAACGGGACGTGGCACTTGCGGAACAAGCGGCGGAGAATGCTGCGGAGCAGTATCATGAACTCAGCGGAATGGAGACGTCGTTCGAGGTGGAAGGAACGTTGAGAGATGATGCGTGAGTTGGTCCTTGAATTGGGAATTATGATTGTTGATGTTCCAGGTCACAGGGCTGGCGGTGTCAAGATTGTCAGTGGCACGCGTCGGATAACACTAGACAATATGTTGGATGAGCGACTGAGGTTATTGGAAGACAGAGTAAGGACCAGGACCTGATGATTATTCGCGTTTATAGACTCATCGGACGACTGTAGATGCTCCCGGAGATCAGGAGAGATTTATTTGGCCCCAACGAGAATCGGAAGTTTTACACGTAGATAGATAGTGAAGTTTGTACATTTGGTAGGCGTTGTTTTGACGTGACTGGGCCAAACTCTCCCTCGTTCCTGTTCTTGCCTGGCCGCGTGACGACGACAACGACGGCCGCCAACTCTCTGACAGCAAACGCTCTTTCTTGTATCGAGGGCTAGCTATTCACTGGGTCTGTGGCCATACTCAACCGCCAGCGCAGCTCAGAACACGTCCTTCGTTCCCCCGTTCATCTTTCCTTCACTCGCTTTCCTCATTTCTGACGATACCATCCAATTCCATCTCCTTTTGCTCAATACCTCCTTGACGCATCGGTCCCATCGCTCTGTATTATAATCTTTCCCGACTTTCCTTCTCGAGGCATGTCACATTCTGCTTCCTCTTCGACCTCAACAGCACCAACTGCCAATGGCGGCCTCACCGGCCAGAATACCCATCCACTGCTGGACAACAACGAGGAGAAGAACAGGTAGGGGAGGATATGCCAGTTTATGACACGTGGTGGGGCTGAACCATCATTTGCTCAAAGCGTTGTTATCAAGGTTGGGATGGTGGGGGATTCGCAGATTGGCAAAACGAGTCTGATGGTCAAATACGTGGAGGGTAGTTTCGACGAGGATTATATTCAGACGCTGGGTGCGTGCCACATTCTGGGATCCCGTTTTTTTCGGTTTTCTCACTTTGGACTACATTGAAGGCGTCAACTTTATGGAGAAGACGATATCGGTTCGCCGAACGACCATCACATTCTCAATATGGGATCTGGGTGGTCAGAGAGAATTTGTGAATATGTTGCCGTTGGTTTGCAACGATGCTGTCGCCATACTGTTCATGTTTGACCTCTCAAGAAAATCAACGTTGAACTCGGTGAAGGAATGGTATCGACAAGCAAGGGGGTTCAACAAGGTAGCTATTGTGTTCAAGTTCGAATTTGTAGACGGTCGTACCCGTCTCTGAACTTTGCTCCAGACAGCTATTCCGTTCCTAATAGGCACAAAATTTGACCAATTTGCGACATTTCCGCGCGATGAACAAGAGGAGATCACCAAGCAGGTACGTTAGCCATTATTGTATTATTGGTCGGGTGACAAGATTACTTTACAGGCCAAACGATTTGCTCGAGCAATGCATGCCTCCTTGATATTCTGTTCGACTTCAGCCTCGATAAATGTGCAGAAGATATTCAAGATCGTGCTAGCCAAGGCATTTGACCTGAAGTGCGTGATTCCGGAGATCGAAGGAGTCGGAGAGCCCATATTAATATACGTGGATGTGTGATGGTGGTGTTTGATTTGGTTGATAAGTCGACGGTGGGGTTGGAGAGAAGAAAAGATTCGAAGGTGTGATCCCTCAAACCGGTGCCCCAAGATGTCAACTCATGAGACCGGTTGCACCCTTCTATTACCTGGCAGTAGACCGAGGCATGGTGTTCTGAATGCGCACTGTTGAAACACATTGTCGGCCTGTAGTCAGAAGGACTTCAGATGTTTTGCACCTGGCGACTTCCGATGCATCCTTCCTTTACTCTCCTACGGACAACTCTCTACCCCCTTCCGACTTGTCTCCTTATCTACCCACTTTTTTTATTGGACGTTGTATCCCTCTCCATCCCCCCTCTCCATCTGCGTTGTCGTTTTCATCGTTCTGCTCACATACCGTCAGTCTTGTCCGTCTGGGAGTCTTTCCACAATGTTCTCAGTTTTATCGCATATTATTGGCTCGCCTTTTAAAGTTTTTTGAGGAGATTTATAAAATCCACGTTCGTTTTTCTTCTTTTTTTGCAAGTTCACTGTCTGTCCAAGTAAATTACGGTGACCCTCCTTTCCGGCGAGCCTCTGTATCTATTCTGTTTCTATATGCCTTCCTTATCTATGATCCTAATGCATTCCGTTTGGAAGGCTTTTCTCGACGACTTGCCGTCGCTCTCCAATTGCCAACGAACTTGATCGGGTAGTTGAAGGAGTCTGCTGACATCGAACCTGCGTGGCCTTTTTTTTTGGAAATCGGACTGACCACGTTGTTACCACCCTTCGCGCCGCGCCCTCACACGACTCCGCAACCCCGCCTTCTAATTCTATCCTTCGGATTGTCGACCTTGTTCATCCTGGGAACACCTCAGCTAGTTAACTTTGACAATGCATTCTCTGCTCATGAAATCAATCACTTGCACTAGGTTCTGACGCTTGGATCTGGAATTCTATGACTGTCGATGCAGATGTGCGGCAGTGCGTTCCCTTGGGCGATCTCATCCTCTGGCATGGCTCGGTTCCGTGATACTCAATTGGCCCCAAGCGGGCCATGCGCGGCTTCTCGCTCGGAATACATGTGCGCGTATGTCTTGCTTCCGCGAGCAGAGGTTCCAGCTTCATAGTTACGCGTCATGAGAGTATTTGTCCTCTTTCCTTGTATGTTTCTCAGGAGGGAACTGGCTACTTCCTCGATGGGTACAAAAAGACGCCCTGCCGGCGTGTTGTCGTTTCCAACCGACCCTTGGTCCAAAGGGCTCCTCTCTGGTTTCTATCGGCTTCACGCTTCACAATGGCACGCTTCAGTCACGTCTTGTCTCTCTCGGCCGTGGCGTTCATGGCGCTGGTCACCGTCAGTGCGACCCAGGTCATGCACCGTCCGGATGATTATAGGTCCCCTTTGAGGACTTTCCCCACCAATCAGAACCCGAAAGTGAACACCATCCAGACGCGCGACAGCGGCAAGGCCTCCTTTGCTTACTTCACCAACTGGGGCATTTATGGTGCCAATTTCCGTCAGTAGCCTCCAGTCTCCTTCTGTCCCGTTTTATCGAGTGCAAATCCCATCTTACAGAGCCTACCGATGTTGTCAATACCCATCTTACACGCAGGTCTTTCCCCGAAGTTCTGTCAAAATTCCTCCTCAATCATCCATAGATATCTTGTATTCTTTCGCCGACGTGGACCCTAGTACTGCAACCATCAAGCTTACCGACTCATTTGCCGATGAGCAGGTAGGGATCTCATCGTTATTTTTCTTTATGAATCTCCTGCAACGCACTTCCCATAGAAACACTACCCCACCGATTCATGGAGCGAAACCGGAAATAATCTGTACGGCTGCCTCAAGCAGTTCTATCTCCAGAAACTAGCGAAGAGGAACCTAAAGATCCTCCTGTCCATCGGTGGTTGGACATATGCCCAGGATGGTGAGTCCTTCCTTCCTCGCAATCCTCTTGCTGCGTGAATTCATGCCCCCTCCCTATCAAGGTCATTTCAACTTCATCACCGACCCAGCCCTCCGAGCCGCATTTGTCAAGAGCGCCGTTCAAGTGACAGAAGATTATGGGTTTGACGGCATGTAAGTCATTTTCTTCCCTGAGCACAAGGCTTGAAAACAAGCCTGACCGTATTTACAGAGACCTTGATTACGAGTACCCTTCAAGCACTGCTCAGGGACAGGGATTCGCAGACCTTATCACGGAATTGCGCACCGCGTTTACAGCGTTACAGGCCAAGAAAGGTGACGCGGTCCCATACCAACTCACCGCTGCCGTGGCCGCTGGACCCGCCAACTACCAATGGTACAAGGTTCCCCAAATGGACGCTGCCCTGGATTATTGGAACCTCATGGTATGTTGTGTTTCTGTTATGTCTGTCCCTTCTCTGAGCATTTTACGACAGTCGTACGACTACGCTGGCTCTTGGTCGAACTTCACGGACAATCAAGCCAATTTGTATGGCGGAGCCCTCACGGGATTCAGCACCGATAATGCCATCAAATGGTTCGTGGGTCAAGGGGCGACTGCCTCCAAGATCAATATGGGTATGTCCTATTTCAGTGGTTGACTCTCTCGACATCTTGGTTTACCCACTCCTTCTAGGGATGCCTTTGTACGGTCGTGCTTTCGAAAATACCAATGGCCTTGGCGCGCCATACAACGGAGTGAGTTTCAAGCTGGCGCCGAATCCTTGATAGCCTCAAATTGTCTGTCCAGATTGGACCTGGGACCAGCGAAGCAGGCATTTATTCTTACAAAGACCTTCCCTGTCAGTCATTTACTTTTTTGTTGTCGTTGAGGAATGTCTTACGTGCACAATTAGTTGCTGGCGCTACTGTCTTCGATAACACGACCGATATTTCAAGCTATTCTTACGACCCCGCCAAGAAAGAATTTGTATCCTATGATACACCCGCCATTGTCAAGCTCAAGGCAGACTACATCAACTCCAAGGGCCTAGCTGGTTCCATGTTCTGGGAGGTAAGCTATTTCGCCTTCGCTTCGTGGATCATCGCCGACAAACGTAACCCAGCTCTCTACCGATAAAGTCGGTCCCGGCTCCCTAGTCAGCACCGCAAGCAGTGTTCTGGGCACTCTCGACCAGACGCCGAATCACATCAGGTCCGTTTGTCTTCGCAGCAAGCTGATTGATGCCCGCACCTGATAAGGAATCTTGCTAGCTATCCCAACAGCAAATGGAACAATATTCGCAACAACATGGGCAGCGGTTCCGGTGGTACTACTGGGCCAGGGACCACTTCCACGCCTGTGACCACGACGCCTTCCGGGACGACCACACCTTCCCATACGACCACCCCTCCCGCTACAACCACGAGCCCCTCAAGCGGTAGCTGCAGCGGAGTCGCCCCATGGTCGGCAGGCACTCCTTATATTGGAGGCCAACAAGCTTCGTACAGTAAGTCGCCACCGCACTTTCTTGGTGGCAAACGTGTTTGCTAAGGCGCCTGTTTCAGACTCTCACTTATGGACTGCCAAATGGTGGGTTTCTGGCCAATATATAACAGGCATTCATACTGACCTCACATACTCAGGTGGTCATTGAGCGATGTCCCAGGAGGTTTAGGTGAGGGCCCACAAATGATCATGATGATAAGCAAAACTGACTCATCTTTTAGCTGGTGTCTGGATCGACAATGGAGTCTGCTAAATATATGCGCAACCATCAACAAACATCACATCTTTTTGACTCAGTATACCTTGTATTTCTATCTTCGTTGTAATCCGCATCACCGTTGTACGGGTGCACATATTTATTGTTCAGATATCCTCATCAATGGAAAAAGTGACACAGAAAGAGAATGAGATGGGCAACGAACAAATACCCTACAGATACAACGACGAGCAAAAGATAACGGAATTGGGACGCTCGAGCATCTCTGATGCCTTTTCGAATTTCTCCTTCAATTCTTCGTTACCGATAACTTTGGCTGCTTGAGCCATCTGGCGCAAGAGCTCTCCAAGACGGCGGAACACTCGGATTAGACTGCCTTCAAACTGGTCCGTGAGCTAGAGGGTACACGCAATTTCAATAACGGGCTGATTTCAAAAGATTGATTTCATGTAGAAAGCGTACCTTGCAGATATCAGAGAATGAAGCACCTCGACACCACTGAACAACGGCATCCATTAGCTCCACCTTAAACGATGCCACATACTGATCCTCATCCAGGGGTAGTTTGGATTCCTTGGACACTTTGGCTATCCGGCGGGCGATCTCCTGCATGACGCGCAAAGGGGCGGCGAGTTCCTCCTTTAGTTTTGTTGTTTGCTCGCTCTGATAAACGGATCAGACAGATGATAAAGGCCCTAGGAGATGTCAAAGTCCTGATTACCTTTTCACTAAAGACGAAACAGCTGAGGAGAGCCGCAGCTTGTTCCGGCGATAGCGGGTTAAACGCGCCATTGAATATCAGCTCAGTCAACAGTAGCTCATCTCCTGAGCTGATCTCACAGGCTACTCGTCCTTTAACATCAACTATATCCGCTGATGTCGTGAAGGCGAGACGACGAAGGACCCGCTTTCTGCTCTTGAGCTCTTCAAGCTGCAGAACATCGTGCGTTGCTTGGATGCGTTTTTTCAACCCACGTATCCGTTCACTCTTTTCCTTCTTTTTCGCATACAGCGTGTACAGCTCGGAGAGTCGTGGATCTCTGTGCAGAGGGCTCGAAAACATCCTGTCTTCCATGGTCGCAATTTTCTACACATATCAAGAACCAGATATGTCAGGAGATCACATAGATTTTCAAAGGAAATATATATACCTTGACGAGTTCCTTGAACTTTTCATCCTTGATACCCATGTTTTGTATTGGATCCAAAAGTGCGATGCCATCAGGGAACCGCCTGTGAACCTCTGAAACACTCTTCCACACCGTTTCACGCGCCTGCTCCTGCCGCAAGTCCTTCGGGAGGTATAGACGAATGTGACTTATACCCTCTATCGTCGATAGCAGCACCGGCACGACGAGAGGGATGCCCTTTTGGCCACTGTGACAAGGCTGGACACCTCCGGGCGTGGCTGTTACGTTCTCGCGGCTTTTTGACACGGCGCCGCCCGGAGCGCAATTTAGCAGGACGTCGATGATGTACTGCTCATGGGGAGGTATGTCTTCAGGTTTCGGCACAGGTGAGTTCTGTACAGAAGAGTTAGTTATAGGTATTCAAACGGTATGGATGAAGGGCGACCTTGGCAGGAAGTCGCTTCTGATAATTGATGATAACGCCCCAGCCAAAATCAAGTTTTTGATACTTGACTTTGACGAGTCGTCCGGGTTGAAGGAAGGGCAGGGAATACGTTGGATGTGTCACGACTTCTCGGAAATCTGCTGCCATTTGATCAAGCTGTTGTCGATATTCGTAGTACTCTGCGACAAGAGGCTCATCCGGAATGACGGTCGTACTTCGTGCTTCTTCTTCTTTGCGCAATTCTTGGGGTGCAATTTAAGATTCTGGCGTTTATAGGCAGAAAGTGTCGAAAGACCTACCATCTTCCAGCAAGGGTATACCAGCACTACTTTGAAATTGGAAGAAGCACCGCTCAAGCATGAACTCCGGGCTGATGCCTTCCACCTTCATCAGGTTAAGAACCATGTTGTAGCCTAGATGGAACGCCGAATCCAACCTGTCCGCCTCTCCCTTCACCATCGCCTTGGCCGCAGCTGGCTCGAGCTTCTCGTCACACATCATGATCACCACACCTCGGTCGTCCAGTCCACGACGCCCGGCACGGCCCGACATCTGGATGTATTCTCCTGAAGACAAATTCCGGAACTCGCGACCGTCAAACTTTCTCGTGGTTGTGAAGACGACCGTTTTCGCCGGCATGTTAAGACCGATTGAGAAAGTTTCCGTCGCAAACAAGACCTTTATCAAGCCTTCCTGGAACAGAATCTCTATGACCTCTTTCAGGATAGGCAAGAGGCCGCCGTGGTGAATGCCAATGCCCCGGCGGAGTAGGGGAAGTAGATTCGTGATTTGTGGTAGTTGACGATCGTCAGCGGCGAGGTTTTCGATGGCATTGTTGAAGATATTTGTGACGAGGTCCTGTTCGTCCGTCGAGTTGAATTCGAACTTGGACAATGTCAAGGCGAGACCCTCGCATTCGCGCTTGCTGAAAGCGAATACGATGACCGGATTGTAGTTCTTTAACATGATCATCCGGATAATCTTGGATATGTCGGAAGGACCTGAAGCTGTGGTTTCAACGAAAATCATTCCACCGTCCGGATAAAGTGCTCACCCTTCTTGTCGCCACCCTTTTTCGTCTTCCCCTTCCTGCCCTTCCCACCCTTTGAATCAGCAGGATCCTCCCCCATGCTTTCCTGAAGTTTTCCCATTGCCTTTCCAAAGTTGTCCTCGCGGAACTCGCCCTTCTCGTTGACCACCAAATATATACCTTCATCGCCGGCCGGGAAAAGGTAATGTTGGAGGGGAGTAGGTCGGAAGTCGGTGTACACAACATGGCACGGTTGCTCGTGGGATTTGCAGATCCATTCTGCGAACTGCATCGCGTTCGGGATGGTGGCGGAGAGGAAGACATAGCGGACGGTGTGCGGGAGAAGGATGATGGTCTCCTCCCATACGACACCTCTTTCTTTGTCACGCATATAGTGGATCTCATCGAATATGACCCAGGCCACCTCGCGCATGATCTCAGAACCTCGGTATAGCATAGAACGCAGAATCTACTCATGGGTCAGATTGTCAGCCCACGAAAAGGATATACCCTGCTACGCACCTCGGTCGTCATCACCAAACACGTCGCAGACGGATTAATCGTCACGTCTCCCGTCATCAGTCCAACATCCCCAAACTCAGCCAACATCTCTCGATATTTCTGATTGCTCAGTGCCTAACCACAAGGGAGGGAAAAAAGCAAAGAAATTCTCTGGTGAACAAACAAGATTTTATTGAAGCGAATATAAGCACAACGAAGAACCTTGATAGGACTCGTGTAGATTACTCGCTGTTTACGGTTCAGACATTGCGCGATTGCGTATTCAGCGACGACAGTCTTTCCGGCACTCGTGTGGGCCGACACCAGCACACTCTCGTTCCGCTGTATCGCATGCACCGAGACGCGTTGGAAAGGGTCCAGCTCGAACTTGTATTCGCGGTCCGGTTTGGCGGGCGGGACGTGCTTGGAGATGGGGACGTAGTTGTAGCCTGGCGGTACGGCGACTTGGTGGCGAACCTTGGGGAGTGGATAAGCAACATTATAGAGTAGAGAAAGCAATGGTACGCATACCTGATGTTTAAGTTCTAGTCGTGTTGCAGAGTCGACACTTCCCGTCAACCCAGCACTCGCAGCGATCTCGCGCTTTGCTTCGGTCTCAAAATCGTCGAGCACCACAGGTTTTGGTGATGAGATCCGTGATTTCTTGGGCATAGATGGACCTGGTTCGTCGTCTGCATCGTTCATAGCAACATCGTCCGGTGGGACCTCTGGTACAAGGGGTGCCTTTCGCTTTTGTGCCACTTTTGTGGGCACCAGCACTGCGTCGGTTTGCATGGAGTCCTCTTCTTCGTTATCAACATCCTCGAGAGGACCTTCGTCGAGAAATGAGAAGAGGTCGTTGGAGTTCATAGCTGAAATTTTGGAGTATCACAGTCACGCCCAATGCGTCACATTTTGTGACAACGATCATAGGTACTTACATCGTTAACATTCAATTTAACTACAAATACACGGCGAGATGATATACACGATTGAACTCCTTTAACCCTCAATTGTTCGTAATCCAGACGACGATCTCACGACTTACTGAACCTTGAAGCCAAGGTTCGCCCTGAACTTAAGGGCCTCGCTAGCGGGCTTGACCCTCAAGGGCTGAACGGTGGGGTGCCCGACGGCCTGCGCAATCCGGTCAGAGAGACCTTGATCCACAGCAGCCCAGACGGCGACTATACACGAAATAGGGTCAGCATCAGCAGCAGCAGTGACACGAAAAAGTTCCATACGTTGTCTGGCCTTGATCTCCTTGCTCTTGACGTTCTTGAAGTGACCAGAGACGTTTCTGACATAAGCCTCACGCTGAGCGTCGTTCCAGACCTTGGACCACAAGACACGGGGTTGTTCAAAGTCGACTAAAGTTTTGGTGAGCAGATAACTCCTTGGATAACGGAAAGCTCATCTTACGTTCAGTAACCTCGCTGAGATCTCGATAAGCACCACCGATGAAGACCTCATGCCTCTGAAGGTCCCTAATTTGGCCGTCAATAGCGTTCTTGCGACCAGCGTACGTGAGAGGCTGGATGGTGCTCTGGTAGTTGGGGCGGTTGCCTTGAGAAGTGAAAGTGGCCGGTCCGTCACGTTGGAAGTTGGCGATGGGGTTGATGGGCGCGTTGACCGGTAGCTGCTGGTAGTTGACTCCGAGGCGGTGGCGGTGTGTGTCGGGGTAAGAGAAGAGACGAGATTGAAGAACGGGATCTGCGGAGGGCTCAATGTACGGAATCAAATGAGACGGTGAAAAGGCCGCCTAAATTTTTATTAGTTTCGCGACAAAAAAAAAAGAGGGTCACAGACCTGCTCAATTTCAGCAAAGTAATTTTGAGGGTTTTCATTGAGGACGAGCTTTCCGATAGGACGAAGGGGGAATTCGCTGTGGGACCAGACTTTGGTAAGATCGAGGATATTATAGCGGAAGCTTTCCGCTTGGGCGGGTGTCATAGTTTGCTGTGTGGATATGAGAGAGGTGGATATATGCGGCAGACACAAGCAATGCTCACAATGTAAACTGTCCACGAAGGGAATTTTCCGGCCTCGATGCTCTCGAACAAGGACTGGGTGGCATAATCAGGGTTTTCGCCGGCCAGCCTTGTTGAGGTCGCGTCATCGAGGGTCTGTCAGATCGAACGTCAAATGGGGGGTTAGAAGTTATTAGGAAGTGGTACATGCCTTGAAGCCGCCATCGGCACGAACGTGAACTTGGACATAGACAAAGGAGCCATCATCTTTGACCCACTTGAAGGTGTGTCCAGAGTAGCCGTGCTCTTGGTGGTAACCATCAGGTGTTCCACGGTCAGAAAAGAGGATCAAGATCTGATGAATCGACTCTGGGTTTTGGGAGAGGTAATCCTATTATATGATTCAAATTTAGGGTTCATTTCCTCGTTTCTTCGGTCGATGAAAAAGAGGTTACCCAGAACATATCAGCATCCTTGAGATGGGTCTGAGGGTCCCTCTTCTGGGTGTGAATGAAGTGGGGGAACTTTGCAGGGTCCCTGATAAAGAAGACCGGGGTGTTGTTGAAAACCCAGTCCCAGATACCCTCGTCCGTCCTCAATTTTATGGCGAAGCCGCGCGGGTCACGGGCAGTGTCAGCTGATCCGGACTCTCCACCGACAGTGGAGAAACGGACAGTGGCGCGAACCTTCTTACCAACTTGTTGGAAGAGAGATTGCGAGGTGATATCGCTGAGGTCATGAGTGACTTCAAAGTAGCCATGAGCTCCAGCACCCTTGGCGTGCACCTATAAATGCGATGTCACACTCAAGTGAGGATTAGGATACGTGATACTCACGACACGCTCTGGGATACGCTCGCGATCGAAGTGGGCGAGGGCATCGATGTGATGGAAGTCTTTTAGAAAAAGGTCAGTAATTTGATGGGTGAGGGGCATATAAAGGGTAGAAACCTTGGAGGAGAAGTGGGCCGAAGGGGCCAGCGCGTTCGGCGGCATAGGGCTCGTTGACGGGAGCACCGTTGGAGGTGGTGTAGACAGCACCGTCTTTGGAGTCGAAGACGTGTTGAGAAGGCATTTGGAAGGGATCAGGAGATAGAAAAGAGGCCGTGGAGTGAGGATGCTTTATATACCGCCGCTGCTTGCGTCATGCATGTGATGAAGAGCCTATAATTATAATCAGCTGGGCGCGATTGGACGGACGAGTGCCTGCTCTGCCTGCGGATCACCGTGTCTTACAACTCTCCTCTCGTGACTCCTCCGCATGACCTTCCCTACTCTTGTTCCGCCCGTGTCGTTGGGTTCTTTGTGACGCCATTCGAGAAGACTTGGAGTAAGTATTGGAGAGAACATGAGAGAAGATGGATGATCGGGTTGTTTACTCTACCCCGTTGCTGCCAAATATCCTCGATCTCTACAACACGGATATATCATATGCACTTCATCCACATCCTTTGCTCTGGAGCAAAGAGTGACTCCTTGCTTTTTTAAATATTGAGGTCCAAATGTAGCACCCCAGTGAAAAAGGATGTACTTCCATGAATATATCGTGCACTTACTGTATCTCAACAATATTAATGGGCTGCTTCCCAGCCTCCACATACACTATTACCAGAAACAGCCTAAAACTCCTTTTCAAGCCGTCGCCACACCCGCGATGCCTGTTTACTTACCTCATTCCCCACCTGCTACAGGACGCAGGAACCCTTGGCTGTGCGTTAACAAGTACCTCCTCCGGTCTTGTTTCCACCGCGCTTCGCCAACAATGCTCACTTGGTTTTTGCGCCAGAGTGAATTCATGTTTTTGAATGATAGTATCGTGAACCATCTTGGATCATATGATCCTAGCGGAATCAGGTCCAAGTGTATATTGTCCTCGTCGCAAAGCCACAGCACTAGTCTACTTCAAGGACAGTACCCCGCTGCACACTCCCCCATCCTACCGAAATGTCAGTTCAATCCCGGATGACTAAAACCTCGCCACTTACCAACAAGTCGCCAATGTTTTTCAATTCGCCTGGACAGCGCAACCTTCTCCCCAACCTCCGTACACGCCGGAGACGTTAGCTGAATCTTTGCCAGATCAGCTTTAACGCTGAGAACTCGACCACCCGTCGACGTCGAGCCGATATTGATTAGCAACAGCTCGTTCTTAACAAGTTTCGATACCTTGGTCTGCTTCTTGTCCTCGGTCTTGACACCGAGGAGACGACGCAGCAAGAACAAACTGATTTCGAGTTCTAAAGCACTTTTTGAGTACGGCACAAGGGTTCGTCAAGAAGTAGAGGTATGATCCTACCTGTGTAGATTTTCGGCAGTTTCCCAACGGCACCAAGAACTTGACCAACGAGGCGATCTGCTCTGCAGAGCGTGGGATCTATCCTCGTACCCACCCCAATCAGACCACCCGGAACAGCAAACGATAGTAGGTTGTTCTCTGCATGCAACGACATGATTCGGCTGAATATCGGCTTGCATTTGTTACGACCAGCGCTGTCTTTCGTGACGATGCCCGGTCTGATTTCGACCTCCTGCCCGAGGCGTAGAACACCAGTCAGAATGGAACCACCCGCTACACCACCCTTCAGATCGTCCACTTCCGCACCTGGCTTGTTTACGTCGAAAGAACGGATGACGATTAACCGTGGATCGGAGGTGAAGTCGCGGATGGGGATTGGAATCCGTTTGACGATGTACTCGTTCACTGCATCGATGTTGTATTTCAGCTGAGCGGATATGGGAACGATAGGAGAGGACTCTGCGACAGTGCCTGTAAAACATGGGTTAGCACCGACATTCTGTCCAATTAACATAGGCACAACCTTTGACGAAGGAACTGATGCTTTTCTGGTGCTCCAGCGCCTGGGTCTCTTTTATGAGATCCACCTTGTTTTGCAGAATGATGATGTTTTCGAGCTTCATGATTTCGACAGCAGCAAGATGTTCTGACGTTTGAGGTTGCGGGCATGTTTCGTTTCCAGCGATGAGGAGCAGTGCGGCGTCCATGACCGCGGCACCGTTTAACATCGTGGCCATCAGAATGTCGTGCCCGGGACAGTCGACGAAAGATACGTGACGGACGAGCTTCATACGATGATTGCATCCGGGTCGTTCACAAGGAGGATTTTCTTCTTTGTCGGAGCGGTACGATCGATAGCAACCTGGTCTGGGACACGCTTCATTTTCGCATTTATATATCTGTAGGGCGATAAGAAAGCAACAACGCAAGAAACACCAGTTGACGCACTTTGGCGTTTGCATAACCAAGCTTGATCGTGATATTCCGGACGAGCTCATTCTTGAATCGGACGGTCATGACACCAGAAATCGCCTTCACAACGGTCGACTTTCCGTGAGCGACATGGCCAATAGTACCTGCTCGATCGCCATTAAGGTTGGAACCAATTCATGGTCCAGATGAGCCCACCTAAATTTATCGTAGCCTTCCAAAGATATATAGTGAACATCGTGAAGGAACACCTTTGGCTGGATCTCTCCCACCTGTTTCGAGATAACCTCAGGTGAAAGGGGTGTCAGTTTTGATGGATCGATATCGAGGTCAGGGAACGCGACGTCTTCATCATCCTCGTCCTCAGATTCCGAGTCTTCCTCACGGTTTTGAAGTGTTTCGTCACCAGGCATGCTAGCTTGTCCAGACGAGGTGATCTGGTGCAGTGGTGCTCGCGGTCTGCAAGAAAAGATAATGACTCTTTTGTTTACGTAAGATTTGATGATGCTGCCGACTAATGAACTGAAGTACCTGCTTTGTTTCCGCGTCGATACATTGTCCTTCACTAACTTGTAAGTACTGTCAATCACATCATCCGACATCGTACACTATTATCAAAGTATGAAGCTTTCATGAAGTTCGAGGCGCTTATTGCGAGGCCATAGACAATATAATGTATGACGTGGGCCTCGCGCGCGCGGATTTTTTTGAACACCTTGATGAACTATGTAGGCCCAGAACCTTGACGCGAGCCTGTGTGGTGATTTGCAGAACATGACGTGCCACAGCTGAGATTACGATGTCATGGATAATTCGGGTCAGATCGAAGTCTTAGCTCATAGCACTCCGAATCTTTCTCGCGTAGTGCGAAAGACATTGCTCGGGAACCCATTGTCCACTGTCTCTGTTGTCCCGCTGCTCGTCGTAGGCCTAAAACAAGGTTAGAAGCCTGGAAAGATGGGTCACCGCCTGGGAAAAGCATATAGGGAAATCCGTAC